>VZRI01011663.1:0-46250 GCA_013397515.1 Upupa epops | reverse complement strand
CCCTCCAGCAGCTCTGTGTCCTTCTGGAACTGAGGGGTCCACAACTGGACACACTACTCCAGATGTGGTCTCACTAGTGCAGAGTAGAGAGGGAGAAGGACCTCCCTTGATCTGCTAACCACCTCCCTTCTAATGCACCCCAGGATGCTGTTGGCCCTCTTGGCCACAAGAGCACATTGCTGGCTCAGAGTCATCCTGCTGTCCACTAGGACCCCCAGGTCCCTTTCTCCTGCACTGCCCTCCAACAGGTCAGTCCCCAACCTATCCTGGTCCCTAGGGTTGTTCTTGCCCAGATGCCAGACTCTACACTGACCCTTGTGCCTCATTCCTCTCTCTCTGCCCAGCTCTCCAGCCTGTCCAGGTCTCGCTGAATGGCACAGTCTGCTGGGGTGTCAGCGACACCACCCACTTTGTGTCATCAGCAAACTTGCTGACAGTGCACCCTAATCCCTCATTATTAATAGATTGAAGAGGACTGATCCCAGTACTGATTCTTGGGGAACCCCACTAGATACAGGCCTCCAACTAGACTCTGTCTCTTCAACATTTCCTACACATCCTTCACATTTCTGCAAATTACACACATTTGGTTTCTCTCTCTCGATACCTGCAGTCATGTCTTAGCTCCTTACTCGGACAAAAGTCCTTCCAAAATGGGGCTGGTTTGTGCTCGTCTGTGTTAACCTTCAGAATGCCTCTCGAAAAGTCACTCTAGTTTTGCTCCGGAGTTTCACCTTTGCCACTGCATTTCCTGGAGTGTGTGGCTTATGAATCCTTTTGCTATGACTTTGTCGTGATTTCCCTCCAGAGCTGAGGTCTTTGCTTTGTTTCTTTTTACACTTCTGTCAGCTTAAACTGCCATCAGCTCTCTTCTCTGCTTGGGGTCTCTGATCCCCGTTCAGACATTATCGCAAATTAGGGATTTCACAAGCTTCTGTAAAATAAGGATCAACTTAAACTCTCAGATTAAGTAAAATGAATAATTAAAATAAAAATTCCACCTCTTTTTGGCTATTTCTCACCTAATGTGAGGATCATCTCCTATTTTTGATCTGAAAATATAATTTTGAAATCGATCTTTGTTCACTGATGGTTTTGGTACCTCCACACTTTGCACGGGGTACGCTGTGTACAGAGCTTGGTTCTGTATTCTCCATGACCTCCCAGGGCATATTGTACAGTGTGGGAAAAGGACAGAGGGACACAGAGCGCTTCCCGACAACAGTCTTCTCAGAGATCAATGAAAATACAATTTATAAAATCAATAATAGCTGTTTCTTATTTTCCAGACTCCTCGTCTTCCCAGAAAGTTACAGTCAATAGCTTTGAGCAGACAATTTTTCTCCTGAAATCACTAGGATGAATTCAGCAGGGTCTGACCAAGTCATGGCATGAGGCAAAGGCTGGGGAGTGTCAGAGCTCACACAGCAGCAGTACCAGACCTTCACAGGGTGCTGCTGACGTTGGAAGGGGTCACGGGACCAAACCAAGACACCAAGAGTGAATTCCTCAGCTGTGAGCAATGTTCTACTAACATAATCGTGCTCTAGCAGCGAGGTTGAATCACAAGAACTTCAGAGGTCCCTTCCAACCCCTACCATTCTGCAAGTCTGTGCTGCCCTGACTGCTTGTTCTGAGCACAGGGGACACAGATCCATTGCCCAGCAGAGAAATACTTCGAGGGTGGCTGTACAAGAAGGGTTCTTTTGGTGTTTTCTTTTCCACAGAGGGGTCCTGAAGGCTTCTGCATGGCAGACTCACTCTCTCTTGGTTATATTGTTATCTAATATAAATAAGTTGATTAAGTGGCTCATTTAAATTGCATTTATTAATTGCATCCTTATTGAAAAACCCTCTCAAAAAATTCCAGTGGCTGGAGCATTTGCAGAGAAGTGTTATGCTCAGAAGTGGGTAATGAGTTAGATCCAGCTGGGATTCAGGTATATGAGAATCACTGAACACTTGACAAGGGCTGTTACTCCCACACATTTTCCTTCTCAAAATTAAAAATAAATCAGGCAAGGTATTTGTACAGCACCAACTAAGTTTGTTTACTTCACTTTTGGTTGATTCTTTTTTTTTTTACAGTTCTTACAGCTTCTATAGGTCATGGAAGGAAGGGGTGGCCGCTTGGGGTGATTATAGGGCTCTGGTGAGAGAATGTAGGGATGTAACTAGGAAAGCCAAGGCCTCCTTGGAATTAAACCAGATAGTGGTCAAGAGTAACAGAAAGGGCTTCTTCAAATACACTGCAGGTAACACTAAATCTAGAGGCAATGTGGGACCCCTGCTGAATGAGTTGGGTGCCCTAAAGACAGAGAATACAGCAAAGATAGACATACTGGACGCTTTCTTTGTCTTCGTCTATACTTCTGGGAGCTGTCCTGGCATCAAAGCCCAGACTGCTTGACTTCCTCTGGAAGGAAGTCAAGGCAAAAGAGGAGCCTGCCTTAGTTGACGAGGACTGGGTTGGGGATGTGTTGAGCAAACTGAATCTACATTAATCCATGGGCCTTGATGGGATGCACCCACGCATGCTAAGGGAAACGGCAGAAGTCATTGCTAAGCCACTCTCCTCCATCTTTTCTAAGTCATGGGAATCGGGAGAGGTGCCTAGAGACTGGAGGTTAGCAAATGTCACTCCAATCTTCAAAAAGGGTAAAAAGGAGGACCCAGGTAACTATAGGCCAGTCAGCATCACTTCCATCCCAGGAAAGGTGATGGAACAATTTGTCCTGGATGCTGTCTCTAGGCACATCAGGGACAAGAGGGTCATTAGGGACAGTCAGTATGGCTGCATCACTGGGAGCATCAACAAGCACTGAGTTGAAGTATGCAAGGTTTGGTGGGACAGTCATCCAGGATTCATTACAATAAGAAAATCTATGCCAGGCTGTAGGTGCTCACCTTTAGGAATCACAGTTCTCCCCTGTGCTCTGCCAGCTTCAGTTACTGCTGCTTCTTCTTGCTGGGGAAGTTTGCTACTGTCTTGTCCTGGAGATAAATAATGCATATTAGGTCCCAACCCATCCCATGGTTTACACGTTACCCTCAGTTCTGTCCAAAAGCTTCAAGTCTGAGCATCTCAAATTGCCTTCCCCAGTGTTTTATTCATCCCTGCAATGTGGGATATGGACTTGGAGCAAGAGCCTGAATGGGCAGTTCCTGTTGTTTTCCCTTAAGAAAAAGTGAGGAGATCAAGCACAGGAGGAAGAGATAACTCCTGTCCTGGGGAGACACTGAGGCTGCCCCAAGAAGTTGTCTCCAAAACAGAGGTGAAGCAGGCATGGAAACGAATGGAGAGTCTGCAGCACAACAAATGCTGTGTAGGAGAGAGACTCAGCAGATAGGTGGAGCAGGACACCCTGAGACACACTTCAATAGAATTTTGTCCTTCCCTTGGTGTTAAAAGTCCGAAGAGAGCTCTGTGTAGCTGGAGTGAGGCTCCAGACTTCTAGATTCTGAAATGAAGTGTTTGTAGATCGCTGAAGATCCAAATTATGCCAAAATTATGTTGTTATAGTGTAATCATCATGTTAGCTGCTTAGAACATTTTCTTCATTATCACTTCATTCATACTTATTAAGATGAGCAGATGGTACCAATGTCATAACACAGAATAAATCACTCCCAAATGTTGTTTGAAAACACAGTCAGAAGGTGGTAGGGACATCCTGCCATTGCTCAGCCTGGTTACTTCCCTCGCTGTAAGATGAAGTACAGAAACCTGCTTTACCCCTCAACCTATGTGCTGGCTGCTGGCACCAAAACTCTGCCCATCGCTTACCAGCAGAGGTTGTAGGAGCGTTTAGACTGAGAACAAAGTACACATTTTTTTCACTAAAGACTGGTGAACTCTTGAGGTGCATTATGGCCTGTTTTCATCAACACAACAAAGTCATACAGAAGCTCCACATGTCCAGCAGTAGATCCTACTCTTACCAAAGGAGAAGTCATCACTGGTATCTATACCTGCCTAATCCTTCTAGAGTTGGAGTCTGCAAGGGAAAAGTGGTGTAAAGCACCACTGCTGTGGCACTCCTGCACTGGTGTAAAGTCCTAAGTAGCCAAGGAAATGGTGCAACTGGAAGTTGCCCATTGTAACTAGCAGATGGCAGTGCTGGAGCTGGCCCTGAGAACACAGGGCAATGGGAGAACATCGCAGGTGCTCCTACAGCCCAGCTCACAGTTCATAGGGAAGATCCAAAGTTAAGGTCTAATCTAGATGCCATTGCCCTTTCAAAAGTTATCAGTGATTCATGAAGCACCTCACAGAGCTTTATGGGTACAAGGGACCTCTGCCAAGGAAGTGGAGAGCCAGGGATCTTATGTTGTTTGTGACTTCTCCCTCAGATTCCCTGGTTCAGGCAGGTTCAGCAGTCAACAAAAGGACTAAGTGTGCTCAGAGCAAACACTGCAATTTTACTCACAATCAGAACAAACACACTTCAGACCCCAATGCCCAAATCCTGGAGACACAGGTGGAGCAGAAACCCTGAGCACCTAAGCAAGCAAAGATGCAAACACACACAAAACCCTCACAAAAGCAAAACGACAGCCTCCATGAGGCTCCTAGTACCTGTTAAAGCAAAAGAGCAGGACAGATAAGGAAAAATAAGACTGGAAATGCTTTTCAAACTCATACAACACATATTCTTCAGCCTCCTCCTCAACCCTAACTTCGTCCTCCATCCTCAAGCCCTACCAAACAAGGAGCTCAGCCTTTGATATCTGGATGTAGTTAACCTTAGTCAGGCAAAAGAGCGACTTGATCGCTACGTGCAGTACGAGAAGGATGAGTGTTGTCACTGCAAGAGGTAAGGACCCCCTGCCTATGTTGTTCAAAGTATTTACAAGCCTAATTCCCCTTGATTCCCCTTTGCAAATTGTGTTCTAGCTCTCGGAAGAAATTCCTCCCATAAATCTTTTACTAGCCACTAGAGGGGAATGTATAACACAGTGAGAAGGGAGAGAGCGACACCACATTAAAGTTGCAGCCGGTTTGCTCACTCAGATGAAGAAAGCATTTAGTGTCATGTAGGATCTTCACAGTTTTTAGGAGCTAATTTAGCATATATCAGGTGCCTTGTTATTTTACTCTTTTCTGTCATACTGATCTCTCTCGCCTGCTGCCAGTGTAGAGTAGTTTATGTTAAAGTCATGGATTCTTCAGGTGAAAAAAGCATCCTTACAGGCACTTAATTTGATGCTTAATATCCTCGGAAGCCATAAATCATGCATTTGAGAACACGATCTTCACTGAAACAGTCTCCTATTGCAAGAACAGCACTTCTATCCTGGGGGAAATGTTGGCATTTCAGCCTTCTTCTCTGTTTAAAACAGGATTAAAAAGTAAGATTCAGATTTTTTTTTCCTGTGGAATGGAAATTCCACATTAATTCCAGTTAGAAAATGACAAACAGATTCCTCTGGATGTTCTTCTAACAGAATGAAACATTCAGCAACTTCAACATTTATGGGTTTTTTTGTGCTTCAATCACTGATAGAGCAGCCCTGAATGTCCTCCATGAAAATCATCTTTCTCTGAAGCATGATAGGAGCCAGGCACTGCCTTGCTGGAGCTGGAATCTCCTCTTCCCTGTAGCCCAGGCTTTCTAACCAGGACACAGCTTGGATCAAACCTCAAGGTCCCATGGACCCTTGATGTTCATCAGTCCAGAGCAGTGAAAAATCAACACATTGGCTTACAGACCCCTTGGGAAATAGGACATGAGGTCCTGCCTGGGTTTGCACAGTGTAAAATGAGGGCCCAGCATTCTCCTTCCTTTACTAACTAATCTGTATGAAACTTATTTCCTGGATCATGTGGTGGGCAAGTGGCTATGGACATCAGGGCTGGGAGCTGAACTCCTACTGTCATACGGCAAAGGATCATAGGGAAATACAGTCCAGAAAGATAAAAAAATCACCAAGTGATTGCAAAAGTGATTGCAACAAATTCCATTTCTCTGTGAAAACTGCAAATATTCAGTCAAATAAAACCTTTTCAAAAGAAAATTCTGAAGTGGCAGTAACTGTATTTTTACTGGTAACAAAAAGCATATATTCTTTTTGTTTAGATTTTATTTATCACCCTGATAAAAGTTTCCAAATCAGCTCTGGATATTTGCATCAGAGATTTACATTTCAAATTTGTCTTGTTTATGAGCCAAATTTTTGGCAGATAGGAATTAGCAGATTCAAGTCAATAGAGCCACAGAGACTGACAACAAAAAGGAAAATGCATCTCTACATTTTCAAATGCTCTCTCCTGACACAATATGGTTGGATGCTGAATTAAACTCTCTGGTCTGCAAAGAGGCTTTCATCGGAACATTAGAAGGTCATATTACCCTTTGGTCTTCTTCCCTCAATCCTCACAAATCCTCATGTACATCCTCTACAAGACGTGCAGCTCCCATGCATTGCTGAAGTTGACTCCTATCTATAACCCTTCTAGACCTAAATCCTAGACAGACTCATGGCAATTGCTGACTCCTTCATCACACATTGGTGGGTGTGATCCTGGAGAGAATTGGCTCATAGTCACCAGTGAGACTCCTGGACCATCAGAAACTTTGCAGTGCAATTGAAGGCAGATGGGTGACTTGGAGCCTACAGCTTTTACACTCAGATAAGAGTTTTGGAGGAGATCTGAGGCAGAAGTTGCAGGTGTTTCTTTCCTCACAAATCCTCATGTCCACTGTTGTATAGTGCAACAACCCACCCACTGCAATTTGCCGTATTTTTGTTGCATCTTCTGCTGGGGACCTGATGAGGTGCCTAGCATCAGTCAGGCTAATGGTCTTCATTCATATTCAGCAGATGTCAAGGCAGCACAATTAGAAGCTGACACAACAGCAAACATGCACTTAGCTAAAATTACCACATTTAGTGTGATTCCCATAATAAAATCATGAGCCAGCACGGGGAGCCACTTTCAGTTTACACAGAGAGACTTGGGGTCTCCTGACAGTCAGAGCAGAGCCAATGTTTCTGAGTAAACTTTGGTAGGAAAACAGATTAAAAACTCCAGAGGTTTAGCTAAATCTTATACATGAAAACACCTTGTTACCCTTCTGATTTAGAATCAAAATGCAGTGCTGGTGAATAATACATGGTGGTGAAAAAGCTCGTGTAATAATGTTAATGTGATTATATTTTCTTTTTTTCTGGAACACTCAAAATTAGCCTTCTCTTCTGACCGCTATTATTGTGGCTAGCTGGGCACTAGTTGCTACAATCAAGCTCATTAATGAGCCATTTACTGAAAACAGTCATCTCAGTGTGTATATTCCTTTGGTTGGACACGTTAGCCTCATCATAGAATCATTATGATTGGAAGAGACATACATGATCACATCATCATCAACCCAACCCCACCGTGCCCACCAAACCATGTTCCCTAAGTGCCACAGCTACAGGTTTTTTAAACGCCTCCAGGGACAGCGAGCCCACCACCATCCTGGGCATCATACTGTCATGTTGTTGTGTCTCTGACTGAACTCTTGTCACATCTAAAATTAGGATTTGGGTTTTTAAGTAGTCAAAATACATTTCCTCTCCCAACCCCTGCTGCATTTCAATTGCCTTCTAACCAAGCAGGAAGATGCTTCCTTAAAATGTAGTCTTTCTTAAATGTGCTCTCAAATTTACTCTTTCTTTAAAAATCTACTAAGCTTGTGATCATTTATACAAGATGAATACAAAAAGAGAAAAAATCCTCCAGTCTGAGATGGATTTGCAGCGTCACATTCACTCCTTTTCTAGCATTGCCCAAGTACTCACCTTTGTTATATTTGCAAGTAGCAGTGATAACTGTTGCAGTGAGCCCCTTCTTGTGGGTAGCACAGAGCAAGGCCACTGAGCTCAGGAATAGATGGACATACAGACAGGTTGATGCTTTCAAGACTGTCCTGAGAGATGGCTATCTCTTGAGGTCACCCCCATGGCTGCTGTCTCTGCATGGTTTCCTTGACCTGTGACCATATTCAGCTGGATCAGAAAGAATTAGCTGGATGAGAGAAGGTCCCCAAGCAATAAAGGTCATGGACCTCTTGGAGCAGGTCCATCCAGAGGAGGTCACAAAGACAATCATGGTGCTGAAGCCATCTCTCCTGTGCAGAAAGCCTGAGAGAGTTGGGGCTGTTAACCTGGAGAAGAGTCCAGTGATACAATACATGACCCTTTGAGTATTTAAAAGGGGCTACAGTAAAGATAAGGAGGGACTTTATAGAGGGGCATGCAGTGATCGAACAAGGGGTAATTGTTTTAAACTGAAAGAGGGTAGATTTTCATTAGCTGTAAGGAAGAAAGGAGTTCTTCACTGCCAGAGCAGTGAGGCGCTGGAACAGGTTGCCGAGAGAAGTTGCAGATGCTCTATCCCTGGCAGTGTTCAAGGACAGGCCAAATAGAGCTGTGGGCAACCTGGTCTGGTCAGAAGCATCCCTGCCCATGGCAGGGGGGTTGGAACTAAACGATCTTTATGGTCTTTTCAACCCAAACAATTACATGGCTCTATGTTAATGCTGAGTTACAAGACCAGGAGCTCAGGTTTTATAACCACCTTGGAACATGGGTGAATGAGGCAGTCTGAAACACTTACCTAGATGTGACGCCTGGCTGTCATCCTGCAGATCAGCTCCCCCATTATCCATTCTCTGTAGCCAAAAGAGAAGCCATGTCTTTGATACCTTACAACCAATACTCGCTGCTGAATTTTCTGTCTTACTGTATCTTCCCTTAAACGCTGTCACCCCCCTCCACTCCCACACTCCCCCACTTCTGTCCCAAAGAAGGGTTAAGCCTTCTGGCCTTGCTGTATATTCATCCCGACAGCCTGTGCACCCCCACACCATTTACCTGAAGTGAATTACTGGGTGTGAATTCCATATGGACTGAAAGCAAAATTCTAAGCCACATTCCTTTTCTCCTCACTCTAGGAAAAAAACCCACCCAAAACCTTAAAAATTGTTCTGCAGGGATTATTTTACCTTTTTTAGAACTTAAATTTTAGCCCTGACACTGTGTTACTGGTTTTGACAGTTAAGCTTTCCAGTCTGTTTATTCCATACATTGTAATATCCTGTTACCTCTGATGGGGCAAAGCTACAATTTCATGCCAGATAACTGATGGTGATGTGGGAAGAGATTTTTTAACAATTAACTTAAGAAACAGAAGTAATTATCTCTATCAGCAGCAACACAACTTCTTAAAAAACTACTAGTAATAGCTAAGCAAAAAATTGGAAAATCCAAGTGTACTGCCCACTACAATACACTCTGTGCCTCTTCTCTGCCCATAAAAGTACAGATTTCTTACGGGGAGCTGTCTTCCTTCCATGCCAAAGCAGTGTGGCAGTAATGGGTAACAAAACCTGCATAATGTGAAACACATCTCTCCCAGAGCATCCCAGTGGTTTATGTTGGAAGTTGCTTTCAAGGCTTCCACACTCCAAAAGACAGGGTTAAATGCAGCTTCTGAGACAGTTGCATTGAGAAGATTGGGGAAGAAGTCAATCTTAAGGTACAGCTGATGACAAACTTGTCTCATTCTTTGGCAGAAATATGATCTGGACAGGCTGAGGTCACTATTGTACAGGCAGGTAGCAAGTGATTTGCCACACTTTTAAGTCAAATTCCTAATGCTCAATATTTCCTATGCAGCAACAGACACCCCCCTCCACCACATGATTTCCTGAGTAAGTTGTTAGGATGTTTCACAGATGGCGTTAGAAAGGAGACACTGACATCATTTGCCTAATGCAATTTCATTACTAGAAATTTTTAGAACATCCCATCTCAATTTACTCGTGCCGCTCCGCTACAACTCTTCGTGTAGTTATTTGAAACTAGTTGATTCAAGTATGCAGCGACTCTGGGACATTTGCACAGCAATGTCAGATGCTATCTGGGAAATAAGCAGTACATTTGCAGGCTCTGAAAGTAATTTTTGATGACACCCTTAAATCAACTTCATGGTCAGTTTTCTCATTTTGAGCAAGAACTGGGATTCCATTGTGATAACTGAAGGCTGCATGTTACTTGATCTACGGTAATGTAGAATAATTACTAGTCCATTGCACTTCATTACACTACTGTAATAGGCAGCAGGTCAGTGTTTGAGCTACAGCTGCTCTGAAAATTGAGCTGACACTGATACTATGATAGAAGTGATAGCAAAAGGCTCTCATGCAAATTGTTGAAATTAGCTTCCACTCAATGGGTTTTGAAATGCAATACTGACTCGGATCAGGACACCTGGGTTTGACCAACTTTCTTTTTTTTTCTTGGATACAATGGGATGGTTATGAAATAAATTAATTGTTCCGTGCAGTACGCCTCATAAAAGGTCACTGAAATGCCAGACGATCCTAAATACCACAGGACTGCTGGACTTTGGCTAATAACATTCTTTAACAAGTCACTAAAAGCTATCTGATAGTGGGCTTATTTTATTTAGATGAGGTTCAGCATCATTTGCAAGAGTTCTGTTCCTGCATTCACAGGACATTTCATTACATGAGACATTCTTTTTATCAATGCACTTAACTTTATGAAGCTTTCAGTGGTGGGCAGAGGCTATGAATGAGGTGTTTGCCTTCAACCACTAGCTGGAACCTCTGAATTCAGCTAGCTACCGGCTGCACTGCAGCATTCCCTGTGCAATCAGTCATTCAGCATGAGCTCCACTTCAAGTCAGAACCTTGATCTGAAGCCCCCAGTAAGCACTCAGGCTAACATAACACCACTACACCTGAAGCAGTTCTTACTGCTCTTCAAACAGTTATGGGTGGTTTTAAGGAAAACTGTTTCAGAGGAAAAATTACAATTTCACTTAAATTAAACTACGCATTTTGATTAATTGAGTTCTGCTGGAAAACGCTTGTCTGAGCTGACATACCAGCTCTCCATTGTAGGGAATCCTTATCAATACTTACATATGAAAAAAGAGAAACCTGATGCGTGAAGAGCAGCAAGTCCTGTCACACCTCTAGAGCAAAGAAAAGTGTGTTATAGAAAGACCTGCACACTGCTCCCTCGCTCTTCCTCTGTAGATGTTTTCCACACTGAACTCTGCCTAGCCACATACGATGTGTTTCTCCAGTGAATTCCGCTCTGGTGCTTTCCCCTCTGTCCCTGAACAGCCTTGAAATCCAGTCAGAGGATCCTCAGCAGGCACCTTCCTTTCTTCTGTACTAAGACACTGCATTAATCGTTTCGATCCCTGGTATTTGGTGTCCAGGGTGATTGAGGCAGGCCCCTTTTTTTCTCAAAAAATGCCCAGGTGAGGAAGGAATTCTTTTAAACCTGCTAAAGTGTATTTCACAGACGGCCATGTGCTTTATATACGACTTGGGACAATTTTAAATTACATTTGCTGAAACTATTCTCCTGACACTTGTATTGACGCATTGCACAAGGGGATATGGTCAAAGTACGCCCAGACACCTGGACTCTCCCCCCATTCATGCCCTCTGCACTGCCTATAGATTGTGCAGTTTTGTCTGTATCTTTCCTTGCCTCCTGGGGGATTACTGCTAGAACAGACTGCCACTATTTGTTTGAACTCTTTATAAATTAATAAAAAAATCAATATGTGTTTGTAAATGCCAGTTAATCACAAGTAGCTTTGTACAATTAGAGTAGGGATATAAGAAGAAAGTAAATGGACAATGCCTGTGGGGGTGAAAAAGTCAACACTCAAAGTTCATCTCCTACCTGAGTGATTCCAGATACATTCAGCCTGTTCCTATGGTTTTGTTATTCATGAGAGATAGAGGAGGACAGCAAAGCAAACAGAGCCCACCCATGCTGTATGGGCAATGAATACAAAGAGCCCCTAAGCCATGAGTGTAGGAGTTCTGTCAGAGAGAACAGAAAATTCATGATCTGGATTCCAAAATGGAAGAAACAAATAATTAAACCCCTCAGATTTCTGGATTAATATCTTGTCAGGAATTACCTGGCTCATTGCCAGGCTCTTTGCTTTTCCACCTCAGGAAACACTGTTCTGATTTACCTTCAATAACTGTTTTAGCTATGTTAGCCAAAAGCATCCATGGGGTGTGATTCACAGTTACTATACTGTAGAGATATGAGAAGATAGATATATTGCCCTAAAAAAGTACACAGCTATCTGTACTACATGAAAACACTTTCTTTACCTCTGTGTATGAAGCAATTCTTTGTGAAGGGAAATTTCCCAGTGTTACCATGCTGCAAGAATGATGACCAAACAGAAAATGGAAATATATCACAGCATCAGCTGGCTAATCATCATCTTTGCTTCATTTAATTCAACGAAACCCCATGAAGCTGTCAGTACTCTTGCTGCCAAGTGTCAGCCTCTAGCAAGAAAGGTTAAGTTGTACACAGTCAAATCAATGGAGCTCAGGGTGAGGAAGCACTCTGGGATCTTTGCATGCATCTTGTGGGAGGGATCAGCTGAGCTCCAGGCATATCAGATTAACTGGGAAATGACTGGTTATCCTGGAGCTTCCTATACTCTTTGCATTTAAGTCTGCTTGCCTCAGTAGAGGTTTGCTGGCTGAAATACCAATTTGTATTTATTTGAGGTGCTAATGGACCAGGAGGGTCAACCCAAAAAGTCTCTGTATAGGCATCCTCTGTACCTGAAAAAATCTTTCCCTTCTTTGAGTTTTGTGAGATTTTACACCCACTATAATTCCCAGCTGAAAATGTGCTTGGTGTCTCTTACATGTCCCTGGACGAGAGTTATATCCTTTTATTAATTATTCTGATTGATATAGATGGACACTAAATCCTTCAAGCCGGTTCTTTTACGGGGGGTTGGGGGAGTTTAAGTGTTATTTATTTTCTGTTGTTTCCATACTGGTAAATACTGCCTGAGCTGCACTGGGAACTGTCATGCAAGACAGATGACTTCAGTTCACCTGCTTTAGCTGTGCAAAGCAGTAGCAAAAGCAGTTTCCACTACCAAAAGCGCACCCAGAGAACTTGTAGTTTGGGATAAACTGCCATTTCCACATACTCCCTTTTCTCCCAGTAGCCACCCTTTCAGTGTGTTTGTTCTCACTTCAAATAACCAATTGAGGTGCAAATTTCAAATTACCAGTATGAGGGACATTACCAAGGTATTAGTAGTTAAGCTGCTTTGTTAATTACAGCCAGGCTCCTCTTTTTCCTGCCTGTCAGTTCAGCAGCAACAATGGTGCCAAATGGCTCTCTACCTGCTCTGTGTCAGCAGCTTGTGCTCACACAAATACCTGTGCTGTCTGAGATTTCCAGGTATACTTCCAATTACTGGACAGGCAGAAGACTTGCCAAGGTCACCAATATATGGGGACACAAGCTCACACAGCAGGGTAGCCTCTTCAAGCTGAGCTCACCACCCATTCAAGTGGAAACCATTGCAAAGTTGTGATCACCCACGTTGCCCTTTCCATGCCTTCTCCAGGTCTACACACTTCCCTTGGCATAGGGGGGCTCCAGCGTTACACCACTCCCAAGAGGTGTGGACATCCTGAATTTACGAAGGGGCATTATTATATTCCCTGTGTTCACTATTTCTTTCCTCACAATATCCAGCTTTCTATTTGTTTTGACTGCAGCCTGGCATTGAGCTGGTATTTCCACACGACTACACATTGTAATATTATCACTGTTCTTCATGCTTGCAGACAACTGGGATTCATCAAAGTATAATTCAAAAACATGTATATTTTCAATTTTTCTCAGTTCTGGAGTCCCCAACATCAGAAGGACACATTGCTCCTGGAATGTGTCCAGAGGAGAGCAACTGAAATGATCAGAGGGCTGGAGCATCTCCCCTATGAGGACAGGCTGAGCAAGTAGGGGTCATTCAGCCTGTAGAAGAGGAGGCTCCCAGGTGACCTTACAGCAGGGCTTTTTATATGAGTGCACAGCAAGAGGAGAAGGGGAAGGGGTTACAGACTTGAAGGGAGATTTTAGTTTGACATTAGGAAGAATTCTTTCCTGTGAGGGTGCTGGAACAGGTTGCCAAGGGAAGTTGTGGCTGCCCCATTCCTGGAAGTGTTCAAGGCCAGGTTGGATGGGCCTTGAGGATCATGATGTAGTGAAAGTGTTCCTGCCTATGCAATGGGGTTGGAACTAGATGATCTTTAAGATCTCTGGCAAACACAGCCATTCTGTGATTCTATAATGCTATGATTCTATGATCATGCCCTTACCTACATTGAATTTTGACATCTGTTTCTTTTCCATACTGCTCTACTAGTGATATGGTCCTTCTGCAGCTTTTCACAATCAACCTGCACCTTTACTATCCAGAATAATCTAAATAATCTCATCAGATTTGAGCAGAACTGCTTATTGGTAGGTAATGCAGTCGGCAGCTCACCTCTAGATGCTCTGGGAACAAAGGAACCCCCTGGATGCAGCAGCCTGAAACCACCTGTGGCTGCTCCATCTGTCCTAATGTTCATTCACATGAGAAATCTGCCAAAGCTTAGGACAATGCACTCATTACACATTTAAGAGAATGGTAATTTTGCAGGGTTCTGCAATCTTCAGTACTTGCAAGGCTAAAATAAGCCAACACAAAGCCTTCACCTGTGTACCCAGCGTTTGGGGTTATTGTTTTTACAAACTGCAAGTATTTGTCACACGCTTTACAAAGCAATAATTGCCTGCAGACCACATCTGGTCTGTCAGAAGAGATTCACTTAGTGATTCCAATATTATTATAGACAATGGTGTTTCCTTAGTTTTGTTTATACTTTTAAAGATAGTTCACACATACAAATAAATAAAAGAACAAACTCTAATCTGTCAGGGCCAAAAGATAGCTAAGGAAAAAAACAAAAACAAAGCCGATGTGTTTTTCCCTTCTGTAATTCTGTTTGTGAATAGAATGTAAATCAAGTTAGCTGGATAATTTGCTAAAACCCATGGATGCAATAATTCTTGTGTTGTTCTAACAGAGAAAGAAAGTAGAAAATGTTACAGGGAGAGACAATATGCAATTATGTATGAATACTAACACCCTAAGGGACAAATTACCAACAATGACAGTAAAATAGTGCAGATTTCTTTTTGTGCTACAGTATAATTGACTTATACTCTGACGAGAAGAAACAGCTTAGCTTTGGAGAAATATGTAAAAATACAAGCTATGTACTTGCTGGAAAGTATAGAGCTGGTTTGTTTTCCCAGTTTACCTATGGTGTTGGTAACATTCCTTTATTTTTAACTTATATTAGTAACTTGATCTGAGAAGATGTCTTTTTCTATCATTTCAATGCACATTAATTATTCTTAATGGTATTAATTATATGACTTAAATTATTTGAATCAAACTTAGTCAAAACATTCAATGCAAATACTGTTAAAACTGCATCTGGGAAAGCTCTTTGTTGTTAAGTGAAGGAGAAATAAATCTTTCTCTAATGACTCACATGAGCTGAGCCTCAAGGGGCTGTTCCCATCCATCAAGGCAACACCTTGTAGAATCTGCTGCGTGGCACAAAAGAGTAGTAGCTGATGTAAGCTGATAAGAAGCAATCTGCAAACACCAATCTTGGGGCAGAAGCAGGACCTTAATTTGAATTGTATTGTTAACCTCAGGAAGATTAAAGAAACAGCAGAGCTTGGCCACTCAGTGTCCGTGGTACTTTTGGACTTATATTTGCAAGATCTACAAGATTAATTTTCAGATCCCCCCTACGACCCTGTATAAATGCTCTGGTTATTCTGCTTTTGTAGGCTGGTCAAGGACTTGAAACAGATACAAACTCCCTTATATTTCAGATATATACATGTGATGGATTCACAGATGCAGGGCACCTGGATGTCACTCTTTCAATGAGCACTTAAGAAAACAGGAAACACTGGCAAAGACAGAGCAGTTATTATGCTGGCACAATCTGTATGTGTAACCAGGATCACTCTGTCCCAGACAGATTGTAAAATTTCATACAATTGGTGATTGCCCAGCTCTCTAATCTGCCCAGATCTCTCTGTAAGGCCTTTCTACTCTCAGGGGACTCTACAGCTACTCCTACTCAAGTGTCATCAGCAAACTTAATATAGACTTGCCTCCTGCATCCAGGTCATGTATAAAAACAGTAAAGAGCATCCACCTTGTAACTGAGACCTTGAGAACCCTAATGGTGATGGCTACCAGTCTGAATGAACCCGAATTATTGGAACTCTTTGAGCCCAACCCAACAGCCAACGGTTCAGCCATCACACTAGGGACTTGTCCAGCTCAATACTGAACAGTTTGACCAGAAGGATAGTGAGAGACAGTGTCAAAAGCTTTGTTAAAGTCAAGAAAAAACACATCTGCTGGCTTGAAAGAGCCAAGCCATGTTGGAGAATGGGGGCTGTGCTCTTGGAGAACAGAACGGCAGATCCACACCAGGGTAAAGCCAGGTTTGTCGTTTCTGTTTCCTTGATATTTTCAAGGACATAATATTTTTAAGTAGAAAGGTAAACACATCACACTGGTAAAGACAAATACATTAACTAGGAAGGCTTATAACTGCAAAATTGAGATCTGACGATCATTAAGTAATATCCAATGGGAAATGGAAAATACCAGGGTTTAGTCTAACTTAGGGAGGTACAAACCATTGACTGTAGCACTATGCTGCAGAACCAGGTACCAGAGGAGTCCTTACCTTCATTTATTCTGTTTCCTGGCTCAGCTTCCAACATTATAGTGGAGAAAAGGAGCAGCTTGTACAAAATGACCCTCTGAATCATATTCTGACAGCAAAATTTACAGAAGAAAGATACTGATAACTCACCATCTGGAAATAAGTCATATTGCTTCATTCAGCTATTGTAAAACTTCAGATCTGAACTGAAAACCACACAATCATCTGGGAGAAAATGAATGGATAAACCCTCATTGGCACTGAGGTACTACAATGTGATTTAAGTTTCATCACCTTTTTAGAGTACTGTTTGACAACCCCACCACGTTCCTCTTCAAGGAGTAGAAGCAAAGATCCATCATTAAGCAAATGCAATGTTTGATCACTAAAAGAGAAGATACATGTAGTTCTAAAATGACAGAGATGCTGCAGACAGTCTCCTCCTTCACAGAGGAATTACTGTGGAGGGCACTGAACCTAACGATGCAGCAATGCAAAGTGCTGTGTTGATCTATCAAAGCTAACCTTCCATGTCTGTGAGCACTGGCCTTTCAACTTGTTCAGGGGACTGTGAACTTGGCTTTGTTACCTCACACAGGTAAAGGTTCACTCCAAGTGGTCCACATTTCCTTTGTTCTGTACAGTCTGTCAATGAGAGGCTGGTCCTTCACAATCTATTGCAGCTGAGAAACATTCCTAGACAGATACAGTTAAAAATGATGTACATGAAGGCACAAAGGTATATGAGACCTGAACTGACATGGACTCTGTTCTACTCAACTGAACCCATCACAATCACATTTAACCCTAACCCTCACAGTGTTATCATTAATTGGTCCCTAGGTTGCTCTCCTGACTTCTGCAGCCAAAGAAACAGCAAAAGCTTTTTAGATTTCAGGATGTCTGTCACTTGTAGAGCATCCCAGGCTGCAAATACCTCTGCTAGTACCCAATACTTCTGTTAGTTCATTACACAAATAGAAGGTACTTTGTCCTGCTCCCAGTCAACCATTACTCTGCCATGTAATGTCTATCCAGTATGGCAGGGGTCTAACAAAGCCTTGAAATTACACTGGCACTGTCAATTTGTTTGCATGTCCATGAGTGGTCTGCACACTGGAACAGCTTACCTGCTAAAGAATATTAGAGTTTGACCCATCAGATTGGTTTCATTTCTTCTCTTTCCTCCACCACTGATTTGAGTTCTAAGGGGTTAAGGAGGCTATAAGAGATTTTAGAGAGACAAGAAATAAATAAACTTATATCTGCTCTCACCTATGAGGACATTAAGCAGTTTCTCACTCGGCTTGCCTATCCAGTTCTAGTGAATATGCTCTCTTCCTCGGGCATGAAGATATAGATTTTAGCCTGATAGGAGCAGAGACATAGAATCTGAGAGCAGATTAAAGTCAAAGAGAAACCGATACAGGTGACTTCTGCAGAGCGTAAGTAGTTCTTCTGTAACACTTGAGCCCTTATCAGCTTCAGGTGCCTTCTCTCTGCTCTTCACCTTAAGCCCCAAAGCGATAAGATTTCATGACTGTCTCCATGCCTAAGCAAGATGTTTACCTGTTACCCACTGCATATGTGCTCCCTTGAGTTCAAAATTACTACACAAATGCTAATAATCAATTAAAGTATAGAATTTTTGAGATTAGGAAGTGTTATTACCTTAATTTTCCAGGAAAAGTAAGGGCTTTAACAGGTTACATGATGTTTTTCTCCAGAGATCCCTTAGGTTGTGATATACAAAGAACTCCTCAGTATCAAGGCTGCTTGTAAGGGCTAGACAATGTTGTGTGAAGGCCTGGGATAAACTGATGAAGAGTTGAACTGAACTTTGAATATGCTGCCAACCCAGCTGTAAGTCAGAAGATTAATGCTTAGTTATATCAAATATATTTAGTATCATTTCCTGGTGTAATGCTGCTGATGAGTGTCTGAAACTTCTGTTTTCCATCCTCTTACTTTTGGGCGACATTAAAATCCTTTGAGCACTTGGTTAAACTGGCAAATATCAGCTTAAACACCTGGGTTCCTGATGCATCTATTAATATCACAGCACGCAGCGCGTGCCAGGTGCTTTACTTCGAGAGGCTTGGGATAGGGATTCAGTTTAAAATGATGCTGGTCTCATTAAGAACCATGTTTTCCTCTTTCACACTGCATTCTTCTAATCTTCTTACAAGGCAAACAAGCCAGGTTTTTCTGAGTACTTGGGAGAATATTGTACTTTGAATTCAGCTCCAGATGCTTATACCTTGATTTTTGTACAATCATCGTATTGTTTGGATAATGCATAACTTAAGAGGGTGAGCTGAGAACAAAATACTTCCCTGTCCCTCTTTTACATACTCCAAAGAGTAATAATTTTGTGAAGGTTAATAAGTCCTTTCAAACATCCTCAGAGACTAGCAGTGTAGCCACTTAGTAACTCTTGGTTACACCTTAAGAAATTCTTTTCAATACATAGACAAGCTGTACTTTCACATAAAGACTGTTTTAAACAGCACATGCAAGCAGTGTCCCTCAGAGCTCAGTCTTGGGGCCAGTCTTGTTTAACATCTTTAATGATGCCCTGGATGTGGGGATTGAGAGCACTCCCAATCAGTTTGCAGATGACACCAAAGTGTGTGGGAGTGTTGATCTGCTTGAGGGCAGGAAGGCTCTGCAGAGGGACTTGGATAGGTTGGATTGATGTGCCAAGGCCAATTGTCTGAGGGACAAGAAGGCCAAGTGCCAGGTCTTGCATTTCAGTCACAACAACCCCAGGCAATGGTACAGGCTGGGGGATGGGCTTGAGAGCTGCTCAGCAGAGAAGGATCTGGGGGTGCTGGGAGACAGCCGGCTTCATCTGAGCCAGCAGTGTGCCCAGCTGGCCAAGAAGGCCAACAGAATCCTGGATCTGGAATAGCATGGTCAGCAGGAGAAAGGAAGTTCTCATGCCCTTGTACTCAGACCTTGTGAGGACTCATCTCGAGTACTGTGTTCAGTTCAGAAAGGACATTGAGATGCTGGAATGGGTTCAGAGGAGAACTACCGAGCTCTTCAGGGGTTTAGAGCATGAGTTGTATGAGGAGAGGCTGAAGGAGCTGGCCAGGTTTAGTTTGGAGAAGAGGAGGCTGAGAGGTGACCTCACTGCCCTCTATAACTACCTGAAGGGAAGTTGTAGAGAGGTTGGTGTTGGCCTCTTCTCCTTGGTGACTGCTGACAGAAGCAGGGGCAATGGTCTGCAGTTGAGGTAGGGGAGGTCTAGATTGGATAGTAGGAAAAAATTCTTTACAGAAAGAGTGGTGAGGCACTGGAACAGCCTTCCCAGGGAGGTGGTGGAGTTACTGTGCCTGGAGGTATTTAAGAAGCATGTAGACAGTTTGTGACAGGCTAGAATGGAAGGCATGGAGGGGGTGATTTTGTTATACCATTGATCAGACATTTGTGGGTGTGGGTATGGTTGGACTTGGTGATCCAGTAGGTCCTTTCCAACCATGTTTATTCTGTGATTCTGCAAATCCAAAGTGTGGAGAAGTTACATGGTAAACAAAGCTTATGTGAATGACTTGTCTCTCTAGAACCAAGTTAAAGGGCTGTCCAAAAGTTGTGTGAATACTGTGCTAAGTCTCTCATTTTAGAAACATTGTTGGATAACACGAGCAGATTTCAGACTAATACAGCTGCATACCCCTCTATCACACAGCCGCCAATTCCTAGTGAATTCTGCAATATAGTGACAGTAATGGAAAGCAAAATGATCTCTAAATAATGGTTTAAGATGGTTACTTGATAAAGGACACCACAATAATTATGATCAATGGAGCATGGATTCAATATATATTGCCCATTTAGATGCACCAGATTAGTTTAACAGCTTTCTTTAATGTTCTGAGGGGTTGTGTGTGTGTGTGTGTGTGTGTGTGTGGTTAGGCATGTGTATATGAGCGGGACAGCACTGCACATTTGGGTCTAGTCCTCATTACTCAGTATTTATCAGTGCAGACGAGCACCTGACTCTGTGGGAAAGGGAAATGTAGGAAAGTTGGATTATTAGTGGCAAAGACAAAGCATAAAGAGTTGTAGGTTGGGGTTTATTTTTCAGGAGATGACTACGTGTTACGGTTGTACCTTACACTATGTTACGCTCTTAGTGCCAATAACTGCAGAAATAGTATTTCTATCTTTAAAAAACCAACACGCACACACACACAGAGAGAGGCTGATAATAAAAATGTGCAGCTGGACTGACAGCTTCTTGTTTCTGCCAGCCATGCTGAATCACAGCGAAGGCTTGAGGGGAAAGAGAGGTAGTGATGAGTTGTGACCTGCACACGGAGGATGACTTGCAGATTTCCAAGTTTCCAGTTTGCTTCCCAGGATGAAAGTGCCAGGTTTTGAAATAAAACTCTAGAACAGTGCCACTGCCTATAGACTTTGCCCACTGAATTTCTACAGAAGCTCATCCCTTGGCTACAGCATTACACAGAGCTGACAGATGGGCTGCATCATGAGGTTATATAACTTATATATAACTGACCTTATTTACATAAATCTAGTACACGAGCCCTTTCTGCTCCTTACTGGCTATTTCAATGCAATATGAATGCTCCTGGATGCTTGAAAGAACTTATTAATTTCACCTGAGAAACTGAGGCATAAGTGGGATGAAATTTTTCCAAAGACATGCAGGCACTGGTTGGGCTGGGAACAGATGGCTGAGTTCTCCTTTCCAGCCGTGTGCCTAACCACTGGCTTATGCTACCTCTTATTATGCAATGAAATAGCTAACACTTGAGGTTTGCTTTCAAACTGAGAGATACCGTTTTTATGTCATAGCTTTGACCAATTCAGAGCTATGTTCTGACAGGGCACAGAAGAGCAATGACAACTGTCACAGACTTGATTAGACCTAAGTAACTAATGCAGAGAGGCTATTTTTAAATTCTTGAGTGAATGTAAATTCTAGCTATGGAGGCTCCTAATGTGTGTATATATACACATGGGCCAGCACCCAAAGCAAAACCAACCCAGAACCCCACAATTAGGTTTAGGAGATTTTCTTTTCTTTTTTAGTTTGTGTTTTCTCCCTGCAGGCTTTGATTTTGTTTAGACTACACTAAAAGTTGTGCATCAAACTTTGGTTGTCTCACGAAGACATCACCCACTGCAAGAATTTTTCCAAGGTGCCTTTTTTGCGTGTATTGTAATGTTTGCAAAGGGAAGCCCCATCAGCTGTTGCTGAGCAAGTGAGTGGGAATGAACTGCAGTGCTGGCATCATCTGCCTGATCCTCGGCTCAAGACAAATACCAGTTCTGCAGGAACTGGTCAAAGGCACTGAGTCTTCTCCGTCACCTTCTCCTGAGGGTGACATCATTCTTCATGTAGATCAGTCCAAGAATCAATACAGAGCACCAGCAAAATGATTCCATTCCAAAGCTACCATGGGATAGGATTTGGATAAAACCCAGTGCTATATTTTGGGAATGTAGCCTCTTATGGGGTTCACTCCAAAATAATGGGCAGAGTACATAAATATTAGATGCAGTGTTCTAACTGCTGAGCGCACGCTGGCTCTGCCTCATGAAAAATGATGGCGATTGGTGAAACGATAGTAATGTGTGATATACAAATATTTTGGGTGAAATATATAATCAGTTAATTGGTTTATTAAATTCTAAAACCTTTGTTTGCTTGAAAGAGCAATAAAACTAACTGACTAAATGAATATTCGCCCCTTTGAAGACTTCTTACATTAATTATGTTTATGCATCACTTGCAGCAGTTATGTTAGACAAAGGAAGCTTTATCTTTATATGCCATAGCTACATTGTATTGTGGTACAAATGATGGCACCGACTTTGTGTCTACATAATTACTGAAATCTTATCCCTTTTGTGTTTGCACATCATTTTCAGTTTTTTGGAATAGTTAAACTCCATTTTACTTTTTAATAACATTTTAGAAATCATTCTGATTCAGGTAAACAGAATTTGATTGCTTTGATGGATTGAAAATGGTTAGCTCAGCCAGAGCTTATTTGATTTGTTTCTTCAGGGATTACAAAGAATAGGATTTTATCTATGAACTGACAAAAGAGGCAATCTCTGCATTTTTGCCTATGAAATAGCAGCTCCACTAAGCCATTGCTCCTTCACATGGTGAATGTATTAGTCACGGGGTTGCTTTTTATTTATTTTCAAAGTTTTTCTTCCACATTGTGTGGGGTGTCAAGCTCCTTTGTTCTTAAAAAAAATTAATCTGGAAAAATAATACTGTCAAATGGAGTTTGGGGAGATTCAATAGCCCATTAGATTTAAAGCAGATTTTAAAACCAAACAAACTCTCAGCACTAACGGACATCTCAGACACATGCTCTTCAACTAAAAAAATGGATTTAAAAGCCTCAAGTACCTGAATGCTAATTACCTGCCAAAGTTCAGGCTGAGAGTTCTCCTGTGGATTTCCTCAGAGCTCAGTCCCTGACCCAGTCAGATTACATGGTTTTCCTGGTGCTGCTCCTCATTTTATCCTGTGTGACATGACATTTGCAAAGCAGACAGCATCAAGAAAATGTCAATATATGGTATAGAGATGATACAAGACACCCTGAATAATGTGTTTGCCATTGTTCTTACATCAGCCAGTGTGTTCACCAAGTAGAGATGCTGCTGACCACCTAGGGGCTTGTGCCCACAGGGTTTAGTTCACGGGTGAATAGATCATGGCATGATACTCAGGAAAGCACCAAACCATTTTTCAGGGAATTTGTAATTTATGGGCCCAATGTTTGCCTCACACTGTCTCAGGGGAGGAAAACAGACTTGCTAAGTAAGATGGTCCTTACTCAGTGACTTTGCAGCCAGGTTTTGGATGATGCACACTAAAAACATTTCTATCCAATAGCCCTCTTTCTTTATTATTTAATTATTTCTCCCTTTTATTTCTGTTTGGGGTAGTGAATACAGACAAGTTTAGCTGTTGAACATGCAAAAACATTTAAGTGCACAGGAAACATCTCCTTATTGCTGTTTGAGGCACTGAAGTTCAGTTACTGAACATGCAGAATGTTTGAGGGCTCATTATATCTTCAGTAAGAACTATCCACTTGCTTAAAATGTTTTCACAGCCTAGGAGCTTGTGCTCCGTCTGTTTCCAGATTTCATCCCCATAACTATTGGAACACAGCAGGATTGCCCTGCATGTGCTCCTAAACTCAGTTACATCTGACATCATATCTAGTCTACCCTCAAAAAAGCCTGTTAACAGGAATAGTGGGATATTCTTTCTCAAAATTTCCACTTACAGCCAGACACGATGGCAAATGTACAGTGTACTATTGACGTATCATCCCCATTAAAAGAGAGGGTTTAGGTTTGCCCTGTGTAATTCAACAGATAATTTTCAAGTAGCTCGGATTAGAAGACCAGCTGAAAATTTGGCCCAGCATTGGGTTGTTTCTCTTCCCTTTTAATACACACAGGTGCAAAAGAAACTGTTGATTCTGGTAACTCAGGCTCCAGAAGACAGCTCTGAGGACAGGCTGCTCTAGCAAAAGTCAGCAATACTGGATGAAGATCCAGAGCTCTAACCTTAACGATTTACTGTATCCTAACACAAACAGAGATGACACAGGCTGGTCTGCGCTTCAGAAAGAAACAGAGGCAGTCCTGGCACACCTGGAACTGCTGTTCTGCTGCTTCTGTTTTATTTCAGTTAAACATGAATGGTATCTTTCCAAGGTTAAACATAAATAGTTTTTTAATTCTTTATTTTTTACAAGAATACTAATTGTCTGGGTTACCGAAGAAAAGTGTTTCATATACCTCATTTTTATAATTAGGCGCTTTATTATGCTGATTTATGATTTAGTTTAGCTTTAACTGGCCTGTGTTTCTGGTAGCAAAAATGATAATCCACACTCCCATGTAAGCTTCAAAGAAATGCTGATAATCCGCCGTGCTTGATCCTGAGACCTGGCAGCAGCAAAGTGGAGGAGAAAGCAATGTGCTGGATAACACCACTAAAAACCTCGCCAGATTACTGGGGCAGCACTCAGACCCCTAATAGCATCTGTGATATTGAACTTCTCCCAAAACTATTGAGACATTGTCTTGCCCACTATCACTGAGATTCTGCTGCTTTGTCAGGGGGAGGAGTGACCCCTTATCATCCTGTTTGATAGCAGTTCCGCACAACCCCAGTCCCAGGGAGTGAAAGGTTCAGCAGGGAAGAGTTAAAGTCAGATGCCTTTTCAAAAGCAACAGGCTTGATCATGCACTTTATGCTGTTTAACAAGGCCAGGTGAGCTCATTCATGAACATCAGTCAGTTCATTGCCAGCACTCTGAAGTCCCTCTTGCTTTAACCTGAGATTTCAGTTGCACACTCCTTGGGCTTAATCCCGTATTTAATTAAGTGAAGGTCAGGACCAGGGTCAACTAGACTAGTGAACTTAATCCAAGACCCACAGGTTATACAATAGCTGCTTTGGGGAGGTATAATTGTAGATAGGAATCGAGAGAAGAAAAGACAATATAATTGAACAAGTTATATGATAAAGGAGGAGGGGAAAAGCAGGATTACGGGCTTTTTACTGACTGCACGACACTGAATGCATTTTACAAGAGTAGCCACTAGATAGCAGAACCAGCATGATGCTCTGATACTTTGTTGGGCCAAATGCAGACAGACAACACAGCAAAAGCATCCTGAGCAACTGTGTGAAGCCAGCACCCCTGTTCTGCGAGAGAGGGATTCTTAGGATGCTATTCCATGCTGCTTCCTGCTGTTCTGACCTTAGAGCATTTCTTTTCCAGGATGCTGAAAGAGAAGCTTATTTGCTGAACAAGCAATCAACGCTGACTTTTGTTCCAGGGAAGGTTTTCTTAATGAGTGAGCTGAACATCAGCCCAGGTCACCAGCAGTCAGCCCTGCCTGCCCAGTGCCAGAAGAGAATCCCCACGTGACAGTGTGAGAGAGCGTGACTGTCGCACCGTGGCACTCACACAAGTTTTTGACTGGACATTTCTGACATCTTGGACACCAAAGTAAGCAAAATATGTTCCTTCCTGCACCCTACTGCAGTCTGTGCCCTTTAGAGGCTACAGGGAGGTGATATTGGGGGCTGCCACAAAGACTGCTCACAGCACAGCATTATGTCATGTGCTCTGGTTTCTGTTACCCAGTACTGGCTGTAATGGCCAAATCCTGCACTGATCTCTGCTGCTGGGCTTGGCTCTAGGTGATACCTGAGCAAGCCAGTAATGGTGACAAAGTAAAGGTAAATCTTCTTCAAAGGAACAGGGGTAATTCANTGGCTCTAGGTGATACCTGAGCAACCCAGTAATGGTCACAATTCAGAGGAACAGGGGTAATTCGCCACTATCCAACTTTATGTATTTCCTCAAGCTTCATGAACTTCATGGTTCTCTCTTTTATTGCTGTCCCAGAGAGATGTTCTTGAAGCAGTCCTCTGCGCGTGTAACAGCACAGCATCCTGCCCCAGGAAGCTTCTGTAGCAGAAATTATCCAAGTGTAACACTGATTAATCAAAAACGGACAGGAAAGCCCCTTTACTTGATACTCTGGGGTTACGCTCCAGTTTAAGTAGACAATGATAATGTTTTTGAAATGCTAATTTGCTTGTCTATAGGATATGGTCTGAACCAAATCCAGAAATGTAAAGGGCTACTGCATTCAAACTGAGAGAGAGCTTCTCCAAACAGTTGAGTAGGGAGCCATAAAAGCTGAGTAGCAGTGTATGAGCACAGACAGTTACCTTCGTCTTGATGTGAAAGTTTCACTCACAGCCTCACAGAGCTTGAAGCTAGGTGGCCATACTTTTGCAAGACCTGAATTACAAGAGTCTCATTTACATACAAATAAAAGTATTTCTGAGCATTGGTTGGTGGGCTCATCCGGTCTCCAGGACAAGGGTTTGCATCTTGAGGAGGAGACCGGGACACTGACTCAGAGGAGCAAAAAGGTGCTGAGAGTCTTCACAGAGCTCCATGCTTTGCTCCACATTGTGGCAGTTTCATGCAAGGATTCAAACCTTCTTTGCTAATTCCTATGCAGCAGGACCTGCTTGTGAAAGACTAGAACTTAATTATGTAAAAACATTCCAAGATACCAATAGTAATTGATCCTCATTACAGATTCAATTTGTCTGCAATTGTTTTAACTAAGGAACAGAGCTGTTTTCCAGTTACAGCAGATGAGGGAGGAGGGGGTGGAGACTTAAACAAGGATGCACTTTCTAACTCAGTGCCTCAAGGGGAAAACAAGATTTTTTCCAGAAAACAACTAAATAAAATGTTTTAAAGTAATTAGCTTCTGGGCTGAGATATTTTCAGCCTGCTGTGAATTTTTATGACAGTGCTGCTAGACTGCTGGAAATACAGATTCTTAGTTTTGCAGAATTTTAACTGTGACGTGCAAGCAATAATCAGGAGCACTAATTATGCATCTGAAGCTATAGATACATGTGCCTGTACTTCCCCAGAAATCTCCTGTCTCTTGCAAGAACTGAACCTCTAGAGCTCAGTTAAAGAATGAGCTGCTTTGCACTGCCTGCTACTTCACCATCTTACCTGTTTAAAAATGAAAAAAGAGGGAAAAAGAAGGTATCCTTATTTCAAATGTGTTCAGTGGATAAGAGACCTGATGGATCTCGGAGAATTAATTTTCAATGCCATCTCATTGTTTGACTGTGGACCAAGAGTATTTCCTGTCTCAACCTTAGACTTCTGGTTTGCAAATTGGGGATAATGAAGCTGAACTCATTGGCAAAATGCTTGAAAGCAGAGCCAGAATAAGGCCAAATGTTCTTACTCGACATGAATCATGTAATCCTATCTAACAAGAAAAAAATGTGTTGGAACCTCTCAGGTGCCCAGTCCACTCAGGACTGAGCTGCAGCCATTTTGCCAAGAAACCCCAATGTGACACTGCTCTGCTGTCCTCTGACAAAAGCTCACCTGGTTGTCTACAGAGGCCAGGAATAATGTTCAGACATCCTCAGCCCTGTTTCTTTCCATAGTTTGAATCCCAAATCGATCATCCTGCATACAGCTTTGTCTGTGTCCCATCAGCAATGGTTGAGTCAGGAGTTGCATCAAATGCAGTTACAGCTGGCTGGATTACGCTGGCAGCCACTTTTCAGGCATTTCACACTAGGCTGAAATACTTAAAGGAATAAGAAAAATAATATCTCTATAGTATGATTTTTGTTTTACAATAAGGCAATAAGCTGAGTCCAATTAAAGAAACAAATAGGTGGACCAGGTGGATCAGTCACAGCAGAGCTTTCTCCTTGGAGAACAGCCTTCATACTCACCAGCTCACATGAAGTAGAACCCTGCAGGTGATACCATGCAGCTCCAGCCTAAATGAGGGAACTGTACGGAGAAAATAATACTGTCCTGCCTGTGTAATTAGAGAAGCTGACGTGTGAATCATTGTTATAAGAGTTTAATTAGAAACACGATTAAATAGGCAATTAGTGCATATTCTGTCCCGGATAAACAAAATTAAATTCCTGCAATATTAACATCTTCCACAAGGTTTGTTATTAGATTACTGGAAGTCATGTGGTACAGGAACATTGTCATGTCCTGTATTTGTTGTGAGCAAACACCAGTTTTTGTTTCCACTTGACCAGATGTAAAGGACAAGAGTTGTTGCTCCTCGGAACAGCCTGGATTTCATGTAAAGCAGCATCCCGTGCGTTTAAAAATATGCATCTTATAAAGCAACTCGCAGACAGCACAAGCTTTCCAGGTTTACCCAGTGGCAACTCATTGCCACTATGCCTGGGCATTCAACACAGATACAAGGCTCCAGGTGTCTGAGTCGTAGGGAGGCAGCTCTCATCTTGCTCTCATGCGCCTGCCAAAGCTGCTGCTGTACTCCTAGAGTATCAAAACAAGGGCACGGCGGGGTCAGAGCTCTGGGGAAAAAGTGCTTTGGATCTGGGGATGGAACAACTCAATTACAAGTAAAATGCATAGGATTTTCTATTGAAAAAAATCAAAAGGCGTTTTAGTGGGTGTATTTTACTTCCTGGCGTGTGTATCTCCAGCGACAGCCTGTCACAAAAGGTACTAATACCTTCAATGTACAGGCAGCCTTTTATCCATGTAGCCTCAGAAAATTGTATAAATATTAAACACGTATATATAAACAGCCTTTTCTGTTTAGTGACTGGCAATTTGAGGGTGTTCTGTAGGGAGAGAGGGAAAATGCTGAGTGCCCATCTCTCTGGAAATCTCAGTTACCTGAGAGAAGCCTTCAGTTAGAAATGCAAAATCATTAACTGCTTTTAGGAAACCCTGAAGCTTCGGTTTTCAGACGAAGAAACTGGTTGAAAGAGGTTATCAGGTCCAAAAGGACTTTGGCTTTTGTTTGCAGCATATTCCTGTAAGTTGGTGATACAATAGAATCATTGAATCATTAGGGATCATTTATGATACCCCAAGCGTCTGAGGGTTTTAACTCCGTTTGCCCATGCTTCCTAGTCAACTGGGATGGGACTTTTCTCCAGTCCCTAATTTAAAGGTCTCCAATAGATATGCACAGGGTGGCATATATTCTTTCCTCATCCTCTCCCAGGCTCACATTCTGCTTACATGTGAAGCTTTTGGAGAGTTGATTACAAAGAGGCAGGTGCTACCCTAACGTTGCAGTGTAGTATCATACCTAGTGTTGGTCCTGACTGTTGAGATAACTTAGATTCTCACTCTGTGTCTTTTACTATTGCTCTGTGAATCCATAAAGGATCCAAACGAAACTGTTATACCAGCCATATGCATAAATCTGTCTCAGCAGAAATGGATTCAACATATTTTCTGCAATTGTGAAGTCTCCCTCACTGTGCCTTGACATTGTTCGCTGTATACTCAGCTTTTGGAAAATAAGCAGCATTTATATGAGGCAGGCTGTTAGGCTGTGCAGTTAACATCTTCAGCAGGGATGGAATAAGCAAACAGCTGGGTCATGGAGTCCAGGGAAAATCTCAATTTGGATAAGAAATTGCCACAAGTAATTTTAGCTCTACGCTGCCACAGCCCCTTACTCTTTCATGAACGAGGCAATCTTCGTCTAATATAGCATGGCATTCACATCTCCTAGCATACATAATGATGTTCATACCATAAAAAATGTCATGTCTCTACCTACAGCTGTTAGTGATGCTGCAGCGTGTAAATTCTCAGGTGGATGATATAGGCAAATTCCATCTTCCCCACAAATAAAAGTGATGGCCAGATGCAACTTCGCTGATCAATGGACTCTCTCAGTTGCTGGGGAGTAACACAGCAGTGTTGGGCTTGGCTGGAGGGTCCATACCGGCAGGGATTTTTGTTCTGGATGCTTGAAATGAAGGTATGTGGTAACTATGATGAAGTTAGGTAATATCCTGACCTGTGCTGATCAATGCAATGTATCAGAAGTCACACATTAGTGTCTGTTCTAAGAGCCAGCACTGTGCAACTCCAGCAAGAGCTCAAAACTGATGTAGGTATTAGCACTGGGCTGAATGCTGACCTGCTGTATGAGATTGAGTTGCAGGATAAAATAATAGCCTTGCTGGCCACCGTTGGGTTTTAGCCAAAGAGCATTTACTGATTCGAATAGTCCTGCATTAGGCATGTACACAAATTTATACCAGTAATGGTTGCAAGATCAGGCACATACTATTTTGTGAAAAGAAGTAGGTGACATACTGAGATATGCCTCCCAGATGGAGGAGAGAGACAAGCGTAGCCGTAACACATGTGAAAACCTGCCCTCTCTACAAACCACTTGTGCTTAGTGAGCCCTTTATCACGTTGTCAAAATCAGCACCAGCTTGAGCTTTCTGATATCAATATAGCATTACCTTGTCTTGGGTCAGCGTTACCTATTAAAAAGCAGAGAGGAATTTCAGAATTCCCCAAGACATAAGCGCACTGAAAAGCCAATTGAATTCCCAACTATGCTTTTCCTCAAACTAGCAGGTGTACTTTTCTTTCTCTTATTTCTAATTGAATTTCTTGGCATCCCACTCAGTGCTCTGTAGTATGTTTTGGAAAACAATAAATCCTGGAAACATGAGACCTCGCTGCAGTATTTCGCTGTGAAATCTTTGCTGAGATTTGGGAAGAGTGTAGCGAGGTTTGTGTGTTGAATTATGGGGTGTGCAGATGGATGATTTTCCCCCCTTTGCTTTTTCCATCGCAGAATCAGCACGGTGAAAAATCTCTGATGAGCCAGATTCCTACTGTGTCTGTGTTCGAATGCTCTAGGACACGATGGATTTTAATCTCTCTGTGAAAGTAAATGATTATTTGCAAGTAGAGAACACTGATGTTTTATTATAGAGAGCTAATCAATGTTTGATTTTCTTCAAAATGTAATCTCGATGGTAGCAGGTTCTCTGCTTGGGAGCAAATAGTCTCAGAGAAAAATATTTCAGTTCAATTCCCAGAGAAAACCTGAATTTTTTTCTTGTAAAAAGAGTTCTGTTTGCCATTTAAAACTGTTTTCCTAATTTCAAGCATGGTTCTTGAAAAGAAAGTATATCCTCTGAGGCATTTTGTCCTGAAAAACTCCCCTCTATTCTCACTGGAAATGTTCAGGGAAAAAAACCCACACTTTGAAAACGTAATTAAAGTCTTTGTTTTGAACACTGTTTAATTAATGTATCATTGCGACTCTGACTTTCTGGAAGGTGACCGGGATATTTCGGATATAATCAATAACTCGGTACAAGGAAACTTCCTGAAATTGTCTGAAATGAGAGAGTAATGAGAAACATCTGGAAAAAAACCTAGAGCAAAACTTGTGAAGTTTCAAATGGTCAGATACATTCTTAAAGACCTATTGAGGCATTTTTACGTGATAATGGGTTAAACATCATTGAGGTCTTAATCTCACAAAGGAATAATGAGACAGCAAAGAGTTATCCAAGACTCTGCATTAACAATGATTAAAAACTGTGAAATTGTATTTAATAGTTTATAGTTTAAATTTTAACTCTAAGATGATGAACAATAATTCATTTTTATTATTTTTTTCCAATTTAACATCCATTTTTCTTCAAGGACCAGAGGAGTATAACTGTAATGATTTTCTTCTCTATTGCTGACAGAATTGTTATGTCTTTACAGAACGTCCCAAATGAGCAAAACTCTGTCACTGACTTTAAACACAGCCCAAACTTTCTTACCCTACCTGACCTGTAAGCCTTTATTACTCTAAAAGGCCTTATGATGTCAAGAGCTGCACTAATAACAGCACATTGGGTTTGTTTTATCTGAAGCATTTGTGGCCGTTCACAGGGTCCTTCAAGTTCAGTCATTAATACTGGAGCTTGATCAGAAGGTGGCTATTAAATGTACCATTACTGGGCAAACAGCATGTGTTCTTCCTGAGCCGGTGCCCCATAACTTAGTTTTCCCTATTCGCTGACATCTGATGTAGAAATTAGGACACAGATATTAGCTTCAGTTTTGCCTTTGTTTTTGAAAGTGACACAAAAAGCACATGGCCCAGAAGACTTGTTGCCAGCTGTACTATAAAGAAGGATACTACGGAAACCAAGAACTGGTTATGGCAGATACCCTGCCAAAGGAATGATTTATAATCTGGAAATACAAGCAGTAAAGAGGCCCACCAGCTAGACGTGTATCATCTGAAGCAATCAAATCCTGCAAATATAAAGCAATTTAGTATTACCATTTCCAAGTGCTCCCCACAATAAGGACTCTTGTATGCCAAAGTTTAATATTCAGAGCAGAAACCACAAACTCTGGCTGCAGCTTCTGGTCAAGATAGCTAATAACAGTTCCCAGGCAATGGCACTGCTGTAAGAGTATTGCACGAAGCAGCTGGGGATTTACTTATATGTCAGCTTCTACATCTGAAAACTAGAAAACGATGGTGGGTCAGACATCCATTTGCTTTATATATTGATATAATTTCATCAGAATTTATGATGTGGGAATTATTGCACTGGCAAGAAATGTAATCTAACCTTCATCTCGCACAATGTACTACCGATATTATGTTCTTGAGAGAAATATACTGACTTGTTGAATCAGATTACTCCGAGTGCATTCCTAATGGATTTCAATATTCCCTTGGATAAACCAATGCTGTTTGCTTTGTATTTATTACATTTAAAAATATATATATACAGAAGATAAAACCTCTTCTGACACTCTATATTCTTTCATTTTGCAAACTACAAACATACATTTGTTCATTAATTTTAATGTCTAAACTTTTCCCTGGGTAATAGTCACTGTGTTTACTCAGCCACCTGTATTTCAACTACACACTTCAAAAGTATGGAGAATTTTAAGTTCTAAGTATTGACTCCTCTCCTTCCTCTCCTGGACCAGACAGTTTGTCTTTATGTAGCTGTGAGGATCGCATAATTATTAGTGCTGGGATATTCCCAAATAGCAAGGAATGCCTCTCACAATCAGCGAATGGGGATATCCTTTATTATGTCACTTCTAGTGTAACAGAACACTTATCAAGAGATAAAAACTTGGATCAGTCCTCAGGCTGCTTTATATCATGAGTCAAGAATGGGGGAAATAATAGCAACCAAGTTTTATATAAAAAGAGACAGAGGGAACTTGGCACTCTGAAAAGACCTTAAAAAACCCCACAAATTCTAGTCCCTGCCCTATAGCTGGATTATACTCAAGAAGGGTAATTATTTTCAAACCCATCCACATCATGGCATCCCCAGTGCTAAGTCACCTGCTCCCAAGCTCTCATTTGCCAATAAAAAGTACTGGCAAGCGTGCTGAAGGAGATTCATCTCGTGGTGAACATCAGGTGCTGGAGGTCTTGAAAATTCCTGATCAGGAAGCAATCTGAACAAGTCTGCCCAGATGGAATTGGATGTGCAGAAAGCAAGCACACTAGCCCTGTCAGGTTGCTGCAGCACTGCACTCATTCCTGCTTAGATCTCAAAAAACCAGGGGTGCTCTATGAAAGTAGAGGGTAAAGCATCACATTGCAAAAACTGAGACAGTGAGAGAACAGTGAACACTGAACGTGAAGGGCATCAAATATCCTCCCAGGCAGGATGTTATGTCATAGAATTACCTTTCTCCTCCCTCACAGTACATCACTTACACTCTGTCTTAATAGCTATTTGAGTGGAAATGGCTCCTCTCCTACCTGTTTAGAGATCTCCTCAGTCTTCTGGCTCTTCTGCGAGCAGATTGCTTTATATTCTTGCTTCAATTTATTGTCATTCCCCACTGTAGTGGTGATCAGACAAGACCTCCAGGTTAGTATACCAATAGAAATACAAACTGCTGTGCATAGTACATAAATACTGAGATTAGGAATTGCAAGACTGAGTTAATACCTCTACGCAGTATTAGGTAGAGGGTACTTGGTCACAGCCAGGCAGTTCTATCAACAAATACACAAAGAAACAAGACATTCAGCCAAAAATCCTGCTCCTTACTGTTATTTCACCTTGAGCAGAATTAGAATCAAAAGACAAAAACCTACACTTGGTGCACAGTGTTGGCAAGATCATTTTAGTTGGAAATGCCCCTCTTTATAAAGAGCATCATTTTGTACGGTCTGTTCAAGCCACTGATGCTTTAGCATTGACACTCAGTTACTTTCTGAGTGCCAGACAATATAAAACACTGTAGTGTGAGAACACGCATTACAGCATGTGTAAAAACCTCTCCTTTTGAGATCAGAACATTGCAGCCCATTTTGTGATTCTCCACCTCCACCAAAATCATTCAGATGACAGTTTAGTGATTCATGATCTCCACAGTGAGAAAATTCATGAGATATAATGTGCACCAGGGAGCAAAAATAAGATCACAGAGATGTTTGCCTTGTTTATTTATTTTTTTTAAAACCTGAAAAACATAACAAACCCCACAACTCAAATCTTCAAGATTATAGGTTCAGCATTCTGGGGATCAGGGGACCAAGTGCTTCAGAAGGAACGGACACCATCTCCCGAGATGGTGGTTACTGTTTCACTCAGCTATTCATGCATCAACCTTTGATGTTCACTGGAAAGCAGTACTATTTAACGGTGCAGAAACAATTTTAACGCACTGAACTCTGCTAATTCTTGATTGGGTAATTTCCTGTTTGCTTCACCACATGTGGTCTCCATTTTGCACCTCAAATACACACAGGTAGCAAATATCACCATTGAGGAGCTGTCTTGATAGGCTTTTCCCTGTGAGGAAAAGCTCTGTATTATGAAACCCACTTGCCTAAATCACAGAATCACAGAACAGCTCAGGTTGGAAAGGCCCTTAGAGATCATTTACTCCAACATCCCTGCCATGGGCAGCAACAGACTTGGTTGCTCAAGGTCTCATCCAATCTGAATACCTTGAGGGATGGGGCAGCCACAACCTCTCTGGGCAATCAATTCCAGACTCTTTCCACCCTTGTACTGAAGAACTTCTTCCTAACATCTAGTCTAAACCTCCTCTCCTTCAGTTTAAAACTATTTCCCCTTGTTCTATTGCTAGATCCCCTTGTGAAAAAGGGGGGATCAATCTTCCTGTAGGTTCCCTTCAGGTATTGGAAGGCAGCTATAAGGTCCCCTCAGAGTCTGCTCTTCCCTATGCTGAACAACCCCAGTTCTCTCAGCCTGTCCTTGCAGCAAAGGTGATTCTGTCCTTATCTTTGTCTCCCTTCTCTGGACTCATTCCAACAGCTCTATGTCCTTGTTATGTTTGGGGCACCAGAACTGGAAGCAGTACTAAAGGTGGAGTCTCATGAGAGCAGAGTAATCATGGCAAGTACTAACTAACTGCACTTGGGAAAGGTTTCAGCCCAAAATGAAAGGGGAAAAAATAATAGTAGAGTTTGAGTGTGTAGCCACATAGTGAATCTGCCTGTGTTTTACAGAGGCAAGGTTGAGGTGATGTCTCAAAGCATTTGTTTCAAAGCAGTGTAGCGAAGCCTGAAGGAGCACTATTTTAAAACAAATCAGTCAGCATTTTATTGGTGTCATCCCAGCTTTGTACTAAACACACAGATTAATGTTAAATCACATCTCAGGAATTATTCATGAGATCTCATACAATGTAATTGCTGATTTTGGCATCAATAGTCTGCATTGCTTTATTTCCTAGATTAGCTTCCCTTCCTGAACTACTGCCTGTCATGCCAGAGACAATGATTTTATATGGCATATTTAGGAAAGAGGGACCCACCTATTTTACATAAAACAGCATTTGAGGAACACAGCCTTATTGCTGAGATGCCAGCCTGTGCTGACGTACTCCTGTGACAGGCAGAGCCTGCTGGGAGAGCAGAGAGCACAGCACTAAACGTCACCTCTCAAACTGTTGCCTGAATGGTTAGTTTTATTCCAAACGTTTAGAAAAACTAATGAAATTACCCTTCACCTATCTTTGAGGATTAGCATTAATGCTCAGAACAAACTGCATGACTACTAATCTCTTAATGTCCCTAAAGATATGTACAAAATGAAACTTATAAATAATAAATGAAATCCAACTTTTTCTAGAAAGACTAAGGCATCCTGCTCCTTCTCTCTGTCTCCAAGAGTTGTGTGTCCTTGCTGAGCTGACACAGGGAGCTGGAGAAAGGTGCCTTTGAGCAGAGAGCTCCATGCTTTGGGCCTCAATCACATTTTTTCCTCTTAATGTACTGCTTTGCTTTTTACAGCAGCATGTTTATATCCAAATATCTTCAGCCTCTCCCCCCTCTCATTTATTCATGCTCCAAATACCTGTATCACATGGGTGAGGAATGAGAGCAGGACTCCTTGAAGACACACAGTATTTCATGCTCAGGTGGCTGCATCCTATTGCTGCCAGAAAGGGAATGCTACCACACAGGGCATTTCCTCACATCCAGATCTTCATGCAAACAAAAACTAAACCAACAACCAGCCTTGAATTCTCCAAGCTGATGAAATTGTTAAAAATTATCAGAATTCCTTGCATGTACTGCAAGCAGAAGAGTTTCCCCAGTGAGAAACCCAATTGTTCTCTTAGTTGGAATGCAAAAGGAGTCAATTTTCTGAATGATGATACTGGGGGGATTAGTCACTCTGATTTCCCATTGCCTTCAGTCCACCCACTACACTTCAACCCCTGCTTATAGAGACTCACACTTGCATACTTGGGGATTTTAGTATCTACTTTTAAAGATGTGCATTTTGGGCTGTAGAAAATTACAGGTTTTGAATTTAACAGTTAAAGATTTCCCAGAAGAGCTGGTCTCTGACCTCCATCCCTGGGGTGTTTGCTCCATGAGCACAAGTGAAGTGTATTAATCACACTCGCACATACTTTATATAGCAGACACAGAAAATATATAAATAAATATATCTGAAAGACTGCAGCAGCATCACTTTCAGCTGGTTGTAATGAACCGGTCTGAAACAGATCTGATTCTGCTGAAATATGTTTGCATGATCAAGTCTATGTCATTGCCAGCCTGACACGATCTGCCCAACGGTTCTTCCCAGGTCAGAGTTTCAATTATATTTTCCATAGTTCTAAAAAGTCTTCAGTCAAGGAAATGTTTCAGACCACAGGTTTTGTCCTCTTCTCAGACTGCCTCTCAGCAAACTGACAGTCAATCAGGTCCAAAAAGGTCCTTAGTTAACAATTTGCTGAGCCCTCACAGCACAGTGTTGAAATCTAAACTAGGCATTTGTATTTCACACCCAACACAGAAGCAGAATTACGTGTCTTGCAAAGGGAATGCACAAACTCAGTAAACCTGTGGTAAGTGAGGCCAGAGTTTATCCTAAATCCTTCCCTGTGCTGAGGAGGAAGGGCACCTTGCTCTCCAGTTGTCCAAGTAAGTGAACCCGTCAGAGCCTTGTTCCAGGGAGGCTGCTCTAAGCAGGTAAGCATAGGGTGTCATCAACACCTTGCTCCTTCTAAATGGGCAGCCCCCACTACAACTGTAAAGATCTGGCTTGAGGCTGAAGTCTTCTGTCTCAATTCTTTCAGGTGACATAAGTGGAGAAACACCTGACCTACGGATCCCAGTTTTGCCTGGATATTAGCTGAGGACTGGCACAAATCAGTATTCCATGCAAGTAGTAAAGCAGAATTTTTTGAACACCAGCAACTGATATCAGAGACACCCAGAGGAGCTGACATTACTCAAAAGATAGGCAGTACACGGTACGAGGACACAAAATTGCTTCACTCCTCAGGAAAATGTGGTTCCTTTGATTCTGCAAATGTAACCATGGGATGAGAAAACCCTAGTGCTGCTGGATTCCAACAGAGCCTCTCCCAAAAATCTCATTTGCTTTCAGCTCTATTTGGACACTTAAGGCCTCAGAAGCCTAAAGCCCTGTTGAATAGGGTTTGTATGAACCCTTATAAGGTATTTATTCACGACTGAGGAACATACTTTGTGGGTAACACTGTGTGCTCACGTGAAGTCCAGATACCAGACAGTCATCAAACATATTTTAAAACTACTTCCCAAGTGATGGTTGCTGCTTGAAAGCCAAATAATGACTTTGTTACAATAACCCAGACTGATTTCTGAAAGTTGTAACTCCCATAGGTGCTGAGTTGAGCTTCAAGGACACAGAACCCAGAAAAAACCAAAACAGCACTTATTTTTCTGCTGACAATTTTACAGTAGCCAAATGTACAGTTTCCTAACTTTACAAACACGCACAAATTAATAAGAGGAAATAAAAATAGTCTGACCCGCGTTACCTCAAGGCTGAGATACCATGTGCCTAATTTCAGCCCAATTTTCATGGCTGTGTTATCTGAGCCTGTATATTTATAATGGAATTACTGACAACCTTCTTCTTTTTTTAATAAGGAGACCCTCCTGCTTCAAGACCAATATAAATATCGTTGGGCAAATTTGGTATGCAGGAAAACAAACATTAATAAAGATTTCGATACACAGAATAATACCGAAATGACACCGTATTTTTTACTCTGTACAAAGACACGCATTCATCTGTAAATGATTACATTTCTATCTGTGGCAGAATGGTAGAGTGGGGCATATGAATCTCACCTTCAAAAGATATTCTTTCGTTCTACAAAAAAACGCCGGCAAGCACAGGAAACTTCAATCAATGTCTTCTATTCGAAAACTATGACACTGTCAAACTGGTGTCATTAAAGCTAACTAACCATATTAAACGAATATTAAAATATAGGTTTCTTTGCATAACATAATGAGTAAAACTGCTTTTAAGTTTTTCCCTGTGCTTTGAGGTGTAGGTGGCATTTTCATTCCAAAACTTTGAAGTCAGAACAAAATGTACAGGTAGAGGGTACTAGATCAAATAATAATCAACTTCAAAAAGCATTTTGGCTGTTAGATGTCCCAAGGCTAATTTCCTCTAGACATTTTAAATGTAAATGTCTAAACTCATTTAAAAATTGTAAATTGGTCTAGGTTCAATCAAAAACCATCCTGACACAGAACAGGGAGACTGGGCTAATTGTCATTTGTTTGTCAAATGAATTCCATTTGGAAAGCAATGAAACCTCCAAGCTAATTCTTTTAAGGTGAGCTGGTAGTTGTATTATCAGTTAAATGCAGTAAAATGGATAATCACATGATGATAATGAAAACTGAACCTATGTTAGCGCTCAGGCTTAGTCTGCCACAGGGCATATAGTGATGGAACTTAAGTACTGTAATGTTCCATTGGGCACAATGGCACCAAGTCTGCTCTTTAGCCTTACAGACACTTTCTTTGCATTTTAAAAAACTTTATCAAAGCACCGTGGCAATGTAGAAAATGTCAAAGTGAAATGCACTGTAGGCAAATTGAGATTTCATTAAGTTTAAATTTATTGCTTTTGACTGATGTATTACCATGCTTGTTAAGAACCAGTAATTTGGAATATCTGCCTGCCTGGTAAAATAGCTTTGTCTCCTTGCGTAATACTTTATATGGACTTTGAAAGACCACAGTAATTCAAAAAAAGTGAGGGCTATTTTATTTTTCTAAAGAACAATTTCAAATATTTTCTGTCCCTAACCCAGTGGATCAATACACTCGTGCATGCGTCCCAAATGTGGTGTTGGTGCACTCAGTAGAAAACTATACTGATACATTATTTTTTTGCCTTGGTCTAACATTGCAGTAGCAGACAAACAGAACCTTGGGAAGCACTTAACAATTCCACTTGTTCTGCTACTCTCTGAACATTTATATTGGGAATAAATGAAAGTGTTTGTGAGAGATAAGGGATCCAACAAACTGGTGGGAGAATGTGTGCAGCTGCGTGCTTTTTAATAGAAATATAAACACTCACATAAGTTGTGTGTATATGTGAGTCTATGCATAGGTCTACAAACAGAAAAGCAGAGATACAGCTGTATCTGTATCGCTGCAGAACGTGAACGGGTGCTCTCTGCATTCACAGTATACGTGTTGCTCAGTTTGCTGGCTGCAGCTATGGCAAGAGCTACGTTTGAGATGTTGACATAAAATCTCTTACTCTGCTCTGGTGCTTTGCTCACCTTTGGGAAACAACTGAATCAATAGTGCAGGACTAGCACAATTTCCAACTGATGAGCAAGGTTAGGCCTTCAGGAACACATTACAGCCCTTGGAGAGAGGCCTGGATTGAAAGTGCTATATCCCAGATATTTTTATTTACTCTAGGTGCCAGGGCTTTATGGCAGAAGTGACAAAAGTTTGTGAAACCCAGGAATGCGTTATCATGTTATCTGGTATCTTAGATGGACAGTCAATATGAACAGACTGTAGACACACCTGTCCCAGTATCCAGTTCACCAAGTAATGAAATGGAAACAATAAAAGTCTTTGAACAAACAACAGACATTTGAGTCTTTGGGTTTAAACAAGAGGATTGTAGAATTCAAATGGGTTTCCTCTAGTGCTGCCAAGGCAGCCATAGCTGTATTGGTGCCAATGCTGAGAGTCACACAACAAAGCTCGACTTGTGTTTGCCCATGTGCTTTTATCCCACAGGTACAGATATACCTAATTCTTCTTGAGGTGGGAGCAAGAGAGTGAAGGAAGTAAAGGAGATTTAAATTATAGCTATTTTTACCTACAATTTCAGTGAAACTTCCAGCTGCAAACTGAGGAGAAAGTGATGTGCATGGTTCTATGAATTTAAACTACAATTTTTGTTTTACCATTTAAAGTAAACCTGTGTGAATTAATTGAATTAAGATACAGTAATTTGTTCCTGTAAAACCTTCTGTTTCTCTCCTCGTATGGAAATGATGCTTCCCTCTATGCCAGCATTCTGCTTGTCTCAGACATGCCCTGCCCAAGACTGCAGATTTCCCAAAGCAGGACACAGCTGCATCTGCAGAGCCATAGCCCAGATCCACCTGAGATATTTTAGCAGAGTCACTCTCTCATCTTGCCAGCAGAACCTCCAAAAGCTTCCTTCTTGTGCTCCTCCAGCAGACAGGGGATCTTCTCGCCTGAGCAGAGGGATCCTAGACCCAGAAAAGATCTATGAGCTCTACAGAGTCCTGAGAGAAAAGGGATCCCACCAAAGGTGTGTGCAAATCCCAACTGCTACTTAGAAATAAGGGCTTTCTGGTCTTGCTTTTGCACATTTTACAAGGGCTACACCAGCTCTCAAGAGGAAGGGTGCAAAGCCAAAGCCGGAGCTGAAGTAAAGCTTTAATTTGATAAGCCATCTGGGTTTTTTGCTTTAAGACATGTATGTGCCGCTCCCTTTGAAGTCCAGAAGAGCTATACAAGTCTCCACTTGAGGGCAGAATTCGGACCAACGTGATAACACAGGAGCTTGTAACCTGCAAGAAGAGTACTTAAAGAATTCGTGAGTTAAGTCAAATTAGCCAGGAAGGACTGTTGCCTCTGCGTACTCCTCCCTCTCAACACACACTTCAGAACACTGTAAGAATCGCAACTGCATCCCACCTTTCTGCCTTCTTTTCAGGCATTACAGAAAATTTGCATTTTGGAGTGAGCCACTAGCTGGAGCTAAAGACCTGTAGAGCAAAAGGAAAGGGAGGGGGAGAAAATCCACAAGGCTGAGGTGAAATCCAGACTCTTTAAGGCAGGCCTGGGACAGGTTTTTGATTGAGTTGTGGCTACCGACTGTCAGCTGTTAGAAAGACTAGCCTAAAACAAGGAAAGCATCTGTGTGCTTGAGTTGACGGCTAGCTGAGCTCAACTGAAGCAAAGTCTGATATTTAAAGGCAGAATGAATCAAACCCAACATATTGAGAGAGATTTTTAGAAGTGTCCAAAGGAGCAGTGAAACAATGGACGAAAGGAAAAGCTGAGATACTAAAGAAGCAATTAAAGGCAGAAATTATTTGTTACGTACTGTTTGTAATAGATGGACACGTACCTAGAAATAGAAAACGCCTAACAAACCCTCTGACCCGTTTACCTTTAATTACTGATACTGCAAATGCCCTGCCCTTCAGTTTGCAGTTGTTTAAACATCATCTGGGAAGCTGCTGTCATGTGAGCAGAAGAAAAGACCTATTTTTGTAGATAAGGATCTATTTATCTGTGCCAATCAGATACTACCTATCAGGGGGAACTGAGCACTCCCTTGGTTTTGAAGGGTCAAAGTAAACCAGAGAAACACAAAGAATATTCTGCACGTCCTCCTAGTTGAGTGGCACGTGCACAGGATTTGTTCTTCCCATGTAATGTGTGGCAGAGAGAGAACCTCGATGAAAGCAAACGTCACTCTGATTCACACAGCTGCAAGAAAAATATGTCACAAACACAGAGTTTCTGAATTATTGAGGCTGGAAAAGACCTCTGAGGTCATCAAGTCCAGCCTATGACCTGACATCACCACATCAGCTAGATCCAGTCTTTTCTTAAACACTTTCAGGAATGAGGACTCCACCGCTGCCCGTGGCAGTCTATTCCAATGTCTAACCACCCTTTTCCATGAGGAAGGCCTTCCTAACATCCGGCCTAAACATCCCAGCTTCAGGTCATGCCCTGTCATCCTGTCAGTAGTTGCCTGGAAGAAGACCCTTACTCCCACCTGTCTACAACTTCCCTTCAGGTAGTTGTAGAGTGTTACAGGGTCCCCTCTGAGTCTCCTTCAGGCTAAACAAACCCAGCTCTTGTGGCCCTCACCAGACTTTCCCTCTGGTCCCTTCCCCAGCCTCACTNCTTTCCCTCTGGTCCCTTCCCCAGCCTCACTGCTCTCTTCTGGACCCGCTCCAGTACCTCAATATCATTCTTGAAGCGAGGGTTCCAGAACTGCACACAGTACTCAAGGTGAGTCCTCCCCAGTGCCCAGTACAGGTGAGGAGTTAAGTCCCCAGTCCTGCTGGCCACACTAGTCCTGATGCAAACCAGGATGCCATTGGCCTTTGTGTCACCCGGGCAGACTGCTGGGTCATATTTAGCCAGACTTTGAAAACATCACCAAATAAATGCCCAGTGTGCCAAATGGGATGGAAAGGACCAGTGTTACCTGTTGCCTTCCACAGAAAAAAACCTGGAATAAAATGTTACAACAGGGTGTCAGTAAACATTTCTTAAGTTTCTGTTGGTGCTGATTGTACACTCAGTTGCCACAGAGGCTGACAGGCAGGACACCCCATCAAGGGTATGTACGTATGGCCTCAGCTGAATGTTTCCACAAGGGTCTCACAAGTCATGCACAGAACACTAAAATATGAATGCAGATTGAAACACTTGCTTAAGAGCTTCCCTGGAGCTGGCTGATCACTGCTTGTTAGTCTTAATCTAGGTAGTGAACCAGGTGTATGGTTGCATTTGTTTTCTGCAGTAAATGTGGCTTCCAGAGGGTCGTACATGTGTGATGGAAAAAGCCCCGCTGAATTTCCTATTATCATGATTTTACCAATCGAAATAAATTCTGTTCTTTGACCAACTGGATTTCTAGACCCAGTTTGCATCACAGCATCCACACCAGCAGCAAATGCAGGTTCTAGATCTCATCCTGTGCTATGAAGACATTCTGCTCTTTGAGCAGTGGTAGTACTGAACCAGTCATGGATGAACTATAGAGTGCTCTCAGTAAGTATTAGTGTTGTTGCTGACCCCTGTAGAACTGACTTCAACAGGTTTTCTCTGTATATGCTCCCCTCAGCAACAACTCTCACCATTCCTGAGGATACCTTTTACGTGACATTTTCCTAAGGTTATGCTGTTCTTAAATTATTTCCTTTTGCCCAAGGAAAAAAAAAAATCCCTAGAGCTGCAAAAACAGAAACTGAAATTAATAGTCTTGGTGTGTTTTACATACACAAGAATACCACAGCTATTTGTTTCAGACACTGCATTCATAATATCAAATTCTATTGAGTGTGACCTATTCTTTTAATTATTTTAATATGCTAGTTAATAATTTATAATATACATTATTTCTTGATTCATAGCACTAACTCCATTAAGAACAGACAGCTACTATACCTTGAGCTGGACCTTTCATTTCCCTCTTCAGATCTACACAGATCTGCTTTCACATGTGAACATGAGACTTTCTTCCTGACTCAGGATAGGAATCTTGTCTAAAAAGCAATTTCCCCTCCACTACTTTCCCAAACCCTGCAGACATTTTAAACAACTACATTTTCACAACGATACTGCAGTTCTGACCATTTATGCTCTTCTTTGACACCTTGGAGTCAACATCACCTTCAGATCTCTTTCACAGCACTGTGCTAAGGATTTACATGCTGCTCCATAGGATTCAGAGAGAAACTGCATTGTTCCACTGCTCTAAGCAGCGTTACAAGTGAAGCTTTTCTATTGATATACTCAATGGTTCAGAAAAGGTCCCTTCTGGGTCACTTTGTGATGTCTGTCATTAAATTCTGTAAATCGAGATAGAGTGAAACAACTGAAATATAAAGGACTCCGTGTGCACTTGTGTCTGTTCTACTTGGACAGGTGTTTGAAAAATTCAGCCAGGAAAAAGGTAGTGACTGCCTTTTTTCTATCACACACAGACTAAAAGGTCCTGCATCAATCTGAATTCAGAATGGAGAAGGGAAGACTTGTGGTTACCTGAGGCCAAAACTTTCTCTAGTAATGAGATTTGAAGAGCTGAGCTGCAAGTTGAGAATTATGGACAAGGTAACCTAAGAGGAAGGAGCCTTGTCTGCAAGACCAATGAGAACTTATGGTGGTCTAAGGGCTCCATTTCCCTCTGCCAGCCCCTGTACCTTTGCATGAATCCAAGCCCGTGGGCAGTCATGGTATACCTGATCCTAAATCCTTTGTGTATTATACTACATAATTCCCTGGAAAGGAGAAGCATGATATAAGCTCTCCCCTTGAAAATCCTGTCACAGCAATACCATGGACTTGGGACAATTTGGGTATGGGTGGGAGATACTACAAAAATAGATGGTAGGACAAAGAGGAATGGTTTCATGCTAATTGAGGGTAGATTTCGGTTAGAGCTTTGGAAGAAATTCCTCACTATGAGGCACTGGAACAGGTTGCCCAGGGAGGTTGTAGATGCTCCATCCCTGGAAGTGCTCAAGCCCCCTAGGATGAGGATCTGGGCAACATAGTCTGGAGAGAGGTGTCCCTGCCTATGGCATGGGGGCATTGAAACTAGATGTTCTCTGAGGTCACTTCCAACCTAAACCATTATATGATTGATTCTGTGATTCTATGAAGACAGTTGTGCTGCGCAGAAAAGCAGAGTATCGTGCAAGAAAAGCAGGTGAGGAACAAACCTGTAAGCATGATGTTTATTTTGAAGTGGCGAAGCCACAGAGGATTCAAAAGCACTAGGCACAGCGTGTAAAGGAACACTGAGGGCTGGCTGGCCAGGGAGTGCCTCTTGGTAATGTGGTATCGTGTGTACCCGTAAGAAATCGCACCTATCATACAAAGACATTCGAGTCATTTACATAGGCTCATCAGCAGTGCGAAATGGCTCCTTGTGGAGTCAGACATTTGGAAACAGATAAAGCCCGTAAAGAATGCTTCTTTTCTCCCTTAGAGATTAATGTAGATGTGAACACATTAGCGCTGTTTAAGGGAGAGCATTCTCTTTTGACAGATAACTGGGATTGGGAATATTAGATTACCAAATAATGGACCTTTTAAATTCTGTCATCATTACTTATCAGGTACATTAGTTTAAAACCTGCGATTTTGAACTTAGCATTATTGAGCTTTTGAAAGATTAAATTACTGAGCTTTTGTTTGTGAATGGCTCTGTGAAATTTCCTGAAAAGGATAGTCCTCGTCCTTCATTGTGTAAATGTGAATGCCAAATAACATACTTTATTGATATTTACAGACATACAAATGATAGGATTAATGCACCTTAATGTCTGTCTCCCTGAGTGAAAAGGCAGAGTGCTGTTAGATAATATGGGGCACTGTATCCCTTTTGTAACCCCTTTTGGAAGAGTCTTTATTCCCCCTTCCCTTCCTGAAAACTTATTCTCACAAGTAGCTTCTCTGCAGGATTGCAGTACAGGCATCCATCTAAGGGTCGCCTTCCCTTACTCATTAAGTAGATCACACAAACATGTAACTTCAAGTTATGGAGATAGCTTGCCTGTATATTCAACAAGACATACAGCAGATTTTGCCCAACACATTAAAAAAGAGGCTGTTTCTAAGCACACCCACAGGGAAGATAAAGCCCCACACTCATTAGGTGACCT
>VZRI01011660.1:95680-107969 GCA_013397515.1 Upupa epops | reverse complement strand
CAGTATGTATGCTTTCTCTGTATCCTCTGTCTTCAGGGCACCCATCTTATTCAGCAGGAGTCCCATATTGCCTCTAGTTTTACCTGCAATGTATTTGAAGAAGCCTGTTTTGTTTCTCCCAAGTGGCCATCCCCTCCTTCCATGACCTACAGATCTTATTCTTTCTCCTCAGTTTGCCTAGCAGCTCCCTGTTTAACCACTCAGGTATTCTGGTTCCCTTCCTTGACTTCTTTCCTGTTGGGATGCTCATGTTTTGTGCTTCAAAGAAGTGCTCTTTGAATGATAACCAGCTACCTTGGCCCCCTTTTCCTGCCAGTACCCTGTCCCATGGGATTTCCCCTAGCAATTGCTTGAAATGGCCAAAGTTGGCCCTCCTGAAGTCCAGCGTTGTGATTCTGCTAGGTATTCTGTTCTTGCCACACAAGACCCTGAACTCCCCCATCGCATGTTCACTGCAACCAAGGCTGACCTCAGGCTTCACTGTTTCAATCAGACCCTCCTTTTTTGTGAGCACAAGATCCAGCAGTGCTCCTCTGAATCTCAATCTAGCATGTTTTTCCATCAGAATTTTCAAAAGAAATGGTGAGGCAGTGAAACCTTCAGAAAGGGCAGCGTACCTAAATTTCAGGCATGTGTGACTGTACACTTTGCAACTGTTTTTCACATGTATTCTGCCCAGAAACTGCTTTAATTTCAGCTGTACTTGTTACTACTTCACAACATGACCCTGAAGAATACTTACAATACCACTGAAATGAAATCAAATGTTATGATAGAAGCAAGTATTTTTAAATGATAACCAAACATCTCTTCAAAGAGTAATTGCAGAAGTACAATCTCCTGTCCAAAGTGGTATTTGACTAGGATGCTTTCAATCACAAGCACATGAGCATCTTCTCTGGAAGAAAAGTTTATGCTAGAAGTGATGCCTTAATGTGCTAAACTGAAAAGCTGAAGGAGTGAAATTATTTATAACACAACTGCAAAGATGAGGAATTAGATAGCAATTTAGCAATCAGAATGTTGTGAATATGAATTAGTAAATGCTCAGATACATGTTTTAATAGATAACTACGGGAGTGAGAACAGAATAAAAGAGGAGGAGCATTGAAAAGAACACTCAGACAATTTTACAGTTTCTAAGCATGCATTTTATAGGCTAATATTTGCGCATCTGTTTATCTGTGATTTACATAACCTTTGAAATACAAAATTAATCTCTAGCAGTGTCTTAAGATTGAAAAAATCCTATGATAAAAGTTGCATTTGGACATAAACCACAGCAAAAGTATTTCTAAATGTAATTATTATATCTACAGAATTAATCTGATACAAATCACAACTACACCAACCTGTCTCTAAGCACATTCTTGCTGCTTGCTTATCACAATAGTTATTCTTTTACTTTACTGAAGCCCTTATCAATCCTTTTAACCATATTTTCAGTGATACTGACTTCTAAATTATAAACCAATCTTGCGAGCCCTTCTTCAACAACAGGAAGCAATGCACTTTCACATAATGCACTTTACAACTACCTGAAAGGAGATTGGAGCAAGGCTGGGAACAGCCTGTCCTTAGTAGCAGTCGAGAGGACTAGAGGAAATGGCTACAAGTTGCACTAGGCTAAGCTTAGGCTGGATGTTAGGAACTATTTCTTCACTGAAAGGGTCACTGGACGTTGGAACAGGCTGCTGAAGGCAGTGGTGGAGTCACCATCCCTGAAGGAATTTAAAGGACATGTGGATGTGGTGTGTACATGCATGGTTTAGTGGTTATCAACAAATCCACCCACTTCCTTCTTTCCCCATGCTTTTGTATCTGGGCTGACATCATATGGACTGGAATATCCCTTTTGTCAATTTAATTTAGCTGGACTGGTCTACCCTCAGCCTACTGTTTAGGAGAACATTAGGGAAAAAGAAATCCAACCAACAGCCGTGTCGTGTGAGCAGTGCCCAGCAGTAGCCAAAACACTGGTGTATTATCAGCATCCCTCCAGCTACCACTACAAACACAGCACCATAGGAGATGTCATGGGGAGGATCAACTCCATCTCAGTTAAGCCCAACTCTATATCCACCCCTTACTTCATACCATTTGCATCACGCTCAGGTCTCATATAATTTAATACATGTACATTGTATTTTTACAATTCCATTTAACTTAATGCTCATCACTGAAATTTCTCCTCATCAACACTTATTCCTAAACTACCTAATTAAACCACCTTCATACCTAGCACTCCTCCTTGCCAACACTTAGACTACATTCTTAAACCTTCTTTATGCCCAATATACAGATGTATACAATTGATTAACTACTATCCCCAGTCCTTTAATAGAGGAATGTTACTCTTCCATTTTGTTCACATGTTACTTGGGTTCCATCTGTATTGTTCAGGACAAGAGCAGCAGTATATTCATCTGTTGCGCACCAGCACCAACTCAGTTTCATTCACCATTGCATCATTTCTTTTGAATTGTGGATCCTTGTCTTCATTCATTCACATCATTCCTACCACATCCCTTCCTACAACATATGACTCTCTGTCAGACTTTGATTAACAACAAGTGAGACAGCTCAAACATTTGTAAGCAAAGAGAAGAGAATTTGTGAGCAGGGTAACCAGGGAGGCCTGCACCTGGAGAGAGAGATGAGCACTGTGCAGCAGACAGGTTGGGGAGTGCTGCCAATCTACCTGCAAAACTATTCTTACACTTTGAGAACATGGTGAGCTGCTATCTCTCCCAAGGACTTACTGGCTGTTGCTTTGCCTAAGACCCTGAGAACAAAGGCCCCCGTAATGTTGGATTGGGGGAAGAAAACCCCCCCTGGCAGCAGGGATAAAAGGAAGGATTTGAATGGTACAGGGTCACCATGAGCCCTCCTCAGCCTGCAGTCAGGGTGAGAGACTGACAAAAGGACTGCTGGAGATACTGAAAACCTATGAAAATGAGGAAGCAAAGAGACACTGTTTATCTGCCACCACAGCCACCCTCCCCACTATCCATGAGGCAGACTGTACCAAGAAAGTAACTGGAAAGATGGCCACAGAAGTTTCTCCAGAGATCTGCAGAGCCAAGGAACAAGGTGGGGGTGGGGGAGCTGGAGGCTGCCGTGCTGAGTGGCTACCTTAACTATCTCCCAACTGTCTTCCCTTCCCTTTTCTCTCCTCTACTCTCTGAATTAGGCATCTAATAACCTTAGCGATTTCTGTGCCTTCTGAGTTCAGAATCCAGTAATTTTAATAAATTTTGACTTTTATGTGGGCCTGTTAAGTCTCCTTAATTTGACCCTAAGTGAATCTATGAACTTGAGTCACTCTCTTCTCTTAACATTCGTGATGTGACAACATGACAAATTATTCCTCCACCAAGGTTAAATCTTCCTGACATACACTTTGGGTCTCCCTGTCCTTATGCGTCACCCATGAAATACACCCAGGTCCCTGGGCATAGTCATTTGTATAAACGGGTTTACCTTTCCCCATGGGAGTAGCCCACACTGCCTTCCCCAGCCAACTTCCCCTTGTGAACTACAAAGACTTTGTCTCATCCCACAGTGTGTAGAGGGCTTGTTTGGGCAGAAGCAGGGCAGTTAGCAGATCCTCTAGAATTAAGCAGCCAAGTGCTTTTTCCTGAATTTACAGTGCAGTTCTTCCATGCACCCTTTACCCACTATTCTCAACATAGTCTTCAATGTTCTGTTATGTCTTTCAGTCTTCACAGGGGCTTGAGGATGGCAGGGGATATGACAGACTAACTCAATGCCACGTTTCTTGGCCCAGGAGCTGACAGAATTATTGCAGATAGTAGTCCCTTTGTCTGATTCAATTCCTTCTAGTGTACCATGTTGCCATAAAATTTGCCTTTCAATGCCTAAGATGATGTGTCAGGCAGGGGCATGATTTACAAGGTATGTTCCCAGCCAACCCAGAGTTGCAACCTGATCACAATGTTTTGGACATTACAGACAGTGTCCTTCAAAAACATCAGTCACTTCCACTAAAACCCTGTAGTGGATTCTGTCTGGGCCCATGAATTCATTAGTCACCCACTACCAGTAACATTTCAGGATGTGAAAGTCCTTCTTAACAGGTGGTTCATGTCAACATCGTTATTAGCAACAAGCCTGATTAACAAAAATCCTACAGGAAAAGGCCAATTTAATGGGCTACTTGAGATCACAAGTAACAAAGTCAATTTTACATCTAATTGTCCACAGGTACTTGCTACCACTGTCTTGTTTCACTAGAGACAGGAGAGATAACTTCCTAAATCGTGCTAGACTGTTATATTAGTAGCTATTAAGTGGGTACTGTATAGGCTCAAGCAATGAATGCTAGCTAAAAAGAAGAAAATCAGTGGTACAGCCTACAGAGAAACAGCACTGGGATCAGACACAAACATCTGAAAACCTGTTAAGTCTTGACTTAAGATCAGATACAAACAATGGGTCAGGGTGCTAGACAGTCTCCTCCAGGCTCCCTTTCCCACAAAATGTTAGACGAGGTGATCTATCAAGATCCCTTCCAATCTGGGCTGTTCTGCGATAGTCTTGATCTCTTAGGACAAAACCCTGGAAAACCTAAAGATAAGACAAATTAAGAACACAGTGAGCTCAATACAGTCTGGGCAATGAGTGAAATGAGAACAGCCCTGAAGATAGAGACCTGGGTGTCGGTGGTTGGTGAAAAACTCAACATAAGCCAGCAGTGCACAAGTGCAGCCCAGAAGGCTGTGTCCTGGGAAGCATCAAAAGAAGCATGGTCAGCATATCAAGGAAGGTCTCACTGCTCTTATGGGACCCCACTTGGAGTACTGCATCCAGCTCTGGAACCCCCAACACAGCATGTGGACCTGTTAGAGTGTGCCCTGATGAGGGCTGTGAAGATGATCACAGGGCTGGAACACTTCTACAAGGACAGGCTGAGGGAGTGCATGTTGTTGAGCTTTGAGGAAAGAAGATCACAGAGAGACTACAACCTTCCAGTATCTGAAAGAGACCAACAAGAAAGCTGGGAAGGGTTTTTTTTACAGGGGCTCATAGTGCTAAAATGAGGGGTAATGGTTTAAACAGGAAGAGGAAAGATTTAGATGAAATGTAAAGAGGAACTTCCTTACTGTGAGAGTGGTGAGGTGCTGGGACAGGTTGCCCAAGGAAATTGTGGATGCTTTATCACTGGAAGCGTTTGAGGCCAGTCTTGATGGAGCTTTGCCCACCGTGGTCTAGTGGGAGTTGTGCCTGTCCATGGCAATGGGTTTGGAACTAGATGATCTTTTAAGTTTGCTTCCAACCCAAATCATTCTATGATGCTTTATATTATGCTTTAATATAATGGCTTCAAAATCACTGATGTCAACACAAAACTTTGTGAGAAAATTTAGCTTCTACATTGCGGAATATTCAACATAATTTTTTTGGATCCTATATAAAACAAGTAGTAGACAAAAACCATACTGAAAGGCATTTTGGCATACTATTAACACAACAGTTATTATGCACTTGATGCTTTCAGCATTTGTCTCAATAAGGCATTTAAGCTTATATCTCATGTAAGTAACACCTCAATGAACCTCTGGATCTTTAATTAAGTTAATAACGTATTTTAGTTACTTACGGAGCCTGAGTCAAAGGAATTACAGGGGGAAAAGAAACTGTCCTGGGTTATAAAAGCAAGAAGTTTGTATTCTATTTTCATCTGTTATTGGGAAGCTGTATGGTTTTATTTTGGTAACTTCAGGAGGGTGGGGGAGTGAATGCCTCGGTACCGGCTTGATTGTTAAAACCAGGCGAGGTTAAATATCGTTAAGTACCCCCCTGATGACCCCATCTCCTCCCATTGTGAAAAATTTACCTGGTATCGGGAAGCAGGGATGGAAGCNAGAAACATAAGAAACAGCATGACAACTTACTAAGTAGACATCCAAAACTGAAGCATTATCATTTTCCATTTCTGGTGTGCTCTGTTCTGAAGTCAAATAAATGGCACTGTCCTCCAAGGTGAATGTTGAACTTGAAGGCAAGCCTTTACTGCAAAGAGAAGGGAGCCTACAAACAACAAAAAAATACAAGTTACAAATAACTCTGTTATAGCTGAATATTTTAAAATACTTTTATCTGCTAAATGTAAAAGCTTCAAATACTTAAAACAAGGGAATATAAATAGGTATGTTGACAATGGACAGATAATTGGCAGCTCATATTTGGTTAACATTACACAAACCACCATACTTTTGTATGAATTAAAGTTTAATAAGAAAGTAATACTGTTCCTGAACTTTAATACTTATTTTTAAAAATGAAACCATGCTATTGTAAATGGGGAACAACTTAATTATTTCAAAGTACATTACTTCCACATTACACATGGTCTGCAAGGAAGTAGAACTTACTGAGCAAGTTCACTGTAGTATTTCATTCATAGATAGGACATTTTGCTCTCTGCTATATGGAAAGGAAGGGAAACTGCAGATGCACCCACAGAAGGATCTTGTTTTGTAAACACATTTGGAAAAACAAAAGTGAACACTCCAAAGTGTTTTAATGTACCAAGGTGTTCATTATCCCCTGTCTTCAGTATATGCCAAAAAGTGATTCCATGCTGCCTTGAAAACTCAACTGTCAATTTTGCAAAGACATGAAAATATCTATTTACATACGTGATGAAAAGAAACAATTCTGGATTATACCTGGGTATGAAAACATGGTCACAATCATTGGCTCAGAAATAACTCACTCCTCTTTGTAGTTTGAGTATGTTTGGATGGATTATAATTTCATTTCATGTAAAGTAGAAAACAAATTCAAATGCTCAAGAAAATAATGAAACATCAGTCACCCTCATCTCATTAATTGCACAGCTTCACATTTTCCACATTACAACTTCCTTTTATTATACAGTGCACTGGGAATCTTTGCAATAGCAAGACCATTTCTTTTTTCCCTCAAGGGCAACCCAGCTTCCTATTGACTTCAGGAGTATTTTTCTCACACCCATTAATAGCATTCTGTTGCACAAAATTTCATACACATCCATTTTCTATCAGTGTTTCATTTTACTGAATGGGGGAGGGCAGACAGAAAGGGGAAAAGATGGGATTTTACCAAATGTTAAACTCTGTAATAAATTCTCCCACAAAATAAGCTCTGCCACGAAATATGCTCCTTTTGGCAAAAGGGTAGGGGGAGGAAGGGAGAGAGTTGCTTTTGTGAATTTTTGTGTCTTGTGGACAAGGAATTGCTTCACAATGACTTCAGAAAATGCAGAATTTTTGTCTCCACTGATGGAGAGTTCATACCAATGAATGTGCAAAAGCCCAAATATGAAAACCACAGGACACAGGAAGAATTACAGTGATCAGATACTACTGGTGTAAGAATCTGCAAACCCACTTAGTGGTCAGCACTTCCTTCTAGAAAACTGTGCTCTGCCTTCCTAAGTGTAAATCAAATTTCATAGAATCACAGAATCATTAGGAATCAGAAGGGACCTCGAAAGATCACCTAATCCAATCCCCCCACCACAGCAGGACCACCTAGACCAAGTTGCATAGGAACAGATCCAGGCGGGTTTTGAACGTCTCCAGAGAAGGAGACTCCACAGCCCCCCTGGGCAGCTGTTCCAGTGCTCCGTTACCCTCACTGTGAAGAAGTTCCTTCTGAGGTTTATATGGAACTTCCTATGTTCCAGCTTGAACCCATTGCCCCTTGTCCTGTCACTAGATGACCTTGAGAAGAGCCTGGCTCTATCCTCCTGACACCCACCCCTCGCATATTTATAGGCATTAATGAGGTCACCCTTCAGACTCCTCTTTTCCAAGCTAAAGAGACCCAGCTCCCTCAGCCTTTCCTCATAAGAGAGGTGTTCTACTTCCTTCATCACCTTTGTGGCTCTACGCTGGACACCCTCCAGCAGCTCTGTATCCTTCTTGAACTGAGTGGCCCAGAACTGGACACAATACTCCAGTGAAGAGTAGCGGGGGAGAAGAACCTCTCGATCTGCTAACCACCTCCCTTCTAATACAACCCAGAATGCTGTTGGCCCTGTTGGACACAAGAGCACACTGGTGGCTCTTAGTTGTCCTGCTTTCCACTAGGACCCCCAGGACCCTTTCTCCTACACTGCTCTCCAACAGGTCAATCCCCAACCTATACTGGTAGCTGGGGTNTGAAGAGGACTGGTCCCAGCACTGATCCTTGGGGGACCCCACTAGGTACAGGCCTCCAACTAGACTCTGTCCCATTAACCACTACTCTCTGGCTTCTATCCTGCAGCCAGTTCACAATCCACCTGACTACACAGTCATCTAGCCCACACTGCCTCAGTTTGGCCGCGAGGATGCCGTGTGAGACTGTGTCAAATGCCTCACTGAAGTCTAGACCACATCTACCACTCTGCCACCATCTATCCACCTGGTTATGCCCTCATAAAAGGCTATCAGGTTGATCAAGCATGACTTCCCATTGGTGAAGCCACACTGACTGTCCCTAATGACCCTCTTGTCCCTGATGTGCCTGGAGACAGCTTCCAGAACAAACCGTTCCATCACTTTCCCTGGGATGGAGGTGAGGCTGACCGGTCTATAGTTACCTGCATTCTCCTTCTTACTGTTTTTGAAGATTGGAGTGACATTTGCTAACCTCCAGTCTCTGGGCTCCTCTCCTGATCCCCATGACTTAGAAAAGATGACAGAGAGTGGCTTAACAATGACTTCCGCTGTCTCCCTTAGCATGCATGGGTGCATCCCCTCAGGGCCCATGGATTTATGTACATGCAGTTTGCTCAACACATCCCTAACCCAGTTCTCATCAACCAAGGCAGGCTTCGCATTTGCCTTGACTTCCTCTGGAGCCTCAACAGTCTGAGCTTTGATACCAGGACAGCTAGCTCCCAGAAGTACACACGGAGGCAAAGAAGGTGTTCAGTATGTCTGCTTTCTCTGTATCCTCTGTCTTCAGGGCACCCATCTTATTTAGCAGGGGTCCCATATTGCCTCTAGGTTTAGTTTTACCTGCAATATTTTTAAAGAAGCCTTTTTTCTTCTCCTTGACCTCTCTTGAAAGGTTTAATTCCAAAGAGGCCTTGGCTTTTCTAGTTGCATCCTTACATTCTCTCACCAGAACCTTATAATCACCCCAAGTGGACACCTCCTCCTTCCATTGCCTATGGACTTTCCTCTTCCTCTTCAGTTTAAGCAGCAGCTCCCCAATAAATCACACAGGTATTCTGGCTCCCTTCCTCAACTTCCTTCCTGTCAGGATGCACTTGTATTATGCTTCAAAGAAGTGATCTCTGAATGATATCCAGCTATCTTGTGCTCTTCTACCTGCCAGTACCCTGTCCTGTGGGATTTCCCCTAGCAATTGCTTGAAACGGACAAAGTTGGCCCTCCTGATGTCCAGGGTTGTGATTTTGCTAGGTATTTTGTTCCTGCCACACAAGACCCTGAACTTCACCATTGCATGGTCACTGCAACCATGGCTGCTCTCAGTCTTCACTGCTTCAACCAGTTTGTGAGTACTAGATCAAGCAGCACTCTTCTTCTAATGGGCGCCTCCACCATTTGCATCAGGAAATTGTCACCAATGTGACAGTTTGGCACAATGTGTTGTATACTCGGCTTTATTTCCTGTGACAGAATAATTTTAAGCATAAAACTAGAAATAGTTATTCCTTTCATACACATATTAGGCCATATTGCCACCAAATTTAATGCTGTTACTTTAAATTTCTTCTACTTGCAGAAAACCTCTGGAAAGTGTACTCAAGGTAAAGATTCTTCAATTTACAGCAGTAGCACTCTATTTTGTATCCTTCTTGTACCAAAAGACTAAGACCTAGTCCTCCTGGCTTACAGTGACTTTTTTCTTCCTGTCATCTCAACTTTCCCATTAGAAGGCACTGCATTTCTTTTACTCTGTGTAAAATGACAACTTATGTTGCTTCACAGCCTACTACGTATAGCAAACATAGAAATGTGATTTCAGCATTCAGTCTTGGGATAGCTAAAGCACTGTTTTTACCTATTATATACAATAAAGACAATGCCATCTTCCCTTGGAAGGGTGTCTCTTGTTTTTAACATTCTGTTACAGAAATACACCATACAGCCAGGCAGAAAATGAGGATTGAATCAAAGCCATCATATTAAGAAAACTGAAAGAGAAGTTCCTATAAAGATCTCAATTAGATTATTTAGTAACTAACTTCCTAAAATAGATATTTAATAGATAGGAACAGATGATACATATTAAAAAACATATATACAGAAAGAGATAAAAGGTGCAGAAGAAAGTACAAAGGCACAGTAATCTCACATACAAAAAACCAGCAGTAACTAAAGACCCTTGAACAAATCAGACATGAAATCAGAAAATGAAACAATACAGATACCAGTCTGCCTTTTTTTCTCGTTACAATCAAATACCCACAATGTATTTTCAGTTAGTAATCAGTTTACCACTGTGATTTTCACACCAAATAATTAAGAGATAAACTCTGAAAGGAAAAGTAATCTCCTGCATGAATAATTATTAGAATTAGAAATGTAGGAAAACTGTTGCAAGACAGAACTTTATTTCATATACCTTAAGTTCAATAATAGTACTTATAAATAAATGGACTTGTATAAAAAACATTTACTGTCTGCTTACGGGAAGCTAATCTGTAACACATATAAAGGAGAGAGTGGAAATTCAAACTCAGTACTGCATTAATTAGCATCAGGAACTCAGGTGGGTGTTAGTATGAAAGGAAATGCTTTTGCCAGGAGCTGAACTCTGATGTACCTGCAGTATAGTGCTTATGTGCAATAATGTAGTAATGCCTTCTTACTTACACTGCCTTAGTTAGAAATAACTTTCATGGTGGAATATGACAATAATTTTGTTTGTTGCATTTTCCTTGCATGGACTGCATGAATAACATGCATCCCAGCTAGCTAAGTTACTCTAGACTACATGAAGATATGGATAAAGTCAGTGTTAAAGTGGATAACATTTTAAGAAGCCCTAAATATTTCATCCTTATGCTGAAGTGAAAAAAAAAACAATCTTTGACCCTCTAAACTAGAATATTTCACAGAAACACAGAATTATTTGAGGTTGGAAAAGACCTCTAAGATCATCAGGGCCAGTCTATGACCTAACACAACCACATTGATGAGACCATGGCACTAAGCATCACATCCAGTCTCTCCTTAAATACCTCCAGGAATGGTGACTCCACCACTTCCCTGGGCAGTCCATCCCAGTGTCTGATCACCATTTCCATGAGAAAGGCCTTCCTAATACCCAACCTAAACCTCCCCTGGTTCAGCTTCAGGCCATGTCCTCTTGTCCTGGTACTTGTTGCCTGGGAGAAGAGCCCAACCTCCAAATGATTACAACTTGCCTTCGAGTAATTGCAGAGGGTGATATGTTCTCCTTGAGTCCTAGTACTCCTAGGTACCTCTCCACTGGGCCGCTTTCCAGCCATTCATCCCACAGCAAGTAGTGCTGGAGGGGGTTATTGTGGTCAAAGCATAGGACTCTGCACTTTGTCTTGTTGAACTTCACACCACTGGCCTCAGCCCATCAACCCAGCCTGTCCAGGTTCCTCTGCAGCATCTTCCTATCCTCCAGATGATTCACACTTCCCCAAAACTTGGTGTCTTCTGTGAGAGTAGACTTGATCCCCCCAACCAGGTTGACAGTAGACATGATGAACAGGACTGTGCCCAGTACTGACACCTGGGAGACACTGCTGGTTACCAGCTGCCAACTGGATGTTGCACCATTTGTCACTGCTCTCTGGACCCTGTCATCCAGCCACCTTTTAACCCAGAGAGGGGTGCACCTGTCCAAGCCATTTAATCAAAAATCAGGCTCAAGTTCTCTTCTTCTTTAGCAGAGAATAAGATTCACCATCTGTTTTCTGAAATTCTTATAAAATACTATCTCGACCACAAGATACAAAAATACCCTCAGTTATCTCAACAAGTTCAAGACAGTTAGGGATTGCTACTTGCAAATACAGAAGATGGAGTATTGGGCGATGGAGAATTAAATTAGACTGATTTTCTGCAGATTTGTAGAACAGCGTAGCTTCTTTGCATTTTAATCTAAGGATGATATATGCAAGGTCATGTTTAAGTTTCTAAGGAAGAAATGAAAAAATGGTCCCCTTGTCAAGAACCTAGCAAAACCAGACAGGATTATCAAAAATAATAATAAAAAAGGGGTTATATTTAAAATGTTAAAATACCGGTGTCCTTCAAAACTTCCAATACTTTAATTATTATTT
>VZRI01011660.1:64630-95279 GCA_013397515.1 Upupa epops | reverse complement strand
AACATCTGACGTCTAGATCATGCCACTCTGCAATTCATTCAGCCTAACCTTGAACACCTCCAGAGACGGCAACTCGACCACCTCTGTGGGCATCCCGTTTCAAAACCAGATAAACTCTTTCAATGAAAAACCTTCTCCTAATGTCAAGTCTAAATCTCCCCCAATGGAGCTTAAGACTGTGACCCCTTGTCCTGTTTCCAGTGTCCAGGTAGAAAAGACCGACCCCCGCTTGACTATAACCACCTTTTAGGTAGTTATAGACAGCGATAAGGTCACCTCTGAGCCTCCTCTTTTCCAGGCTAAACAGACCCAGCTCCATCAACCTCTCCTCATAGGGCTTATCTTCCAGGCCCTTTACGTGTTGCTCTTCTCTGGACTCGTTCCAACACTTGATATCCTTCCTAAACTGAGGGGCCCAGAACTGAACACAATACTCCAGATGCAGTCTAATCAGTGCTGAATACAGGGGGAGGATAACCTCCCTCTCCCTGCTGGCCACACCATTCCTGATACAGGACAGGATGCCATTAGCCCTCTTGGCTGCCTGGGCACGTTGCTGACTCATGCTAAATTTGCTGTCCACTAGTACCCACAAGTCTCTTTCTCTAAGAACTCCATTCCCAGCCTTTAGTTCTGCCTGGGGTTGTTATAACCAAAATGCAGAACACGACACTTAGACTTGTTAAAACTCATCCTATTGGAGTCTGCCCTTCTCTCCAGTCTGTCCAGGTTCCTCTGCAGGGCCATCCTACCCTACAATTCAATACCAACTATTGCAGAAAACCTGCATAAAATAAACAGGGAAAACAGGTATTTCTGAAAGCTATGTTTATAATATTACATCACAAGTCAAACACAATAAATGTGCCTTGTAATATTTCACTGAGACTACTGACAAACATCAAAACTACAGGCATGAGAAACCAACAGATGCAGCTGATCTAAATCCTGCTTCAAGTGGAGCTGGCTGACAGTGAGTCTGTGCCTTACACTCACAGTAATGGCAAAACTCTGACACATGAATCAATCAATACATGTCAGTTTAAGGATGTAATTCTCCCGCTGTCCTGGGCACTGGTGAGGCCTCGCCTCAATTACTATGTGCAGTTCTGGGCCCCTCACTTGAAGAAAGATATTCAGGTGCTGGAGCAGGTGCAGAGGAGAGACTGGTTGAAGAGAATAGAGGGAAAGCATTACGTGGAGAGGCTAAGCCCGTTGGGCTTGTTTAGCCTGGAGGAGACTCAGAGGGACCATATCACTCTCTGTAACTGGCTGAAAGGGAGCTGTAGACAGGTGGGGGTTGGGCTCTTCTCCCAGGCAACCAGCTGCTGATGGATGAGAGGGCATGGTCTGATGCTGTGCCAGGGCAGGTTTAGGTTGGATGTTAGGAAGCACTTTCTCATAAAAAGGGTAATTAGGGACTGGAATGGACTGCCCAGGGAACTGGTGGAGTCCCCATAACTGGAGGTGTGAAGACTGGATGTGGCACTTAGTGCCATGGTCTAGGTTGTAATGTTATTAGGTCGTAGCTGGACTTGATGATCTTGCAGGTCTTTTCCAGCCTCAATAATAATTCTGTAAGTACATTAATTTCATGATGGTCAACAAACCTACATGCTTTTTCAGGTGCCAATGGAAACCACAAGATCAGATTTTGTATCTCACATATGTATGTACTTGAAGAGATAGTGTAAGCAACAAGAATTTAGGAACTCAGTCCAGATTACAAAATACCAAGTAGTAAAAGACAAATCAACTGACAGCTACACATATCAGCATGCATTGGCCTTTGGAGAGATCTACACTTGAAGTTTGCTTCAGGGAGTGTAAGAGAGACATAGACTGGAAGAGTCACACCCTACCATCCCTGAGGTAAAGGAATGATTGGAGGCTCCATAAGAAGCAGAGGACTCCTTATGCTCTTGCCAGCAGGTAGAAAGAGAGGACCCGAGTGCTGGTGGAGAATGGGAACAGGACCCTAATTGGGTGGCAGGTGAATAGCCTCCTGGTCTCCCTTGCCTTCCTGATTGCCCTACTACAGGCACAGAGCTCTGTAACTTGAGGTTCAGGCAACCTGTGATGCAGAAGAAGGTTCACCTAGGGGGTTGCCTAGAATGGAATGAGTCAGCAACTTGTATTACGACTTATGCTATTAATTAAAAAACGAGAGTGATTGTGGTAGGAGACTCCTTTTGAGGTGACTAGGGGGGGCCAATATGCTGACCAGACGCATCCCACAGGTAAGTCTGCTGTCTTCCAGGGGCCAAGGTTAGGGATTTTACTAGGGAACTCCTCAGTCTGGTGTAGCCTCTGACCCACTGCTACTTATACAGATTGGCAGTGATGAGGTTAAGGAGAGAACCCCAAGATCAATCAAAAGGGGCTTCAGGGAACTAGGTAAATTTGTAGGATTGGGACCACAGGTGGTGTTTTCCTCAATCTCTTCAGTGGTAGGGAAGAATACTGAAAAGGAAAACACACCTGATTAACACATGGCTTAGAGACTGTTGCCTTTGGAGGAATTTCAGGTCCTTTCATCACTGGCAGGTTTACAGGGCATCTTACAGGGCATCAGGCCCGCTGGCACATGATGGAATTCAGCTCTTAGAAAAGGGTAAGAGGATTCTTGCTCACGAGCTGGCAGGGCTCATTGATAGAGCTTTAAACAAGGTTCAGAGGAGAAAGGGCACAGAGATGGGCATAAGAGTTTGCTTTTATTTTGTAGACTGTCTTTGAAAAGGTTGTTTGATAGAATGTCATAGGAGTCATGGGTCATTTCAGTTCAAAGCCTGGACATTTAAGGAAATTATAACTTTGTAAGAGGAAACAGTCCTCACAAGCCTTCAAAACTTCGAGACTTCAAATGGTCTGTACTAGAAGACAGCAATGCAAAGATTACACAAAGAAACAATCTTAAAATATACACAAAAGCAGGAAAGAGGATAGAAAACATAAGTTTATATCAAATATACATCCTGCAGAAAGGAGATATAAAATGCATAAAGATAAATAAGAATTAGATTTGATTTCATACAGACTATTTTCCTAGGTTCAAAAGTAACAGAATAATTCATCAGTCCTTCCTTATATATAATCTGTAGTGTCTTGGCATTGCTCTAAGGACAGAGAGGTGAAATATCCTCTTATGCATCATTAAATTTTGTTTGCGTTTGTGACTGGAAAACTTGAGACTTGCTGGAAGGTATGTTGGAAAGACACTTCCTGCTGTATATTGAAACTCCAGTTTAAAACATTTACAGAGGCACCTGCAAAGGTATTACCTCCTTCAGCTCTTTGCAACTTTAAAAGCAATGTGATTTGAGACCACAGTCAGGAATCGGTCATGAGGGGAGAAAGTCTGTTATCACTTCTACTTTACAAATAAACCCTGACATAATATGCAAATATTATTTTTCCTAAGACAGAGCAAATAAAGCCTTTCAAAGCTTTCAAAGCAATTTAGACTCAAAATCGAATGTTTATTCTAGTGGAAAACAGATCTGCAGCAAATGTAGAGCTACTTGAGGAGGAGTGCAAAATATTAGTAGAAACAATAAATTGACAGTTCTGTTCTACTAAATGTATACGTGACATTGCTTATGACAGCATCACCTGACTGAAAAAAAGCTTCATAACACAGAAACCGGTTGTATTCTGACAAACAAGAAAGTCTACACGACATGGTTGTCCGATTTTTCGCTTATAATTCCGTTTTTCAGGAGAAGTTTCTTTTGTGCTGAAAAATAAAACAGCTTTAGCCCTCCCAACTACTTCATTCACTGCTTTTACCAGTTGCTCTTCACATTGCCTGGGTAACACCTTTAATTTCTTCTAGCTCTTCAAGGACAGAGGAATAACAATAAAAAATAATCAACCAGCCATCTGGGAAAAACCCTAACAAAATTTTAAATTTACAGAATGGTTTAGGTTGGAATAGACCTCAAAATCATCTAGTTCCAAGCGCTCTCCTATAGGCAGGGATACCTCTCACCAGACCAGGTTACTCAGAGCTCCATCCAACCTGGCCTTGAACACTTTGAGGGATGTAGCATCCACTACTTTCTGAGCAACCTGTTCCTCCCTCACAGTGAGGAATTTCTTCCTCAAATCTAATCTAAATCTATCCTCTTTTGTATTGAAACTATTCCCCCTTGTCCTACCAGTAGTGTCCCCCCATAAAAAGTTCTCCTCCATCTTGGTACTGGAAGGCTGCCATAAGGTCCCTCAGGAGTCTTCTCTTCTCTGGGCTGAAAAAACACAATTCCCTCAGCCTGTGCTTACAGGAGAGGTGCTCCAGCCCCCTGATCAATGTCTTAGCTCCCTGTGGACTCACTCTAACAGTTCAATTTCTGGTTATACTGGGGACTCCAGAACCCCCCAAGTGGGGTCTCACTAAAGTGGGAAGAGAGGAGACTCATGTCCCTTAACCTGCTGGTGATGCTTCTTTGGATGCAGCCCAGGATATGGTTGGCCTTCTGTACTGCACTCATACACTGTCAGCTCATGCTGAGCTTTTTACCTACCAAGAATCCCAAGTTCTTCTCTGGTCTACTCTCAATCCATTCAGCACTCAGCCTGTATTTGTGCTTGGGTTTACCCCAACGCAGATGTAGGACCCTGCACTTGAACTTGTTGAACCTCTCCTAATGAGCTCTAAGTTAATAACTGTTGCTCACTCTCCTTTTTGCTTTAACTACAAGTCCATAAATGATACTCTGCATTATCTACCAATTAATTATCCTGTTTCTAATTTGTATAAAGTCAGGTCTACATAAATCCTCTTCACATGACACAGCATCAGCAGCTGGCTCCAGCTTAGCAAATCACTGTCTGCTTAGACATATTGGCAGCAGTTCCTTGCTTCCTACTGGTCACCCTCAAGAAAAGATGGTGTTGATGTAATTTCTCACACAAAATGCCATTTTCTTCTCCTTGGAGAAGAATTAGATTAATGGTTGATAGAAACAGAGGGCAATTCTGAAAAATCGAAGTTATAAACATGGTGTGTGCTTCAAGGTATCCAGAAATACTACTACTCTCTTGTTAACGAGGCAAATAATAGCATCTGTCTTCTCACTGTTATGGGTACATAATATTTGTTAAGACTGTGTCAATGAGCAGTACAGCTACTGCATTACTTCTGTGCAGACAGGATTATTACCCCTTATTAACCTAAATCAGGGTTTTCTGACTGATTGCGGGGAAAATCATGTACCCTCTACTTTGTGTTGGTACATTTTGAAGGATGGGGGGAAAAAACCTGATGAACAAGATGCCAAATTTTAATTTATTGAACAACCTGAAGTATAATGTCATAGTTAATCACATACTTAAAGACCAAAAGCAGGCTTACATTTCTAAACAAATAATTCAGGTTTCTTTTTCAAAACTGCTCCAGGCTTTCTGCTTATCACACACAAATGGCAAAGCAGGGAGTCTTGCATCACATTTGGTACTACTCAAAAGCAGAATTCCAGCAAGCGAAATCCAAGGTATCTGCAATCCAGTTCATCACTGTAGCACAGGTTTCTGGGTGGTTTATTTCCGCACCAGCTTTTCTTATGGGAGTACTGAAGTTCCTCCAATTTATCATAAAAACATAAATAAAACTTTATCTGGATGTTTTATTTAGTGCCACAAAGAAAGGAAAACCCTCCTTGCAGGAAGCAGGGGTGGGTACAAAACCACAAATGCCCCAAATAAACTTGGGGTAATTAGTTTAATATTAAGGATGCTTAGCAGCTTTCTTAAATTCTAGAAGACAGGTGCTGGCTATGGCAGGGAAGCTAATCCTTGCCAATTGCACATACTGAGATTGTGAGATGGTCCAGTAGTTGATCAGCAGAGGAAACTGCTACTAGACACTAGCCAAAGAGGATATATCTAGATAGACCATCAGAGTTGTTAGATGGCTAGCCCCTGGGGCACATTCCATTCCATTCCAGTTCCAATCTGATTTTGTAAAATAAAGATGTGCAGAGTAATGACAAAACTGACATTTTAGTTTGTTTCATAGAGTGAATCATAACAGGATAGTAAATAAGTCTAAACACAAAACGGAAGTGTAGATCTGCTAAAAATCTTATTTGTTTTAGAATTATTTTATATTACCTTCACAGTAAAAATGGACTTGTGGAGACATTTTTTCTTTACAATTAATTTATGGCAAGTAAAAAACCCACTCAAAATGTTTAAACTGCAGTAAATCTGAACTCTTTTACAGACAACCTCATAGTCCTCTTATGCTAACTGATGCTAATACAAAGTAGTTATGTAGCTTTATTTAATATTTAAAAGCAAATTAAAACTACCAGTACTCTATAACATTTTTGGCACATCTACATTTTAGTAAGAGATTATGAATCATTCAAATTCTAGAACCAATTTTATCACAAACTGTACAAGACTGAAAAGTTGAATTGAAAGAGCTCTATTTCTGCTAATGTGCATTCATTAGTAATTTCATTTCCTAAAACTTGTGTAGATGCATCTCATAGAATCGCAGAATCATTAAGGTTGGAAGAGATCTACAAGATCACCAAGTTGAACAATGAACCCAATGCCATTATGCTCATGTTTCCAAGTGACATATCTACACTTTATCTTAACAACCTCCAGGGATGGTGATTCTGCTGCTTCCCTTCTCTGGGCAGCCTGTTCAAATACTTGACCCCTCTTTCAGTGAAGAAAGAATTTGGGATAACTTGTGGTGGTTCTGCAATTACACTTCTAATTTTGTTACACCTCAAACCATTCCTCAGTAAAAATGTTAATAGCAAAACATTAGATCTATGGAAGACACCACACAATATGCATTTATTTCAATTTGATTAAAATGCAAGCTGCAAATATCACTTTGATTAAAAAGCTCTGCAAGTGATCAAATATCACTTTGATTAAAAAGCTCTGCAAGTGATTTTAATTCTTAGGAAAATGCAATTGGTTAAATTTTAACAGGAGACAAAATCCCATTACCTCAAGACTGGTTTTACAGTAACTTGAATCTTTTTTGACAACATCTAGTTCAAAATAAATAACTATATTTTGGCACATGAATAAGCTTATCAAATTTATACAAATTTTAGGTGCTGTGCAGCCCAAGACTTCAAGTTATTCCAAACCAAATGCAAGATACTTGAGCTCATATTGGTTATCCATTATGACAAACACAAACAAATGGCTATTCTGTATTATGACAAGTGCCACCAGGCAAGATGAGACAACACAACACACTTTAGGGGTACACGGTCAAGTTCAGGCACACACAGAGACAACTTCCCAGCAAGAATTACTGGCATATTCATGGTGGACAGTCATGGATAAAGCATATTCAAACAAAACTCAAATCACATTCCAGCTAGCTCACAAGTATTTGCACAACTCTTTTTGAGATTTTCTTGGTTTTTATCCTCCGGGGTTAAAGATAGACAAGCTTTAATCATACATACGTGAAGTTTTATAGAAATTAACTTTAGAAAATAGGAATTTGTTAAGAACTTAAAGCAGACCTTTCAGCATTATACATTCAAAATAAAAATAAACTTAAAAGGTGGTCCCTTTTCTTAGCACATCAGAGTTTTCTGCAGATGTTTTAGGCTACAGTCAAGTTACAAGTATTTCCTACCCTGCTCTTGACATGGTTTGGTTTATGGAACAGACTAAGGCCTAAGCAAACTTTTAATGCCTAGTTTTGTTTTGGAACATGACAAAAAATTCAGAGTATATTAACATTTTTGCTGGGGTTATCCTTTCTATTTTGTGATCAAATCATAATGCATATAATAACTAACAAATAGTTAACAAATGCTATGGGTTTATGGCATTCCTCCTTCACTGCAGATTTTCAGGACTGAGCTACAGATACACATGCCTCTTCTGCTTTTTCTTTTGCAGAGTCCACTTCTATTGCAAACATTGTCAGACTTAGAAATAAAGTGGAGAATCCTCTACAATCTCTATAGCCTTTACCTGCTAGAATAAAGCATAGGTTGATCTCGTTGATAATGCTCATCTACATTCAAGGAAGAGGAAGAAATTGTGGTTGCCAAAGAAGCCGCTTCAAACAGAGATGGAGTGCTAGGCACTAGATCTGGCCGGTGACATGTACCAAATACTGCATGCACAAAAATGAACAGCATTAACAGATTTAATTTCAAATTGAATCAAAAAGTCCTTATGCAAGTGTATGCCACACAGGGCCTCAACAATTCCTTTAAGCTTCTTAATATGTTTATAGTGGCAAGACTGTAATATTAGTATGCTCATACCCAGTCTTTTTTGCTATATGGCAAATTTCTGCTGCGAGCCAGTACATTAAGCAGAGTCCAAAGCAACACCAAGGTCAAATATTAAAAGTGGTATGAATATCTGATTACTATTTCTAAGTTCTGGGACTATTCTTACAGTACTAGGGCCTAGTTTTCAGATGGTATTAGGTAGATGGCTTTTCTCTGAGCCTGGCTGCAGGTGAGCTTTGACAGGGGTGAAGTCTGTACCTCTTCAGAAAGACTCTGTGTATAGTAAGCTGAGCTTCTACTTCATATGACATGTTCGTTTAAAGTCAGTGGAAAAGAATAGCACTGTCTCTGGCCTTAACCCTCTATCTGGGGTGGAAACGTTTTTTTTTAGGATCTTCAAAATCCAAAAGATTATCATCATATTATAACCTTGACTCTGTCTTCTTCTCGCTCTAGGAGGTCCGTTCTGCCAATTATGACTAATAACCTTCTCCACAAGCATAACTTGACTGAACTTTTGAAAGACCAACTACATTAGAAGCTTTCCATTATAGGGCTGCTAAGGCTTACACTAAATTCCTTTAAAAACATTGTCTGTGTCGTTGATTTGAAAGATGGTACCTTCTTCATCAAGGCTGGTGTAGCTTTGTCCTTCGGTAAGAATGCTGTGCTTTTCATCCTTCTGCTCCTGGCTAACATCACTCTCTATTTCCTGTGATGTTGCCTTCAGGGCTGTGATGGAATTGCACCGTTTCTTTGAAGGCGAAGACTTTAACGCTGCATTACCAAATGAACATAGGTGTTGAATGATGTCATCCTATCTCCCTGCACATCTTTAACAACATATGGAAAACCAAGCCATCTGTACAGCTAGAGTTTCTCAACACAGACAAAGATTGGTTCATTCTAGAGGTCATCTCTAAGGATATAAAGGATATGAGGGTAATCAGTAGCAGTCAGCATGGATCTGCACAGGGGAAATGATGTTTGACTAATTTAATAGCCTTCTATGACAGGTGGATGATGGAAGACCAGTTGATGTGGTCTACCTTGATCTTAGGAAGGCTTTTGATATAGTCCCACATAACATCCTTGTATACAGTCTTAGAAATTGTGGAGTCATTGATCACACTGTGAATTGGATTAAGAACTGGCTATGCAATAGAGCCCAGAGAGTGGTGATTAATCGTGCAGAGTCTAGCTGGAGACCTGCAACTAGCAGTGTTTCCTAGGGATCATGCTTGGTTCCACTTCTGTTCAGTATCCTCATTAATGATATTGCTGATGGACTAAAATGTCTACTCAGCAAATTTGCTGATGACACCAAACTGGGTGGATTGGCTGATTTACCTAGTGGCCGTTCGACTATTCAAGAAGATTTGGACAAACTGAGAGTTGGGCTAGGAGGAATTTAATGAGTTTTAACAAAAACAAATGTAGAGTCCTTCACCTGGGAAGGAATAATGAGATGCATCAATACAGGTTGGGTAGTGACCAGATAGAGAGCATCCCTTGGAATAGAGATCTTGGAGTTTTTGTGGATAACAAAGTAAAAATGGGTCAGCAATGTGCCCTTGTGGTCAAGAAGGCCAATAGGGTGTGGGGATGTATCAAGAAGAGTGTGTCTAGCACATGAAGAGAGGATATTCTACCTCTTTATTCTGCTTTAGTCAGGCCACACTTGGAATGCTGTGTCCGGTTCTAGTCTCCACAATTCAAGAGAGAAAGAGAATTAATTGAGAGAGCCCAACACAGAGCTATGAGGATGATATGGGTTCTGGAACAACTGCCTTATTAAGAGATATTGAGAAAATTGGGACTTTTTAGTTTGGACAAAAGGTGGCTACAGGGGGATTTAATTACTGTATAAAAATACATGAGGGCTGGGTGTTAAAAGAATACTCTTTTTTCAATTGTGTCAGATAGGACAAGGGGTAATGGATGCAAGCTAGAACACAGGAAGTTTCACCTCAATATGAGGAAAAACTTCTTTACAGTAAGGGTTATTAAATATTGGAATGGGTTGCCCAGTGAGGTTGTGGAGTCCACTTCTCTGGAGATGTTTAAGACCTGTCTTGATCAATCTTTGCGTTGATTTAAGCTTTTAGGTGGTTATACTTTTCAGTAATCTGTATCCTGCTTAAGCAGGAGGGTTAGACCTGATGGTTGTTGAAGGCCCCTTACAACCCAAATAAACTGTGTAAACTATGTGTAAACACCTTCAGATGCAAACCCACTTATCAAAGTATATAAAAATTAGAATCAAAGACATCTATGAATGGAGAAAAAAATCAAGTCAGGCAACTTTGACATCACTATGGTACAAATCTCTAATGGAGTGTGAACCCATGTAATCAGAGACAGAATGATACGGAAAAAATACAGAAAATGGGAAAAATGAAAAGACAATTGGAACATTCTGAGAGGTTATGATCACTTGGAATATTCTGAGAGGTTATGGTCACTGAGCAATAAGTTACTACACTGCCATATAATTATGCACTACTGCAGAATTTCCACGTCAATGACATGCATCTAATATCTTCTTTGGATAAAATAAACACTTCCAAAAATCTGATGACTTCTACAGTCAAGTATGATTTAAATGTTACATTGGGTTAAAACTCTAGGATCTAACTATTGCTACTACCTTATACAGTTATATGCTACTACCCCATATACAGTTCTTCTTCAGAAGGGATGCCAGCTAGTTCATTTTTCCAGTTGCCAGCTGCTGACCTTCAGGCATTGGCTGCAAAGTTACTTCAGATCCACTGCAACAGTTAATATTGTGTTCTATTACATTACTCAAAGAATGAATGCCAATTGGCTAAAGACTAGGAAGAGAATCAAATGCGTAGCTCCAGGATAGCATTAAAAAATGACATAACAGATAGCTGCTGAGCTAACCTCTGCCTAAGGCTGAATTTGCTTATTTTGTTTTTATTGTTCTTCATGGAGGCTTGTATTTGTGGAGAAGAAGCACACATTCATAACAGGTCTTGAGTTTATACTTCAAGTTAGACTTCTAAGTTTAGAAACAATGTTCCCAAAGGCAAGAATATTCTCAATTCTTTATTTTATGGAAGAATGGTGATGCATTTAAACCGCTAATGTGTACAGAGTTAGATTAGTAGCCTTATGTGGAGAGCAGATCAATTAGAGTAGGATATATAGGCAGCCTAATAGTCTGGAAAAATGAGACAGACAAATTAAGATTAGAGAGAAAATTAGGCATTATGTCCTTAATTGTACATCATAGATTTCAAAAACAGAACAGGTTGTGTGTTAAGCTGACATAAATCTAGCAGTCAGAAAGAGCTGAAAAAACACTCAAATGTACAGGAAACATATATGGCTTTAAGTGACAATTATTTGGTTCAATAAAGAGAAATATCAACTTGTCTACGCCTTACTCTTTATCAGTACAGAGTTACTTTGAGTATAGTTTCAGGCAACAAAGCTCCCACCAGTTCTCTGGTAAAATTATTCTAAGGTTTAAGAGATCTGAGTCTCAGAAAGTTCTTTAATCCTTTCAAATGAATTTTGATTCATACTTTGTCACATGATATCAGATTATTTTATTCTTATATTACTGATTCTTCTTATATTAATTATAGGTTTCTGAAGGATTTAACACATAACAGCTAAGTTGTTAATTCATGCCAGTACATGTAGTAATTCTTGTTTCACTTAAATCTCATAGTTCTATATTTTATTTTGTTCTGCCTCTATCTACATAGATTTGTTTCTTACTCCAGACACTATGAAGAGACTACACAACATATCATGCATATAGGAAATCAATAACTACAATTAATTCAAATTCTCTTTTTCTTCTAAAGCTCCTTTACCTTACTATCCAATTTCTTTTTTTTTTTAACTTCAGCTTTCTCAGTTCATGTCTATCCTATTCTTTTTCTTCTTGTTTAGTGATTTCACAAAGTGCACCTACATTTCTTATGTCTCATTGATTTCAGTTACCAGTTTTCCCTATTCATTCTTGCTGATTTAGATCTAGTCTACTATGTTCTAATGTGACATGTCTCTAGCATTTGGTTTTTTATGGACATGATCAGTTTCACAAGATCTCAATAATCTGATTCTTTACAAAAAGCAGATGGATACTGGTCTTCAGGAAATTGATACTCCCTTTAGACAAAATGCAGAGTAAGAAAGTACAGTCTGAAAAACACTGACTTTTAATGGTAAACATTTTAGTGAAAATAAAGCAGAACTCTTGATGGAAAAAGACTATAAGTAGGTAAGTCTCTAAACGTTTTTGGTTTTTTTGGGTTTTTTTTGTTTAGTAAGAATCATAGAATCATTAAGAATGTACTTGCTATTCCTGGAGGAACTATAATTCAAGACATGAACATATGAATTACATTCAAGATGAATATTCTTGAATTCTAATTTGATCCTGTTACTTTTCAAACTCGGGCTAAACGCAGCAAGTCTAAAAATAAATCTGTTCTCTAACACTTGCAAATTCTGTTATTTCCTTCATAGCTGAATCTAGCTTATGATAAAATATCTATACTGCTCACTACATGGGACTAATGCTAAATGCTTCGTTGCAGTTGGGAATAAAGAAACTGTAACTCAATTAGGATAGCTACTTCTCCCAGTAATTATTCTGAAATCAAACTTCATATGCCTACATGGTAATTGTAGTATTTGGACTCTTTGAAAGGTACAATGCACTAGTTTTGACTGGGATAAAGTTAAGCTGTTCTTTCTAGTAGCATTGTGTTGCGGTCTTGGATTTGTGATTAAAACAGTGTTGATGTTATTACTGAGCAGTGCTTACACAGTGTTTCACTTGCCTTTTCTTCTTTTCCCTGTGTGTTGGGCTTGTGTGGCAAGTTTCTGTTGCAGGGGTGCCACTGAAGGGTTTCTGTGAGAAGCTGCTAGAAGCCTCCCCTATATCTGATAGTGCTAAGGCAAATCAGCTCCAAGACAGACTTGCCACTGGTCAAGGCCAAATCCATCTGCAGTGGTTGTTGTGCTTCTGTGTTGAATATTCTGTATTGAATACTGGTATTTTACAATTGAGAATAATAAAAAATTAAGGAAAGGGAAAACTAGAAACAGGTGATAGCAAAAAACCTAAAGGATTCATTAATATCCAGCTTCTGTTTTTTCCTTGAATAAGCACAATAGAAATCTCTATAAAGGGGAATAATACCTATCTTTTCAAACATATATGTAAATAGTATTTACTTTTGCAAATTAAATATATCTAAATTAGTGTGGGCATTCATGCAAATAACAGATGCAGGACTGGACACATCACTAGATCATGAAACCTATCTTAATATCAATGCCAATGCCAATATAATGGCATGTATTTTACCTTCAGATGCCCCTGAGGTGAAACATATAAGCAAATAATTCTCTGCAGTTTTACTATTGGAGTACAATCCCATTAGCTTTCAATTGAATTGAAGAAATTCAATTTCTGGCAATGCAAGTGCTACAGAGTATACTGAAGAAAGTATAACTGCCAAGACAGGAGTGTCATAAACTAATGATTATAGAAGTATCTTGTAGAGTGTAAGTCAAAACCATCTTACCTTGAACTTTCTTGAAAACTCTTGTACTCATAAATCTTAAAAATCTGTCTGCATAAAAATTTGGTCGGTGAACTGAAACAGTATCCTACAAGAACAAAAAAGCTATTGGACATCTTTTCCACTGGTAAATTACAAGCAAGTTGTAAAAATGAAGCTGGATGCCTCAGGTACACTGTATTGTACATTTCAGACATAATTAAAGCAAGTGAATCTGTAGAAGCTTTTATTTTTTTAAGCATTTATTACAGAATCATAGAATCATTACGGTTGGAAGAGCTCTCCAAAAAACATCGAGTCCAACCATCAATCCACCCTAACATCATTTTGTTATTCTGCTGCTTCCACATTTAATTTTCACACCTCCTTTTTGCCATTTCCTCAGGGATGCAAATACATCGCTTCAGGCTCACTGTAAGTCCCCAGAACACCAGCGACATAAGATTAGTCCATTGGGATATATTTCGCCCACTAGCTGTTCCAAGCAGCAAGATGATGTTCACTGCTCAGAGAGACCACAACATGGGTGTGCAGAGCAACAGATCAGCTAATATGTATTTTGCTATGCACACATGCCTCTTGTTGATGACGTTGCTATGAGGAAGAAAGCAAGCAGATCAAATGATTCCCTGCAAATAATTTCCTGTGATCTTCAGGGATTATATAATTCTGTGAGCAGGATAAGAAGACTAGCAGGACATACACAAGTTGAGTCAACAAGTGATTTCATGTCCTGTTCCAGTCTGAGACTAAGAGGAGGGCAGTTTTTTGGAGCATGCTTGAAAATGCTTGTACAGCCCAGAATGGTGGTTTAGATCTGGCTTTACTACTACTGCTTATCAAGGAGGATATCACAGCAACACATTAACTGAGCAAAACAGCCTTGCTTACCTTCATTTGCCACGAACTTTAAGGTATTTAATTTGTGAAACTATGAGTTATGAATCACATGACCATAATCTATAAAATATTCCTAGCATTTAAAATATTTAAAATACTTTTTTCACACTATGTACCACTTTTCAGCTACAGATTCATCAATGATTCATCAATTCCAAGTTGCTGCTGTTTCATGTAAGCTGTAAGAACAAGCAGGCCATTAACCATCTCTGTCTGCAACATGGTCAGTGGCACTCAGTGCACCCCCACCAAATTTGCTGATGACACCAAGCTGTCTGGTGTGTTTGACAAACTGGAAGGAAGGTAGGCTACCCAGAGGGACCTTGACAGGCCTGAGAACCATACTAACCTCATGAAGGTCATTAAGTCCAAATCCAAGGTCCTACACTTTGACTAAGAGCAGCCCCCCAGAGAAAGTCTCGCCAGTGCTGGCTGAGGAAAAACTCAGCATGACTCAGCAATGCACAACTGCAGCCCAGAAGGCCAACTGAATCACGGGCTGTATCAAAAGAGACGTGGGCAGCAGAAGGGAGGTGATTCTGCCTCTCTATTCTGCCCTGGTGAGGCCCTACCTGGGCCTCCTGTGCTCCTCCTGTGTCCAGCTCTGGAGTCCCCAACACAAGCAGTACATGTATTTGTTAGAGTGGGCTCAGATGAGGGCCACAAAGTTAATCAGGGGGCTGATGTACCTGTCCCATGAGGACAGGATATGAAAGCTGGGTTTGTTCAACCTGGAGAAGAGAAAGCTCTGGGGGATCTCATTATACCCTTTCAGTATCTAGAGGGGCCCAACAAAGAAGCTGTATGGGGACTTTTCATGAGGGGCTTGTAGTGACAGGATGTGGGGTAATTTCAAATGAAAGAGGTTAAGAAACAGAAATTGGGAAGAATATCAGCATGGTGAGACACTGGAACAGGTTACCCAGAGAAATTGTGGATGCTTCATCACTGGATGTGTTCAATGCCAGACTGGATGTGGCTTTCAGCAACTTAGTCCTTTAGGAAGTGTCCTTGCCCATAGCAGAGGGTTTAGAAGTTAATGATCTTTAAAGTTGCTTCCAACACAAACAATTTTGTGAAGGTAGCTGCTTTTCGAAAGATCAAATAGCAGACTATAAATATTCCAGAGCTAGCTCTTTCTTGATTAATAAGTTCAGTTCCCTTAATTAAACTATTAGCACTTCAAAAAAAAAAAAAAATATACGTACCCCATCATAAACAAGAGCTTTCCAAGAATGTTCCAGCTTCTTCACTAACCTAAGTATACAAAATCACAAAAGTTTTATAAAACTTCCACATTTTAAAGTCGTTTCGGAATAGCTTAATTAATAAAAACTTGAAATTAAACTTACCTATAAGACTGGAGAATATCAATAATGCCCATAAATAGAAGCAGCTTTTCTCCTTTATGACATTTAGCTGGAATACCTCCCATTCTAAGAGAAACAACAAAAACAGATTATCTTTTAAGAAATCTTTGATCGTCAGTGTATTCACTGGCAAATCCAGAGAAGTAAGTACAACATTACAGCCAGATGACAGTGCAAAGTCGGCCAAATGTGTGTCACTTAGCATGCAACTGACTTTAAAACACAAATCTAATGTACCTGACATCCAGTGGTAAATCCTTTATAACCAGGAGTATTGTAGGATGACTACTAAATGTATTTGGCAATATGCATAGATTATCTGGAGATTTGATTTAAAAGTATATATGAATTTATTACTAAAATAAATAATATTGCCTAGCAAAAGGAGAATTTTTTCACTTTATTGAGCACAGACGTAAAAATCTGTAAAGGGCCTGCACATTACTGCTAATTAGAAAGTGTCATTTGGGGTATTTTTCACTAAAACTTAAGGACATGCTTTCCCAGTTTCTTTAATAACAGATCAGTGACAAAGAATATAGGATGAGGTTGAGAAACATGACTGCCAGGATCTCTAGTTGGTTCATTCAATCAGAGTTAAAGAACAAGATGCTCATCCTAACATACTTCTCCCTAGACCACCATGTAGAAAAAAGGGTCAATAGTTTTTTTTTTATAGAATCACAAACTGAAATGAAAGCAGAGATACTGAACACCTTCTTTGCCTCTGTCTATACTTCTGAGAGCTCTCTGATATCAAACCCCAGACTGCTGAGGCTCCAGAGGAAGTCAAGGCAAGAGAGAAGCCTGACTTGATTGATGAGGACTGGGTTAGGGATGTGTTGAGCAAACTGCATGTTCATAAATCCATGGGCCTGATGGGATGCACCCGCAATTGCTAAGGGAGATGGCAGAAGTCATTGCTAAGCCACTCTCCGTCATCTTTTCTGAGTCATGGGGATCAGGAGAGACGCCTAAGAACTAACTAAGAGGTTAGCAAATGTCACTCCAGTCTTCAAAAAGGGTAAGAAGGAGGACCCAGGTAACTACAGACCAGTCAGCCTCACCTCCATCCCAGGAAAGGTGATGGAACAATTTTTCTTGGATGCTGCCTCTAGGCACATCAGGGAAAAGAGGGTCATTAGGGACAGTCAGTATGGCTTCACCAACCTGATAGCCTTTTATGTGCTGCCATTCAGTGAGACCTGGACAGGCTTGAGAGCTGGGCAGAGAGAAACTGAATGAGGTACAACAAGGGTAAGTGAGAAGTCTTGCATCTGGGCAAGAACAAACCTATGTACCCGTTTAGTCTGGGGACGGACACATTGGAGAGCAGTGTAATAGAAAGGGACCTGGGAGTCCTAGTGGACAGCAGGATGACTATGAGCCAACAATGTCCTGTTGTGGCCAAGAGGGTCAACAGCATTCTGAGATGGATCAGAAGTGGGATGTGGTGGGGTAGCAGATCGGAAGAAGTTCTTCTCCCCCTCTACTATGCACTAGTGAGACTGCATCTGGAGTATTGTGTCCAGTTCTGGGCCCCTCAGTTCAAGAAGGACACAGAGATGCTGGAGTGTGTCACAGCATAGAGCAACGAAGATGATGAAGGTAGTAGAGCACCCCCTTATGGATGAGGGAGCTGAGCTTGGAGAAGAGGAGGCTAAGGGGTGACCTCATTAATGCCTATAAATGTGAGAGGTAGGTGTCAGGAGGATGGAGCCAACCTCTTCTCAAGGCCATTTAGTGATAGGACAAGGGGCAATGGGTGCAAGCTGGACGCAGGAGGTTCCATATAAATATCAGAAGGAACTTCTTCACAGTGAGGGTAACGGATCATTGGAACAGGCTGTCCAGGGGGGTTGTGGAGTCTCCCTCTCTGGAAACATTCAAGACCCGCCTGGATGTGTTGCTGTGTGAGTTGGTCTAGGTGATCCTGCTGTAGCAGGGTGTTGGACTAGATGATCTTTCGAGGTCCCCTCCAATCCCTAATGATTCTATGATTTGTCAGCTTCTGTTGACACTGACAGACTCTCTACATAAAACAAGAAAAAAAAGAGAGACTTGACGTTCAAATGCATAATGTACCTCCTAATCTTTTTTAACAGTCTGAGAAACAAAAAACACACACCTGAAACATCTACTTAAGACATAGTTTGAGTTTACATACCCCGTCTTACCACCTAAGCATAGTAGTTTCTTCTCCCAACAATAAGTGTCTTTTAGTTTTAAATTTTTCTAAAATAAACTATGTAGAAACAACTAGGTTTTAAATTACTGTAAAACCCCATTACCATAAGCTATATCTCAATTAACTGGTCAGACATTCAAAAGTGTCAAGTGGTTTACGAAACTGTATTCTGTCAGCTTTTCCTGAAAGTTATGACTGTAAATTCAATCCAACATAAACATCTTTCACAACCTCACAGTGAATCACAGCAGAATATTGACCGAGGGGGTCTTATAAGACCTGCGCTTATTTTTGTCCATCTCAGTGAGATTTCTCACATTACCAGTTACATCAATATGAGAGATGAGACTGTCCAAGGGGGACTCAACTACTGAAGTAGTCTTTCAGCAGCAATAATACTACAGCACTACATTAGCTTAAGTAATATGGGAGCACAGGGTGGGTTTCTGTATATAATCATCACTGGAACTTTAATGGATAATCAGCTTTAGATTTTAGTTCAAAATCAAAACAAAAAAAACCCCACACTCCAAAACTGCCAGTGCAACACCTCTGTCTCCAAACAAAAGCATTTCTCATCTTCTGTGTGAGTAATGGTGCAATCCCTGAGTGAAATTTGTCTCTGGTTAAATTATGTACTGAATATCTCGAAACTCCATCTAAATGCTAAATATTATTATTCTGCCATTTGTTTGGTTTAGTTTTCTATAGCATTACTTACATTTACCTTGACAGTTCCCTTCAGACCCAGATAAAAAGCAAATCTTTATTATAATAAGAATTTAATTTCAAATTAAGTACTGACTATACAGAGTAAGACTAGTGAAGATAATATTCTCACTGATGCTGTCTCATCTAAAATACACTCAAAGTCTTTCAAGTATATACTTAAATATATGGCTAATGCGACATTTCTGAGTATACTACTTTGAGATTAACATAACCACGGTAAGAATACCTATTTCAATGCTAATCAACAGTTTTTCCCTATGGTTTATCAGGCTGCTTTCAGTTATCGTTAGAATAGAACTGTGATTCTTGTAATAGCTTCTTATATCTCTCTTATAAATGAATGCACTTGTGCACACCTAAGTAACTCTCAACTAACAAAATTTGCTTTCAAGTGTTTAAAGATGACCAATATAGTAATCAGTGATGGTCCATATTTTGGACCATTTTGCAGTATACTCTTGAATGTTTTGCTTCTCAGTGCCAAGTGGCACAGACTGAAGAAACAGAATGTGCTAGTTACGGCACTTACGTGTTTGTTGTCTCTGTGGTGATCGAGTCCCCTGACTTCCCGGGGCCCTGTATAGATTCCATAGCTGTGGAATAAAGAACTTTCTGCCCTCCCAGACGTTTTGCATCCAATGTGCTCTGGGCACTCTCTCCCTCTTTTTCCCTCATGTTACTGTTCAGTATGTGGATTCCTAGTAGCAGACTGTAATCCATGATCTTAAAACTTTCAAGAACCTGTCAGCAAATAAGAAATGGTTGTATTGAAATAAGAAACAGACTATAGTATGAATTACATAACAATATTTTGAAAACTTAAGTAAAAAAACAAAGCTTCAAAGTATAAATTTATTTTATTAAGAAAATGTGTTGAATAATATTGAAAGAAAAAATATTTTACTACTCCATATAAGTCAGTGTCAATTATTTAGTTAGCTCATGCTACAAGTAAGAAAAGACAGACACACAGATGAAATGTAACCCTAATGCTGAAATGTAACTTTTGTAGTCAAGGAAGATATGGACAGTGAGTACCTTTTCATTAATAGCAGTAATCAATTAATAGTTCCACCGCATATGTACAAACTAGAGGCATTCTAACTTCTAACGAATGTTCCTGTCATTACTGTGCATTTTTGCCCAAATTACCTTCTACCAATCCTTCACTTCCCATTTATCACTGAAAAATTACTCTTAGAAAACATTCAAATGTCAAAAAAAGCATTTGCTACCACCCTCCCAGTAACAGCCTATGAGATCTGTGTACAAGAATCACACATCTCTTCAAATGGGGCACATTTAAACTATAAAGGCAGTTTTACTTCTGAAACATGACTTAACAAAACAGCCTTTTTTTTCTAACTCTACCAACTTTTTTTGGTCTCAGTTAGTAGGCAAGTTCCCTTCCTTCCTTCCTACAACATATACAGCCACAATTAAAAGGATATATAGTTCAAGTCAATATGCAAACGTGAACCAAAATAATCTGTGATCACTTCCATTAATATAACCAAACTGTCAGCAGATAGCAACTGTGTTAACTATCTTACATAACTGCAGTGCTAAGCGTTGCTAGTACAAAAACTGGTACTAGCCAGTTGAGATAAGCTGTGCCACTCAAACTTCCTTTAACTCATGCAATTATTCATGATACATATTGACATGCAATGCCCTAAGCTAATGCTGCAGAATTTGCCCCAGAATAAAAAGACAGCAATATATCTTTTCATGTGAATAAGGACAAAAATGGGGTCTTGCAGAGATGACGAAGAGCAATAACTCCAGGTATGTCATTTTGATGACAACTATCAAAGTAAAAATATTTTTATATAAAACACTGGTAACACTTAAGACACACTTTGCAAATCAAAAATAAGATCTGTTTGCAAATACCAGCAAAGGTTTCATGGTGTGTGGAGCTGCATGAGAAGAGAGTCTGATACTTAATACACTCCCCACCCCCCTGAGATAATTTTAGATCTAAACTCCAAGTATACAGGCAAACAGGTAAGAAAGCTGTGTTCCATGTGTATTTCTTAGGTATTCATTATAGCAAGAAACAAAGCATAATACTTAGCATACAGCACACTGTAATTTAAGTGTTGGAAAAGACAGCTTCATTCTGATTCCCAAACATAAAGGAGTCATTCAGATAACATGGTAGGTTTGATCTTGCTCAGAGTAATCCTGAAAAAAAGTGGGTTGGTTAAAATGGAACAAAAGAAAGGCTACTAATGGATGGCCCACAGTACTCCACAGCACCTTCTGATGACAGAACTTGCATAGGGTTTCCATACATAACCAAAATCATATTCTGAAGTACCGTACACAAGTACTGCACACTGTATGGCAACGCAGACAGCTAATAACCTCCTGTTTTACAATAATGAATAGCAAAAATATCATGTCTAACAGATACAAGGGCACAGACACTTGGTTCCAAATAAATTCTGGGATTTTCTTTACTGCTTTCTTCTTGTTACCTTTTACTTAGACCTTCTCAGAAAGAAATTACTATATAATCTATTAATTAAAAACACACAATCAGTGAACACTTTCCACCAAATACTAAATTGAGATGCTGAGTAAGTTAAAATAAAATTAAATTAAGCCTCTATAAAAATAACGTATCTTAGTAGTACAGTCAGCAACACTTTATGCAAAGTCAGATTACAGCAACTAGTCTGTCTTGGAAAAAAGCACTGCCACTTCTGTTAACAACTCCAACTTTAACCTATACTTTACCACTTTGTGAATTAGATTTCAGGCACATTGTGATTTAACTGTACTAATTACTTAAGCTACATTTAGGATTGAATGTAGACATGGAGGGCTGTGGTGTAATGTGTGCTGCTTCTTCCAAAGGAACCTCTTATGTGATAAAAATCTTTGACTGCTTGAATTTACCAATGTCACTTAAACCTATACTACTTGTACTGTGCTGTGGACTCAAAACCATTTTGATTGTTTATGATTTTTTATGATTACTGAAAAACAACATAAAAACAAGAAGCTTTTTGTTATTCCAGATCATTATAAAATTAAAACACTTGCACATCTGATGGATTAACTGCTGTATATATTAATACAGACAGTGCATATGAACACTAGCTCTTATCCCTTGGATGCCCTAAGCAGGGTCCCACTCAGAGACAGGATTGTTCAGGACTATACTCTTTCTGAAGTCATCAGGTACAAGGCAGATAGTCAAATCCAGCCTTATTTGTTGACCAAATTAATCTGTGTTAAAAGTAACAGTGACTGCTTCTTTTGTTTTAGAACAGAGTTAAGACTTACCTGAATAGCACAAAAGTGGCAGTTTATATTTTTTACATGGTAGGAATACCTATAGAACATTCAGTGTGTATAAACATACAGACAGACACAGATGAATACTATAACGCAGTGCATATTATTATATATATATATTTTAATAACTGACTTTAGAACTGTTAATCTAAGACTACACACGGAAAAAAATGTTTATTTCAGCACTCAAATAACCTATTAGAAGAATCTAGCCGTACTTCAAAATAATCCTTGATTCTTGTTTCTGCTTCTCAGTGCAGTTCTCTCTTTTAGTTTTAATTTATTGTTTTCCATATATAGATCTCCCATGGTTTTGAATTGGTAAGTAACATTCAATAAATGAGTCATCCAGATCCCTAGATATGGCATACCAATGCATTTTGAACTATCACATATGGCAGGAGATCAGGAAATACACACCACAGGAGGCTACATAAAGAACAGTATCTGGTGTTAGACAAATGTCTCACACTGAATATGCAGCTGAACATTAGGTTACCCGGTTTTATAAACCAAGCACAAGGCATTGCAGACTTCTGTGATAATGAAACAAAAACTGCCTCTTGGAAAGCCAATGCTTTCCATCTTGCACAACAGGCAGCACTGAACATCAAACTTTGGTGTTCAGGATGCGTCTTCAAGCTGCTGAGTTCAGCCCACCCAAGCTGCTCTTTTATTATTAAAAAAATGTAGAATTCCCCTCAGACAAACCAATCTTGTCTTACCACTGTGAACCTTGAAAAACTCTGAGGGAGATGAATAACTTCCCTTTCCCCTACTTTTTATTTTCTTATCTTTGCCACAAGAAAAAAATTAATTTTACAACAATATCCATGATTGCAAGAGGCACTGATTCCACTCACCAAGGTGCCCTCAAAGGACAATTGTAGATACTTTTCTGCTGTCTTGAAAATGTTATATGGACATTAAACAGTACATTTCAGCTGAGAAAGAAACTACTTTGCACTATGAGTAAGACTGCTGCCACTACCCATGCGTCCCCCATTGTGCTTCCTAGCTCATAATAACTTAGAAAGAGGCAAACTTACATGCAGTTTATGATATAACAATGGTACCACAGGCTAATTCTGTTTCAGAAAAAAATTAATTAAAATCTCCAAATTAATGGAAAGCGATAGTAAGAGTTTAAAAAACCCTGTACTTCACTATTTCCCTAAACTAATCATTCTCCCAGGCAACTAATGACATGATGAGAGGGCATGGCCTTAAGCTAGTTCATGGCTGCTGCAGTTTGGGAATACCTGAAAGAAGTGGTTATTATATTCCCATAAGAGTCATTCTTCACACTGCAGGAGGGATAAAAAAAAACTCCCTAACACCTAAAACTAAGATACAGATCAAACTTGTGTTTCAGTCAGTTGTTACCACCTGGTACTCTTTCTACCATTCTCCAAAGGCTGTGCGATGACCTGGAAAGAGGACTAAACATTCTACTTGTCCTACAGGCTGCCTTGCAGGTAGACACTTTACAATGAGCTGTATCTTTTTTTCTATTAAGAAAGCAAAAGCCTTTCATTTCAAAAACAGTAATTTCAGTTTAGTATAAATAAAATATTAAGTATAAATAAAATATTCAGTTAAGTATAAATAAAATAAAATAATAATTAAAGTATTGGAAGTTTTGAAGGACACCGGTATTTTAACATTTTAAATATAACCCCTTTTTTATTATTATTTTTGATAATCCTGTCTGGTTTTGCTAGGTTCTTGACAAGGGGACCATTTTTTCATTTCTTCCTTAGAAACTTTAGCATGACCTTGCATATATCATCCTTAGATTAAAATGCAAAGAAGCTACGCTGTTCTACAAATCTGCAGAAAATCAGTCTAATTTAATTCTCCATCGCCCAATACTCCATCTTCTGTATTTGCAAGTAGCAATCCCTAACTGTCTTGAACTTGTTGAGATAACTGAGGGTATTTTTGTATCTTGTGGTCGAGATAGTATTTTATAAGAATTTCAGAAAACAGATGGTGAATCTTATTCTCTGCTAAAGAAGAAGAGAACTTGAGCCTGATTTTTGATTAAATGGCTTGGACAGGTGCACCCCTCTCTGGGTTAAAAGGTGGCTGGATGACAGGGTCCAGAGATTGATAGCGAACTGCTGTGTACAACGTTTTATGAAATGGGACAGAAAGGCTGATGCTGATCAATGGTGTCTGGTAATAGCATGTAAGGGAATGGCTTGAATCCACATTGAGGAAGTTAAGATTAGATATTAGGAAAATGTTATTTAGTGACAGGGTGGTCAAGCTCTTCAACATATTTCTCAGGGTAATGGTCGCGGCTCCAAATCTATTGCTGTTCAAGATGTATTTGGACAACACTCTAAGATATAAAGTGTAACTTTCATATTGCCCTGTGTGAACTCAGGAGTTGGACTAAATGGCTCCCCTGGATTGCTTCCAACTCAAGATATTCCATTTAGCAGATCAAGAGAGGTCCTTCTCCTCCTCTACTCTGCACTAGTGAGACCGCATCTGGACTATTGTGTCCAGTTCTGGGCCCCTCAGTTCAAGAAGAACACAGAGCTGCTGGAGGGTTTCTACAGTACAGCAGTGAAGATAATGAAGTAAAACACCTCTCTTAACACGGAAAGGCTGAGGGAGCTGGGTGTCTTGAGCTTGGAGAAGAGGAGGCTGAAGAGTGACCTCATTAATGTCTATAAATATATGAGGGGTGGGTGTCAGAATATGTCATCTGGTGATAGGACAACGAGCAATGGGTGCAAGCTGGAACACAGGTTCCATATAAATAACAGAAGCTTCTTCACAGTGAGGGTAACAGCATTGGAACAGGCTGCCCAGGGGGGTTGTGGAGTCTCCTTCTCTGGAGATATTCAAGACCTGCCTCGATATGTTCCTGTTCAACTTGGCCTAGGTGATCCTGCTGTGGCCAGGGGATTGGACTAGACAATCTTTTGACATCCCATCCGATCCCTAAAAGTCTATGACTACCTAATAATTCTGTATGATCTTAAATACCAACCGCTTTAACTAAAATCGAGGTTTCAACAGTGCTTTGACATCCATAGTTTAAACTGTGTGGAAATGCAATGGAGGCTAAACAACACACCAAACCATGTGTTGTGTTTTATTACACTGAGGTAAACCTAGAAGAGATGTGAAGACAGAAGTTTAAGTAGTTAGTAATTTTTACTCACTCGACAATCCCGCTGTAGTGTTTTCATTAGTGCACTGTATGTTTCAGAGTCAAAATACAATCCTTCATTTATATCTTGCACAAAATCCAGGTCTTTGAAGGTAGGGTTAGATTTCTCCCTCTCTTTTCTTGATGCTTTCCGTTTGTATGTAGAGCCTTTCAAGTCATATGTAAAATGCATTTTCACGGCTCGTGGCAAAACATTGTTCATGACAATAATTCTAATATTAATTCCTCCTGATTGAACGCAGTACAGCCCATAAAATTTGGGTAGAAGAGTCCTTGGATTCTGGTTCAGATTCTAAAACAAAGGAGGTATTGTAAAATAAACCTATTCAAAATGTTTACTTTTTTAATACCAAAGAATACTAACAAGCATTAAGAAAATTATGCAACTTTTAAAATGTAATTTTTTTTTATCAGTGGATTTTCTTTGTGGGTCTGTATTTCAGAAACCTACCAGAAGATTGCCAGAAACTTCAAGAGGCAAGAGGAGGGCAGTTATCTGCATTTATGCCAGATTTCTTTTTCTCGCATCCCATGAATGATCAGACTAAAAGCATCTTGAAGATTTTACTTGTTAATGCTGACTTGAACAATATTTGCATTCAACCCATTTGAAAGATTTTGGGTCAAACGTGGTTCTTATTACCCTGATCTGTATTCTTAGAAAAAGAACTCCTGTTTCCATGAGGTTTCACAATGACAGCGCAAAATTACCAAGTTGTCTCTATATGAATTTAAGGTCATAACAGGACCATGGCAAACTATCAGAACGGAAAACAGCAAAATAATGCAAATTTTATAGTAGGCAAAATACTAACTAGGAGAGCATAACAGAGGTGAAAGTAAAAGCCTTCTTCTGAATACACCTCCCTGGTTTTGGAATGAAAAATCAAGAAGGGGTGAAAACCCTTAATGGCTTACATAATTACTGAGTCAAAATTCTGAATATGAGAAAAAAATACTTTCTTAGAAAGAATCATAGTGATTAGAGTTATAGGCTTTGAAAGCACATGAGAACAAAGCTTTGAAAACATTGAGATGAAGCTCCAAGAAACAAAATTAAATGTGCCTGTATTTACTTGTGATAACGCAAGGTTATATTGAGCTAGTTATCATGACTAGAAAAAAACCCCATAAAAAGGACCCGTCACTATTGCTTTTTTATGCTGACAGTGCATATTTTAAACAAACAGTCCATTACGCTTAGTGTAATAATAACGTTCACCATTTTTAGTAGAAGTAAGAAGGCATAGTTTCAAGTACATACTTAAGAAACAAAAATCAGCCAGTTGTAGATCTAATACTTCTGCATACCACCCAGAAAAAAATCTTTGTATATTTAAGTGATACTTGATTAAACGAAAAAAAAATGAAATAAAATTACATTCCACTTAACTTTGGACCAAAAGTTTTCCTTTCTGATGACTGACAGACATAGAGCAATACAAATGAGTTAGTGTTAGCCCTCAGAAAGCTTCATCTAGAAATTAAATTTTGAAAAAATTGTATGTGTAAAAATATTTTTTGTGTAATCATTTTAATATGTAATAAAAGGAAAATAGAACTAGTCCAGAAACAAAATTGAAAGTGACTGGTCTTGTTTCTGTGTTCACTCTGTAGTAAAATGCAGAAGGCAGACAAACACAAATGGAGAAAAAGTGGAGGAAAAAAAAAGCTGACTTTGGAGTTTAGAAACATTTTTTTTTTGTTACTAACTTATTAGAAGTAAAGTTTGGTATTGAGTCATAAGATAACATTCAGCATCATCTTGAGAGCTAAAGGATCAGCAGTTATTATCTTAAATATATTCTTTATTATTTCTGGTAGGTGTCTGGGGTATAAAGTTGAGAGAGAGGTAAAAGCATCCAAAAAAAATATGAGAAGAATGGATGAAGTCAACGAAAGACTAAAAAAGAAGAAATAGCACATCAAATCTTCAGAAGTATGACATGAAATAAGAAAAATACAAATGAAATACAGTATTCATTTACTTACCATATAATAACCTGGCAAGAGTTTCTGAAGAAATTCAGCCTCTTTGTGTTGAACTGTTTTGATGATGAACTCGTCATCACTAGTTACAAAAAATAAGGATCCACTGGCACCAGGGTTGGATAATTCAATTAAAGGCTCACTGCAGATTGAGAACTGGAAGAGACAAAAATTCTTTTCACTGCCAGTTCATGCATTACTAATACAAAGAATTGAAGGTTCAAATATGCACAGGAGACTCACGGAGATGATTTGGTTTTCAACTGTAACTCTATTATAGTTGAGTCACAACTAATTTGGCTGAGATTTGGCAGGGAATTTACACATCACTCTGTGCCAGACACACTGCACAACTGTAGAAGAGCAGCTGGCAAACAAGTGTATAAGTATATTTCATATCTCACTGCACCATGTGAAATTTCCCTGGAATTAACTAAGAGGTTGAGGTGGAGAGTGTCAATCCCTACTCCATCAGGAAGGCAAATTTCTACGCCAGAAGCATTCAGATGACATCATCACTGCAACTGTTCTCTCTTCATAGCCATTTATGAAACAAGTACAGGATGCTACATAAAACACACTGGGACTAGAATCATAGAATCAGGTTCAGAAGGAACCTCGAAAGATCATCTAGTCCAATCCCCCTACCACAGCAGGATCACCTAGACCAAGTCACACAGGAACACACCCAGGTGGGTCTTGAACGTCTCCAGAGAAGGAACTCCACAACCCCCCTGGGCAGCCTGTTCCAATGCTCCATTACCCTCACTGTGAAGAAATTTCTTCTGATATTTATATGGAACCTCCTATGTTGCAGCTTGCATCCATTACCCCTTGTCCTATCACCAGATAACCTTGAGAAGAGGCTGGCTCAATCCTCCTGACACCCACCCCTCACATATTTGTAGACATTAATGAGGTCACCCCTCAGCCTCCTCTTCTCCAAGCTGGAGACCCAGCTCCCTTAGCCTTTCAGGAGTTGTCCGTCCCAAAATCCAGGGTCATGATTCTGCTAGGTATTCTGTTCCTGCCACACAAGACTCTGAGCTCTACAATCTAACTGTCACTGCAACAAATATAAACAGGGTTTTCAGTGTTTTGAAGGTTAATGTCTCCTGCGTAAATTTTCAGTGCAGATTTAATAAATACAGATTAGCTTCTCTATGAGATCTGATCCAACTAGTAAGGAATACTCTTTGGTGTCTTTTTTTTCTTAATGTGTTAGTTATTATTAATGTATCCCTGTGGAAGGGAAAGTCTGTCTGAGTATCCAAACTAATAGGCCTTCAAACCCCAATTTTTACTATTTAGTGGTATTTAGCTTTTTTTATTTCAAGCACTTTTCAATCATAAAACTACATTAGCAGCCATTATTCTAATGGTTTAAATCCTGATTTCACAGAAGAGGATTCCTTTTTTGTTTACAGTGAGAAAACCAAATACCATGAAAACAATGCTGCAGCAGAGAAAGACCAGGCTACGGTCACCTCTGCATATGGATGTGGCAACTCAAACAAAGGCCCCCCAACAAGATGAGGCTGTGCAGGTGTCAGGCTGCCAGGATTGTAACATTCTCTTGAGTTTTCCTGGCTGTAGATTATCTGCTTTACTGTGCGGCACAGGTTGAAAAGCTACAAGCAGAAGTAGAAAGGCTCAGGAGAATTAGAGAGGCTAAAATAGAGGTAGACCAGTGGAGCCAGTTTGTACAACAGCCAAATAAGACCCAGAAACAAGGGGCCCAACTATCCTGCACCTCTCAGATAGAGGACAGAAGCCCAAGTAGAAGGGGTGAGTGGAACATAGTGAAGAGCCGTGGCAAGCACCATCCTTGCCTGTCTCGCCTTCTCAGTTACCACTGAAGTTACCACTTCCCCTACTGGAAGACAGCCAGTCTAGTAAGAATACAGAGACAGAGAAACCACAGTGGAGGCCCAAGCAAGGTTGCACAAACCTGTGAAATCTTCCAGTAATATGATAACCTCCTCCACAAGGAAGGGTCCCAGTTATTGGAGACTTGCTCCTGAAAGGGACTGAGGGCCCAATATGCAGGACTGATCCTCATCACAGGAAGGTCTGCAGTCTACTTGGAGCCCAAATCAGGGGTATCACTAGGGTGCTCCTTAACCTGGTGACACCAGATGACTGTTGCCCACTGCTGATCTTCTAGACAGGTGGGGAGGAAACTGTATTCCGTAGCCTGAGGGGAATGAAAACTACAAGGCCTTGGGATGTTCGCTAAAAGAGTCTGGGGCACAAATTGTGTTTTCTTCATTACTTCCACTTTGGGGTGAGGACATGGGCTGGAATACAAGGACTCAGTCCATTAATACCTGGCTATGAGACTGGTGTTACAGGCAGGGCTTTGGGTTCTTTGATAATGACTCATTCTACAAGCCACCAGATCTTGCAGAACCATATGGGAGAGGTTTATCCCAGAGGGGAAAAAGGGTTCTGGAGCAGGAATGGGCAGGGCTCATTCAGAGGGCTTTAAACTAGATTCAGAGGGGGGTAGGATAGTTGATAGGTGCACACGAGTGGAACAGAGCTCTGGTCTTAATGAAAACCAGGTGGCCTCTTGTTGTCCCAGGGTGAAATCCGAGTACTCTGCTTGCTCCCTAAAGTGCCTGTACACCACTGCATGCAGCATGGGGAATAAACAGGAGGAGTTAGAAATGTGTGTCCACTCAGGTGATTATGATCTGATGGCAATTACAGAGACCTGGTGGGACAGCTTGCGTAAGTGTAATGTGGTCATGGACAGCTATGTCCTTTTCAGGAGGGACAAAATCAGCAAGGCAAGGTGGTGGAGAGGCTCTTTATGTGAGAGAGCAATGGGAATGTATGGAGTTCTGTCCAGAGACGGATGAAGAGACAGTTGAGAGTTGGTGGGTGTGGATCAAGGGGCAGGCTGGCATGGGTGACACTGTTGTGGGTGACTATTACAGGCCACCCAATCAGAATGAAGAAGTTGATGAGGTCTTCTACAGGCAGCTGACAGCAGCCTTACACCTACAGGGCCTGGTTCTTGTGGGGGATTTTAACTACCCTGATATTTGCTGGAAGACTTACTCAGCCATTCATCCACGGTCCAGGAGGTTCCTCCAGGGCATTGGTGACAATTTCCTGGTGCAAATGGTGGAGGAGCCCACTAG
>VZRI01011660.1:45740-64197 GCA_013397515.1 Upupa epops | reverse complement strand
CTTGCAAGAGAGGTCAAGGGTAACAGAAAAGGCTTCTTCAAATACACTGCAGGTAAACCTAAAACTAGAGGCAATGTAGGGCTTCTGCTGAACGAGGTGGTTGCCCTAAAGACAGAGGATACAGAGAAAGCAGAAATACTAAATACCTTCTTCACTTCTGTCTATATATTTGGGAGCTGTTCTGATATCAAACCCCAGACTGCTGAGGCTCCAGAGGAAGTCAAGGCAAAAGAAGAGCTTGTCTTGGTTGATGAGAACTGGGTTAGGGAGGTGTTGAGCAAACTGCATGTACATAAATCCATGGGCCCTGATGGGATGCACCCGCGCGTGGTAGTCATCCCTAAGCCATCTCCGTGATTTTTTCTAAGTCATGGGGATCAGGAGAGGCACCTGGAAACTGGAGGTAAGCAAATGTCACTCCAGTCTTCAAAAACGGTAAGGAGGAGGACAAAGGTAACTACAGACCAGTCAGCCTCACCTCCATCCGAGGAAAGGTGGTGGAACAGTTTGTCGTGGATGCTGCCTCTAGGCACATCAGGGAAAAGAGGGTCATTAGGGACAGTCAGTATGGCTTCACCAAGGGGAAGTGATTCAGGACCAACTTGGTAGTCTTTTATGAGCGCATAACCAGGTGGATAGATGGTGGCAGAGTGGTAGATGTGGCTAGACTTCAATAAGAGTCTCCATTTGACACAGTCTTACCATCCTCGCGGTCAAATTGAGGCAGTGTGGAACTGGATGACTGGGTAGTGAGGTGGATTGTGAACTGGCCGGAGGATAGAAGCCAGAGAGTAGTGGTCAATGGGACAGAGTCTACTTGGTGGCCTGTATCTAGTGGAGTCCCCCAAGGATCAGTACTGGAACCAGTCCTATTCTGTTTATTTATTAATGACTTCGATGAGGGATTAGGGTGCACTGTCAGCAAGTTTACTTACGACACAATGCTGGGTGGTATTGCAGACTGTGCTGCAATTCAGCGAGACCTGTACAGGCTAGAGAGCTGGGCAGAGAGAAATGGAATGCGGTACAACACAGCTAAGTGTAGAGTCTTGCATCTGGGCAAGAACAACCCCAGGTAGTAGTATAGGTTGGGGACTAATCCACTAGAGAGCAGTGTAGGAGAAAAGGACCTGGGGGTCCTAGTGGACAGCAGGATGACTAGGAGCCAGCAGTGTATTCTTGGGGCCAAGAGGGCCAACAGCATTCTGAGGCGGATCAGAAGCAGTGTGGGGCTGGGAGTAGCAGATGGCACTGCTTTGCACTAGTGAGACACTGTCTGGAGTATTATGTCCAGTTCTGGGCCCCTCAGTTCAAGAAGGACATAGAATTGCTGGAGGGTGTCCAGCATAGAGGAACAAAGATGATGAAGGAAGTGGAACACCTCCCTTGTGGGGAAAGTATGAGGGAGCTGGGTGTCTTGAGCTTGGAGAAGAGGAGGCTGAGGGGTGAACTCATTAATGCCTATAAATATGTGACGAGTGGGTGTCAGGAGGATGGAGCCAGGCTCTTCTCAAGGTCATCTGGTGATAGGAGAAGGGGCAATGGGTGCAAACTGCAACATAGGAGGTTCTATGTAAATATCAGAAAGTACTTCTTCACAGTGAGGGTAGTGGAGTATTGGTACAGGTTGCCCAGGGGGTTGTGGAGTCTCTTTCTCTGGAGATATTCAAGACCCGCCTGGATATTTTCCTGCGCAACTTGGTCTAATCCTGCTGTGGCAGGGGGACTGGACTGGATGAGATGATCTTTCAAGGTCCCTTCCGATCCCTAATGATTCTATGATTCAATGTCAGAGTGGCAAACAGTGACAAGCAGTGTTCATCAGTGTTAGCTGACTGGGACCAGTCTTCGTGGGCAATATGGACAGTGGATTTGTGAGCACCCTCAGCAAGTCTGCCAGTGACACCAAGTTGTGCAGTGCAATTGACATACTGGAGAGAAGGGACGGCATCCATAGATACCTGGATAAGGTATCTATGTGTGTGCCTGTGCAAAACACATGAAGTTCTACAAGGCCAAGAATAAGGTCCTGTCTGCACCTGCGTTGGGGCAATGCCAAGCACAAATACAAGCTGGGTAGCAAGTGGATTGAGAGGTACCCTGAGGAGAAGGATGTGGGATCTTAAGTGACAAAAAGCTTAACATGACCCAATAATGTGAGCACACAGCCTAGAAAGCCAACCATGTCTTGGGCTACATCAAAAGAAGACTGGCCAGCAGGTTGAGGGAGATGATTCTCTCCCTCTATCTGCACTCATGAAATCTCAATTGGACTGTTCAGCTCTGGAGCCCTCAACGTAAGAAGGACACAGACTTGTTGGAGCAAGTCCAAAGGACAGCCATAAGGAAGGTCACAAGGCTGTCCTATGAAGAAAGATTGAGGTAGTTGGTAGTGTTCAGCATGGAGAAGGCTGTGGGGAGACGTAAGAGCAGTTTTACAGTACCTAAAATGAGCCTACAAGAAAGGTGGAATGAAACTTTTTATGAGGGGTCATAGTGATGTAACAAGGAGTAATGTTTTCAAACTGAAAGAGAATTAGCTGGATATTGGGAAGAAAAGTCTTCACTGTGAAGGTGATAAGACAGTGGAACAGGTTGCCCAGAGAATTTGTGCATTCCCCATCCCTGGAAGCATTCAAGGCCAGGTTGGATGGGGCTTTGAGAAACCTGGCTTAGTGGAAGGTGTCTATTCATGGCAGGGGCAGTTGGAACTATGTGATTTTTCAGGTTTCTTCTAATCTTAAACCATTTTATGACTTTGAGTTTTACAAAACTGCAACTCCACTACACTATCCTACTGTTTTTATGTATAACTATTGTCATGAAGGCTAGTAACAAACAAAAAAACAGCTAAGTTTTGCTTTTATGCTCATTGTCCAAGAAGGAAAAAAACCTAGTGTCAGTGCAAGTCAGTGAATCAATATACTAAATGACAATTCAGCACCATTTAATAAATTCTTTTTTTTTACTCATTGAAGCTCTAGTTCTTTTGGTTTCAAAGAAACTTTTATCAACAGTGGAAAAAAAAATCTGAAAATTCATTGGAAAGTTGTTAACAATAAAACCCTTATGCATAAAACTGCTAATACACAGAACAAAGGAGATAGTCTAAAATGCTTCTTATTTTAACTCAGTCTCTTTTCTCAATGCTAGGTGGTAACATTTGTTGACAAATACTTACCAATGAAATCAATAACTAACATAACACAAGAGCACATTGTTAGAACTGAATTGGTTTAAGTCACGTAAGTACTGATCATGTCTCTAGAAACAATGACTTGAATAACCACTAATCCTCAGGTTACTGTAGTCAATTAACAAGGCAGGTTTTGGTATTAATAATTTCAAAGATGAAGATATAGGTTTTCCATAAAACACTAAAAATATTCACTAGTTACAAACCACTCCACACAAAAAAGTTGCTACCCATTTGGGCACCATTAAAGGACTCTCTTATGTTACTATGAAAGTAGCAAGCATTATAAAAATTCGTAACCTGAAGGAAAATTGCAAGCTCTTACCAAGTAATCACCAGGCTTGATACCAAAAAGTTCTCGGAAATAGCGAAAGGCAAGAGGTGCGTATGTCTTGAATCTGAAGTCAGGGTAATGATGAGCAGGGGTGAGATTGCTACCTTCGCTGAAAACAAAAACCAAACCAAATTATTCCTGAGTAGTTTTTAGTGGTTTCATTCTTTCACCTACTTTTACTCTTAGGCTGCCAAATATTGGCCTTTAGAGACAAGTCATGAAGGCAGATAAGCTTCTCATAACACCATTAATCATTATAACAGAAATGTCTTCAAAATTCTCCTGAGGCGGGCCAGAGGCTGGACAAAGTTCAGAGACTCAATTCTCTTATGTGAAAACAACTGCTTTTTAAACCTTAAAATCAAAACAAAACATTACAATTAAAGGCTCCCAATATTAAAAACTAAGGATATCCAATCTCAGTTGCACTTTTCTTGGAAAAAGCTACTTTTTAACAATAACAATGTCTATATAACTACACAAATATCCAGGTTATCATGGGCTTATCAAGAATTTGACAGTTAACAGAAGTAGCTAAGACCAGTAATTCAAAATGAACCTGGTTCCGCTTTTCATTGCCACAGTATTTTGAATATTATTTGTTTTGCAAACAGAAATTACTTCCTCCTAGCTGTGCTAACACTGCTCACTGTGTCAGAACTTGGATCATTCTGTTGCAATTGCAAGAGAAGTGCCAATGAAGAGCAGCAGTGCTTTATCAGGCCACTTTCTTATCTATCTTGTGAAACAGCACAATTGAAAACAAACACAGTGACATAAAAGTTGGGGTTGTTCAATCTATAGAAAAGGCAGCTCCAAGGTGATCTTGTTGCTGTCATTCAGTACTTAAAGTGAGTCTACAAGAAACATGTAGGGGGACTTCCTAGCAAGGCCTGTTGTGACAGGACAAGGGCTCATGGTTTAAACTGAAAGCAGAAAGATTTAGTTTAGATATAAGAAATAAATTTTTTTCAGTGAGGGTGGTAAAAGGCTGGAACAGGTTACTCAGAGAGGAGGTGGAAGCTCTATCCTTTGGATCATTCAAGTTCAGGCTGGTGGAGGCTCTGAGCAACCTGATCTAGTTGAAGATGTCCCTGCTCGCTGCAGGGAAGTTGGACTAGATGACCTTTAAAAGTCTCTTCCAACCCCATGCATGCTATTATTCTCTAATATATTTTACATTAGTGCAAAGAGGCTATTTCTTCTGCTTTTGTTTTCTTTTTAAACTGGAAGGGATTTGTCTCTGCTCTCCTTTAAAATCAATAGAAAATAGAGAGATGTCATTTCTGAGGGTATGCATATGTAACTTTCACAGGAGAGAAGTCATATGCGGTGCAAAGGACTACAAACCATTTTGCACTCATTTTGTACTACTTGTTCCTTTAAAGCTATGTTAAAAAAGATAGAGAATAGATATTTTTCCAAAAATCTGATATGTAATAAAACATTTTCAGGTGACCATTTAATTTCTGTGAACACCACACCTGGTATCGCAAAAACTACAGAAGTCCATATCTCTGTCACAGACACATTTTTTAGATACGATGGGCTCATCCACACAATCTCAATTTTTTAGACCAGTAAAAGCTTTGTTACATGAAAATTTTCTTCTTGCTAAAGGACAACCCTGTTTAGAAGGAAATGCAAAATGAATCAAATTTACTTGAAGAAAATTTGAAGAAAATTTACATGAGGACAAATCAACTTGAAATTGATTCAACTACTTTGTACGCTATCAGTTTAACACTGCTTTAGTGACACAAATAATTTTTAAGGAATTATCTGAAACAGTTCTTGAAGTAACATTCAAACTGAATGTAAACAAAACTTGAAAAATTCATAGAAAGCATTAACAAATTTGAGGAATGGTGCTTATATAGCAAGTCCTTATGCAAACGTTGTACACTATTAGTACTTCGCAGTTCTAAGAACCCAGACAACACTGGACAGAAGAACTCACCTTGGTTTAGAAGTATATATTTCTAAAGCTTTTTCATTAATTCCTAGTATATGTAACCGGAAAATTTCCCAAAATGAGCATGACTTTGATTTCCTGCATCACCACAACTGAATTATTACATATTCCATATCATTAACTTGACAGTGATGCAAGCTGACATGACCAAATAAATACACAGCAGTAACGGTGCACAACCTGTAGTCAGCTAGTAAGAGCTGCACTTCATAACATGCTAAAGTACTGGCTGTTGTCTGTAGTGTAAATTTGTGTATCACTCATAACACCACTGACTTGAATTTCCATCAATTTTGACAATACCTCAATAAAATGACAACTATTACTCTCAGTTCTCAGTAACTAACCAAACATATAGAAGTTAGATGCAATAATTAATTGCACATTGAAGCATACATGACTTCCAACTGTAGTTAACAGCCCCTTTAATTAAAATTGTCACAATTACTTCCCTTCTCTAAATACAAGAAGTTACAAAACTTCAGGTCAAGTGTAGTTATTCCAGCTTTTCCCCTACCTTCACTTTAAATGACAACATGAAGACAGAATAACAGTCAGGTTCACATATATGAAACTTACTTGAATCCCACTCTGTATGATCTCAAAAACAACCCATGTTTGAAATGTCTAGTTAAGACTTTAATTATGAAATTCTATTGAAAACAAATTAAATAGTTTGTCCTTACCTTGGTAGGAAGACACTTTCCACTACATAGAAGTCTTGCATAAGAACATCTCTGTCTGGTTTTGATGTAAGGTTTCCTACAGTGTACCCAATTCCTAGCTGGATAGCACCTTTAATAGCTGATGATGCAGTCTGCACAGAAAATAAAAATTCAAGTGTGAGTTTGCTAAAAACAGATTTATCTTCTTTATCAGTAATTTTTGTAATAACATTACCACGTTACCTAGACCTCAGAGGGGGATTTAAAATTAGAGTATACTGTAGCAAACATTACAAAAGAATTGTCTGGTTGTACAGACCAAGATTTTTCAAATTGCCCAAAACATTTAGACATTGGATTCTAACTCATCACAGAGGCAGGTTGAAAGGTTCTCAAGGATCATGTGGTCTAACTTTCCTTGCAAAAGCACTTTCTAGACATCATGCTGTCCATCTGAATTATGAAAAGTGTCCAACACTGTGGAATTCACTACTTCCCTGGGGAGATTATTCCAGTGGTTCATTGTTGTCATATGAAAAATTTTCTTCACCACTTATCACAATCTTCCCAAGAATAACTTGTTCTCATTACCTCTCATTTTCCCATGTAATGCTTTGTAGTCTCCATCATCTTCGTAGCCATCCTTAAAATATTGGAGTATAGAGATAAAAGTCTCCATTAAACCTTCTTTTCTCAAGGCTGAACAATTCTAGTTCTCTCACACTTTTCTCATGTTGGAGGTTCCCAGTTCTTTGATCACCTTTGCAGTTGTTGTCTGAACCCTTTTCAGCCTATACTTTTTTTTTATGGTAGGAACCAAAACTGAACAGCTCTCTAGGTGTGGTCTGACAAGTGCTAATTGGAGCAGGGTAACTGTTGCAGATTGAATTTGGAGGGTCATAGCCTAAAGGAGCAATTGCTATGGCAACTGTTGATGAATATCAAGCTCTCCAAGCTCCCCTCTAGCTTCAGCCTAGACAATCAGTACCTCTATGAACAACCATTTTTATAAGTGGGGAAAAAAAACCCTGGTGGTACTATTTTCAAGTTGCCCATTTTTGGTATGACTTTTTGTTTGAAGATCAAACATGGCATCACTGGACTGGGATGCTACTAGCAGCCATCTTGCCTTTGGAATGTGGTGAACGGAAGAGAGACTGAGATTCTGCAACCTCAGACATCAGCAGAGGAGAGGTTTGCCTGCAAATTTATGATGTGCTGAAGTACAGGAAGAGAGTAGTCCCCTCTGCAGCTCTTGGAAGACAACAAACACATTGGAGCATGGGGCCTATCCTGAAAAAAACCACTAGCACTGAGGAATGAATGCATGGACTGAAATACAGACACATTTCCAAAAGGAAAAAACTGCTGGAGGTTTCTTCCCCTGAGGGGAAGTAGAGAACAGCTCAGTGCAGTTATGCAAGAACATGCAATTAATCTCTGTATGTTTCCATGTTGGGTTTTTGATGTGTGAAATACATGTTTTGTTGTTTTTAATCCCCAAATTGAGCCAGTCTTTGCCTGTGCCTTGTTTTTTTTTTGTTTGGTCTATTAACACATTAAGCAAATTAATTAATTAATCAATGTAATCTGAGACCTGATCAACCATTTACAATGGACTTGCTTATATCTGCTAGTGATCTCCTTGCTGATGCACCCCATGTCCTAGTGGCTTCTTTCACTGCATCACCACATAACTTTCCTGGGGACCAAAGTAAACGTGATGAGCCTGTGATTTCCTGGACACTTTTTAAAGCCCTTCTGTTAGATGAGGGTGACATTAGCCTTCTACAAGTCTTTTGGGATGTCCTCTGATCTCCACAGCTTCTCAAACATTATGGATACTGGCTCTTACAGTGATGTCAAGCAGCTCTCTTAACTTCATTAACTAAACAAAAAACATTTCAGGAGAGGGAATTATATAAGAAAGAGTGTTTAAGCACACAAAACCCCTCCTGTTACAGCTCTTGGAACAGCATATGATAGAGTAACCGCTTATTTTTAGAAAAGACAGAGATGTGTAGCTCCTAAATAGTCATGATTTCACAACAAGTAGGATTTGCAGTTGCATAACAGTTTAGAACCAGCAATTTGATAGGAACAAACAATATCACCAGTCTTAAACTGCTACTTTAACTATTAAAAAGATTAGGTTTTGTGTCCTAAGAAGATTCATATTCTTCTTTCCTTGAAAAGCCCCTATTCATGAATGAATAAAGTAGTAGTAATTACATAACCTTGATCAAGCTAATACACACACAAACAGGGGGCAGAATGTAAGGCTTTTTATTTGCATGGTTCAGACCTCACATGCAGGGTGTCTTGTTAATTTCTACTCCTAATCAAGGATGCCATATGTAATCACTCATCATTTTTACAGCAAATCCCAGCAATGTATTTAACAGAAAAGCATTGTTATGAAAACATTCAGCATACTTCAACAATCATTTAAAAAAAAAAAAATTTTACAACATTTATAGCATGATGAAGGGGATTGCTTGCCCAAAGTTAATAGGTGATTTATAACATTAACCCAAACAAAGGCTGGTCACCCAATATCCTCTTGTCAAATTACAAGCTTTTGTTTCCACAAAAAAAAAAAGTGAAAATAAAAGTGAAATAAAATAAACCTTGGAATTAGTCTGAAAACAAGCAGTTTCTTGCATTTATTTTGTCATTAAGGTTGGAACCCAAGGAAGCAAAAAAAATCTGCTCCTCAGGCCCTATGGGAAGTGGTTTTATTTAATACATTTTATTACTATGGAAGTGTCTTTACTGGAATCTACACAGGTGAATGGAAAAATTGAATTCTCACACAGTTTTTGTTACTTGTGCACCTCTTCTAATGCCTGTAAAGACAGCAAAATTTGGTTTCAAATCTAAGCGTCTTCTTTCTTTCAATTCTTCTTGAATGCTTTTCTGCTGTAGCAAATGAAATGCAGCAACTCTTCATGCCAAGAACTCTGTCTCTTTTAGAGAGACTGAATTAATATTTCCTTCCTATTATCCTCATGCGGAAGTTTAGAAAGTGGTGCTGATTCCATCATCAGCTATAAGAGAATGACTGCCAGTGACACACAGGTCATGTAACTTATTATCAGCACCTTCTGAAGGCCTAAAAAATGAAAGGATGAGCATAATCACCAGGATTAACAACTTTAGCCGAGGAATTTTAGACTATGAAAGTAATCGGATTTGTAGCAAAGGGGCACTACCATACTCATTTTGTTGACTCGGGCTATTAGTGTCGCTATTGCACAGGTGCTTTGGTGTTTTCTTGTACTGAATACAGTAGTTTGAACCTTAGCATATAACAGCAGTTTAAACCTTAGGATAATGGTTAGAGTTGTGTAGCTTTTTGGAGACAATATTTAGATTAACTGAATTTACAGAATGTCCCCAGCCTTGAGAGAACCAAAACAATGAAGAGGCAGGAGCCAAACATGATTTTGAGATGTTTCCTGTGTGCCCAGTGCTGTAATACACGAATGCCTGCTTAGTAACATTTACTATTACTGAGTTTGTTTCTGTACTAACAAAAATGTTAAGCAGACATCCCAAAATGTTGACAGTTGCAGACTCTACCCCCTCTTATTGGCTCTGATATCACTGATCTTAATGTGCTAGGCCAGGCTCTGACCTCCATGGCAAAACACAACAGTATAAACTATAAATGGGCGTAGTTATACCACCTCATATTTCTCAGACCAGTCAAAGTCTTACTGACTTACACTAATCTCAACTAACTTTCACTTCTGATGCTACTACTGAAAAGGACAGGCCTGTTGTTTCTCCTCCAGCCCCCAGAAGGCATTGGTACTCTTCCCAATGTCAGATTCTGACAGTGTTTTGTATCTAATACAATACAAATTTTCATTTCATCAGCTCCTCAATTCATGTAAGCACTAAAGTCAACTCCCCAACTGAATAAGAAACAAGTCACACCCTCACAGGATAGATGAATGCAAAATCTACCCATTTTGTTCTTTCTACTGATTGTATCAGGACAAGCAAACTCTGAATTAACAAAATGCTTACCCATTCAAAATTAATTATCACTTCCTGAACATATCAAGGGATACTGAATTTGTAGCAACTCCGTAATTTTTGCCATACGGCCACCACACTGTTGTCTAAGTACTGGGACATCTGGATTTCTCTCAGAATAATTGTAATTTTTCTCCATTCCAGTTTTTCAACAAGTTAGTTCAGGAGAGTAAAGCAAGACTTTGACACAAATTCAGGTTCAACTGTACCTTGAGCAGATACTGAGAAGGAAAATATGAAACTGTATGGTTAACTACAATGTAAACCACAATTCTTGCAGCCATGTAATCTCAGAAATTCCTCTACTACTGCCCTAGAGTGCCAGTATCTCATAGCAGATAGGGATATTTCTCTTCCACCTGCCAGCAGTTAGTTGTTAAATGGTAACAGATTAGCAAAAGGTGAAGAGCTTCGTTGCAGGACGATGTACTGGTGATGAAGTGCTTCAAGATAAGTCCCACTATTTCTAAATTGTTAAGACAAAAAGCCTCTCCCCCAGTTTTTATTTTTGCACATAAAAAAAACCTTAGAATGTCTTCATTCTGACGAAACATAGCTTTGCCCCTTTCTGACAAAAGTGATCACATTTTCAGTTTGATGTAAGGCATTGCTAAAGGATTTGCAGAGATGAAAAATTACATGCAGAGTCATAATGCATAACAGGATTAAAAGATAATGCTATAAAGAATATAATACAGAACTCCGTTTAGTACATGGAATATATATGCATAACTGATAAATATTCTAGCACTATAGGTACTGAATAGCTGTTCTCTGCAGATGAGTCTTCTACTTGCTCTACATCAATCTGAGCTGAAATTATTTTTGCAGAGTAGCCAAGTAATAACATGAATCCTTTGCAATCAGGTATTAAGTTTGCATACGAGCTCACAAGTGTACAAAGCAGGATTTTAACAGCACTTTTGTTACAGATAATCACAACCACGCTTGTTCTGTAAAAATCAAAACTTGTTGTTTTCATAAAATGAAGGTGTTAACCAGACACACAAAGTATGTAAAGGCAGTACACATTCAGATAATTAAAAAGTCAACAGAACTGAAGCTGTTTAACAACTGTGCAAGTTATGGACATGGCTACTGAAAGGATTGGAAAGCTCTGTCCTTTAAAAAAAAAAAAAGAAAAAAATTCAAGGATTGCAAAAAACACAGGTATTATAGTTCCAGGAAGCATATTGCACATTGCTCAATAGTTATTTGTCTTAGTGGGAAAGCTGTAAATGCCTGGCAAACCTAAATGACTACCGATATGATGGTAAAGGATTGGTTCCGAGCACACAGTGCGCAAAGACTTTGCATACGATAAAATAGGCTTAAACTGATTTTCTTCTATTTTCTCCATCTTCACATGAGGTGACTAATGACAGAAAGAATTTAACAAACTATGAGTAGAAGGAAATTGAGTAGGATGCTGGCTTTATTAAAGAGAAGTTCCCCTTACTCTTATTTGCAAAGTTATTTACTATTCTTAACTCAGTTGTTCTTTGTTATGTCTTTATGCTTTCTCCTCAAACAGATAATGAAAAATGTAACTCTATCATTCTTGCCTTTTTTAAAAGCACATATTCTAGGGACATTCTTTAGGATTGATGGATGTAAACTTCGTCCTTGTTTATCTGTTCTCTTTTTATAACTCACTTTATCACAGTTGAAGTTTGGCCTATGAAATTTCTGGGGCAAAGATGGTGATCCTTCCAGAAGCCATCTGTCTCACTGTGGGTGTTACAAAGCCATGAAAAAAAAAGAAAGAACTCTGCCTCTGCAAATCTACCTCATTATCCCTCTGGAAGGGAAGATGATGTTTGATTTCACCCTCTGTGCTGTTGTCATACAACATGGTTTTAAAATTTACCTAATGAAATGGTAGAGATACCTAGTTTGCAGAGGATGGGGTGAAAAAGACATCTCAGCAGAAGCACCACACTTCCCACAGCACAGTCTCTTTTTACTACCGTCAGCAGTGAAGCCTGGTTTCTTCTCCCTAACCAGCCCACTCTGTGGCATGGAGGGACTTAATGAACTTCCCTGGTGTAGAACAGCTGCCTTCCTTCAAGTGAAGTTTAGAAAAAAAAAAAAGTAAGTCACAAAAGTATGAAATCTACAGAGTCTCATGGGTCAAAATTATTCAAGCCACATAACATATGCCAGATGTGATTTTTCTGCTACTAGTAAACATTTGCTTTCCAGTTATACTAGTTACCACGAAGTGCCAGGCATGCACAAACAGTATGGAAACAAAGATTACCTTTTCCAGACTCCTGAAAAACATACTAACTGTTGATAAATTGTGTAAACCCTCAAGACAAACCCATCTGAGGAGAAGGCTTGTTGAAAAACAGTATGTCTTCTTCAACAGTGTGTCTTGTTCAAGAAACATTTGAAAAAAACTCAACATCAAGAAGTTGTAATTAGAATCAAGATGTATGTATGGTTATTGACTAGTCCATTGTTTCTGCACTAAGCTCTCTTGTCTTTTGAGTACTTGCTGTGGTTAGAGTCCCAATGAACCCACACTTCTTGCAGCTGCTTCTGTTGCAGCCTCTGAAGGTGGTTATGCCACCTCAGAAAGCTTTCTGCAGCTGCTAAAATTGAGCTGTCAATTTCCTTTAACACTAAATCACAAACAGGGACAAAAACCTTATTAGATTAGTTATTAGAAAAGCACACTGACTGGACTAACTTTGTTTCGCCACAACCTGTTGCTACAGCCATGGCATTCCTTCTCTTTTCCTTCAGGTTCACACACTTACTCTGTCAAGTATTTGCCCAGCTGCTGCAAGCCAGCAGCTTCATAAAGCTGGACTTTGCCCACCACCCTCACCTCTGGATATTGCTGCTGGGCTGTGCATATGACTGGGTGTGTATGTGCAGGTATTACTAAGTTGTTCTTTCTTCCTATAAAACAAAAATTGCCTCAGTGACCCTAGCCTACTTGGCAAAAAGCACCTATGACTTCCAAAGGAAAGAGATACTAATGGTAGACCTTACTGTTTTCTTTTTCCAGTATATTATGCTGAATGGTAGCATAAGTGCTAGATCATTAAATAAGTGTAACTGATAATACTGCATCTTTTTTTTTTTCCTGCATGAAATAACCATTAGAAGAAAAACTACTTTCACCATCTTCAAGTTTTTTGAATAATTTAAACATCTTTGTTGTGATTCTCCCACCAGAAACCAGGCAAGACACCCACATATTAGATTATTCCAGGTCAATTGCTATGAGAATGACTTTCTAACACAAACTGAGTCCGATTTCTATTTTACAAAACTCTGATTTGGGCGACTGTGACTTTCAGTTAATTCTTCCTCCATTTCAAAACATTTATGGTGATATTTCAAGAGTAGCAATGCATGTAAGGACTTTGGTTCACATGTTTCTCAGAGAAAAAGAATCTGAGACCTGTCAATTTGGTAGTAGCCAATACGCCAGGCAAAGCCATTAAAGAGAATAATTCCAGTATCTTTGAAAATGTACAAAATGCTCAAATACCTGCCATGGCAAACACAAGTCCCAGTGCAGCAAACACTTCAGTACTGGAGTTTCAGTGCCTGCAAGAATAAGCACCCTGAGTGGGCACAAGCCAGTTACAGAAGTAATGCAGCAAAACTTCTGCAAGCTCTAACAGGTAGTTGCTTTCCTTTATACAGGCAAATTCCCTTTGCTCCTGTGCAAAGTGACTTGCACAACATGCAACTAAAGCAACTTACGTAACGTGCTTGTAATACACTAAGTAGAGGAACTGCAAGGGACACAATAATGAGAAACCAAGTCTAATTCTTTAGATGTGTAGTCAATCACCAGAACACAAGTAGAGACTTTGGTAACCCAGCAGCAGGTTTTGACAAGTGCACTACACATACCTGCTTTTGTTTCTGGTGTGATTTCCTACCACACACTTCATGTGCTTTAACAGATCTATCTGCGCCCTACTCTTACCAACATTCTGGTATCAAGCATCAGGATGCTACTGAAATCTCTTTTGTGAGGTGCAGTTTCAGAGATTGTAATACTTGTAGCAAATGGCTGTAGCTGAACAGGTCCTAGGACTACCCAAACAACATCATTTTAAAGAGAGAATGTGCAAAGGCAGGTATTTGGTTTAAAACTAATCAGAAAAACAAAAGTTGTGTTTCCTCATCTCTAAAGGGCTTTGACTAAATATATTGGACAATTAAAAGCCAGAAAAGCATTAATGTTAGCAGTGGTAGAAACCTAAACAAAAAAACAGTTGTAAACAATTAAACCTGAATGAAGAAGCATGAGAGAAACAGTGCCATTGTCTTGGTCTAGTTCATGCAGAAATTGAAAGGATGTTATAGCAACGCTTGTGACTTGTGCTTGCACAAGTTTTAGGAAAGTATGACATTTTCTTGGAGCTTCAAGGTGGTTATATTCATGCAGCTCATAAATAATTTTTTTCTGCCACAGAACCAGGACAAAAACTTGACTATGGTAGGAAATTGAAGAAATTGAAGAAATGAGGATTTAACTAATTCAGAAATGGATGTGACCTACCTCTATCCTGGTTGAGCTGTACAAAATCATAAAAAAATTACTGGAAGATTTTAAGTCCCAGAAATTCAATTGACAGGACTAAACTACTTACTACGTTTGAAAGGTTTATGCTGTATGAAGTCAGAGATGTTCTGCTGGAGAAAATTAACTTTTACCGGTGGTGAGCTTAAAACCAATGAGAACCATTACTACAGATGTTGAAACATCTGGGGACATCTTACAAGTAACATGCATGGACTCAAGGCACATTTGGAACATACTGCACAGCAAAAATACTAGAGGTCAGAAGCAAACTTTCCATTATAAACATCCCCTGGGATGAAAAGGCAAGTATGCCTTTTAGGAAGTCTCCCAAAGCCAAACTATGCAAAAGAGTTAGAGCAAGCCCAGATACGCTGATGTGTGCACACTGAGAAAAGACAAGTACATTTTGAGGGTTGCCCATTTTCACTAGTGAATGATTCAGATGCTTTTCATTAGCGTAGCGATACAAGCTAAGTAAGTTTTTCAGAGCTAACTAGTCTTCAGAGATGAAGTATACTAGATGAGAACATCTGCCTTGGTAGTGCACATCCTGACAGTGCGAACAGAGAGAACAAGGCAGAATTACAGGATAAAAGGGGAACAAAAGAGGAAGCAGATTAAGGAGTCTTTAGTTCCCGCTTACTTTTCTGCTGCTGTTGCAGTGACAGAGTCCCACGTTACTTAGCAACTGCACCTGTATGTCCTCTCCACTTTAGTCAGCCCAGTCTAGCCTCTGCTCAGAGCTGCATCTACATGATCTGTTCTGCAGTATTCAAAAGTATGGGGGCACTAAATTATGAAGAAAAGAATGTGCAAGTTTTCTACATGCACTAGTGGCAACTTTATTTTTCTTCAAATAGCCATTAAAAAGAATTTGCTTTCTGATTGAAGTGGGTTTTAGCAGAACACCATTCGTCTCTATATCAATGGGACGGAGCTTATTTACTAAAGTTAGTAGTTCCATTTGCACTAGAAAAAAGCTACTTTTGTCTCCAAGAAAAAAAATACTGGTTTTCTAACACTTGCAAAACCCAGATTGATCAAAAAACCAAATACAAGTATTTGTAATTATTTTCTCCATTTTTCCCTCAGGTTTCCTCTTATGAAACAATCAGCACTTTGCAATAATAGATACTTAAATATTTCTGATCAAGCAACTAAAGCATTTCTTCATATATATACATATTCATTGAAGAGCCTTGTTTTTCAGTGGATTTGGTACAGGAAATATACCACTAAAGCAAACGCATTTTTTTAGTTTTCTCTTAAGGGTCGCTGGATTTTCCATCACAAAGGAGATGTTATCCATGCATAATGCTATATGAAAGATGAATGGGTACACAATATAATGAGGCAAACCAGATAACTCTTTAAAATATAAGACTACTGAACTTTACAGATTAGATTGGGGATTGCTGCCTACAACCACTACTCCATTTCAAGAAAAAGTAACCATTCAGCAAGGCAGTGTAAGGGAATCCCTTATCCCAGGAGATTTAATTTTATTTTGGGCATTACTGGTGTTCTGGCATGCACCTGGGAATCAGATACTTTTTGTCACAAAGCAACTGAAGATCCTGAATCAGCAATTCCCTTTGCCATTGCTGGGAGATGGAGAAAAGGCAGATTGGCATCTGCTCTGTCAGAAAATCAAGAGTCCATGAAGATTTTAAAGACCAAACCAGACAGGTCATGGTAAGAGATACCAGCACGCTGCACGACACAAGATGACTGTAGGATGGCATTAACTCTTCTTTCACTAATCTGTTTTGTAAGGGTGACCTTTTACTGGGGTGGGATTGAGAACCAAACTGTCATCACGTTTCAGGATTATTATCCCCTAGAATTATCACTATAAATCCCTTTAATTACTAACATTTAACTCAACATTATAAAACATTTCTAGTACCTGTATTTCTGAACTACATGTTAGGTAGTCTTTCTGCTTCCATCTATACTATTGCTCCATGCCCCCACCTCATGACACAACTTTTTAGGCTACCAGACCTTTGCAGAGGAGCATATTATTGGTAAGAATATTCCAGGCAAAACATGCACAAGCAGCACAGGTCCCATGCCACACAGTCCTTCATAAACTTAACAGCCGTTATACAGCTGCCGTGGTGTTACACATTACAGGTCAAACCAGAATTGCCAGAATGCAAGCCAAAGTTCCCTGCTTTTCTGAACAGCATGAGCTCCTTCAACTTTATTAAGGCTGGTATTTCTTTTTTAAAGTAAAAAATATGTGAAGTGAAGCCTCTGAGCAAGAAATGGATTAGAAAGTATAGTCTGATTTCAAAAATCCGCAAGTATTTTGTCTAAGTGTTTCCATGGCATTAAAGTACAGTGGTACATGGGAATAGGAACTGCCTAAGCAGCTAAAAAAGCACCAGCAGAGGAAAAAAGCTCTTCCTCAGCCCAGATTCCTGGAGGAAGTGACACAGGACCAACCTGCAAATACTTTCCAACCAAACAAAGTGCAATAATATTTGCCTGAATATCTGAATGCAATATCTGTATAAAAGAATGAAGAAAAACGATGTGGTCAGTGAAAGACAGGTGGGTCTTAAGTGTAATATTGTGACTTTAGGAGTTGAACTGAAGCTGCACCAGGGAAGGTTTAAGGTTGGATATTAGGAAGCACTTGCTCACAGAAAGGACGATCAGATATTGGAATGGACTGCCCAGGGAATGGTGGAGTCATCATCCTTGGAGGCATCTAATGATACTAGATGCCATGGTCTAGCCGATGTGGTGAAGTTAGGTCATAGGCTGGACCTGATGATCTCAGCAGTCTTTCCAGCCTCAATATTATGTGATTTTGTGAGCAGGAACAGAGGATGACTGAAGGAATGGAAATAAACCCACAGCGGAACTACCAGAATTTGTCTTGCCTAGTATAATAATGCAGGACTACAAAACTGTCCACCTGAGACACTGATCTTTCCTTTCTTGTAATAAAGGTCTAGAACAATCAAAAGTAATAAATTGAGAGACTGAAGATAGCATATCTCTAAAAAAAGCATTTTCTCAAACATTATTTCCTTTAATTTCTGAGAAAATTATTCATAAAGTTCAGGCCACTCAGATACTGAAAATGTAACTACCAACAAAAGGGTTGTGAAAAAAAATAGCTTAATATTATTGGCTTTACTAGCAATGTTGCAGGCAACCTAAACCATGATATATACTATAGGTGCTAGATTACAGGAATTAAGAAAAATAATCACCACTTCCTTGAAGCTATCTGTCAATAAAATGATCAAATCCAGCAGCCAACAATTTGTTTGTGCAAATATGTATAAGAAAAGTGTGCCTTTATAGCTCCCCTCAGTTAACAGTGCTGGTTGCACCTATATAATGTTGGTCTCAGGCAATCAATGATAGAAAAGCAAATAAAACTAGTATCAGCTACTGCTACAACATCTAAATACCCATATGCTGCTATTGTTGATGCATGCTTGTCTTGGGTCATGGAATCAAAAAGATTGTATTCTATTTTCATCTGTTGAAAGCAGTTGAGAAGCTGTGTGGTTTTGTTTTTTGTAACTCCAGGGGGATGGGGGAGTGAATGCTTTTTTGACTGGCTCAACTGTTAAAACCAGGTAGGGCAATGTTTCTTGGGGTGGGGGAGTGAATGTCCTTTACTGACCCAATTGTTAAAACCAGGTGGGGC
>VZRI01011660.1:20445-45539 GCA_013397515.1 Upupa epops | reverse complement strand
CCGACTAACTGTCAGGGTCCCTAGGACCTTCTTTGTTTGTTTGTTGTGTATACTATTGGTATTTTAAATATTCTTAGTAAAGAATTGTTGTTCCTTTTCCCAAATCTTTTGCCTGAAGGCCTTTAAATTGAAAGAATTTGGTATTTTGGAGGGAGGGGGTTGACAGTCTCCATTCTGAGGGAGACTCCAGCTTCCCCTAACCGATACCTGTCTTCCCAAACCAAGACAATGCTCCTACGTTTTTTAGGAAACAAACAAAAAGTGTACTGTTTGGCAAAGCATTGAAGAGATCGTTGGGTAGGTTTGCAGTCCAGACACATCACAAACATTTTAAGCATTTGGGAACTTACCATACTAAATTTCTGACAACAGTGTTTATGCCCAGAGGTCTATCTGTTGCTAAGAGCAAAGAATTCCATCAATTCAGTTGGTGTGTGTACTTTAAAGCTGTATTGGAAAAGTTTGAAAATAGCAGACTTTACAGTGTGCAGCAATGTCATGATTTCACAGAAGGAATGAAGACCTTTCAAAAATCCATGGAATGTAGTTTTTTAATATACTTGGATTTAGTCAGTTCTTTAAAATATTTCATTCATAGCATGCTTGAATTACAAATATGAAGTGAAAAACATGCGATGAAAATTTACCTTCTTATATGTTTTCTCTTCATTTCGCTTTCCAGAGGTAACGTCACCATTTTCAGTAACTGATGACATCTAACAAGAGAAGCTTAAGTTATAAACACAGTAGTTGGTTTTGGAAAGCAAGTGTTCAGAAATAGTAATGCAATTTATGCCTTTTTTTTTTGGCCAAATTAAAACTTTAGATCACAGTGATCAGCAATATAACTAGGATATTCCTGGAAGGACTTCCTAGACAGACTAGAACAACAGCACCATCCCAGGAATGCTTCCATCAAATGGTAGATTCCACACAAGTACTATTTCTTTTTCACCACACCAGTGTGAAAGACTGTGGGACCTGCAGCAAAATCTCAGCAAACTGCATAAGATGAACTTGAATGGTACAATGATAGGCATTGAAGCTTGAGACACACGTGTTCAGAGGCATATCTCAGGGGCCTGAGGCATTTAGCTACACTGACACACTCCATCCTCTCAAAAGAGGAAGGGTGTATTTGATAACGCATCTTGTCATGCTTAGTCTAAAGACATACTAGATAAAGAATAAACCACTAAGTTAGAGATCATCACTATTAAGTGTGTCTGCTGAAATGAGTAAGAGCATATATGCTACATAGACATATGCCAAAATCATTCATGATTTTGCCAGCACTTCCATGATGGAAACGTACATACCCTTACAAACAACAGGACAAGTCATCTGGAGGTAACAGCAAAGATCAGGGCATTCATTGATGATGTCAATGTTTCCCAGAATCTATTAAAAAAAATAATTATCACTATGATTTCATACATTTACATCTCACAGAATACTATTAGTTTTCATTTTTCTACTATTCTTCAGCCCAAGGAAGTATCCAGCTACAAGTGATGCCATTCAAGAATCACCTCCAATAACATGGTTATTAGTGGGTCATTTAATATTCTTAGAAACTACCGGTATTACACAGCACAGAATCAGGGCAGTCTTAATTTCTCTTTGCATTAGATATTTCACTATGGTGACACATGCTACCCTTCAATAAAACACTTTTTTTGTAGAGTAGTAGGTCTACATGCTCTGGAGTTTAGTGTAATTACAAGTTCTCTTCCTTGAGGACTTTAAATATTGAAAAACTAAACTTTATCATCTCCACGCACTTGGGGATAGCCCATATCTTAATTATACCAACACCAAAAATTTAAGCAATCAGATTGCACAAGTGCAAGTAAATAATAAACTCTTTTTGGAAGTTTTCCATAATAGTAGTTACTATCAGCATAATCTTTGTTGAGGTGATCTATTTCATAGTTAAAATAGTTTGTCTGAATATATGAGTAAAGTATTACATAACCAAATATCACCTGCTACCTCTTTGAAATCATCTATCCTTCCCATCTTCCACATCTTTTTCTCAACCACACCATAAGAAAAGAACCTCATTTGTCTTAATCAGTACAAAACCTATCTTGTATATAACTAAAAACTGTTAAAAATATTCCCAGGCCTTATTCAGTTAATTTTCCAGTAATGTGAGAAGTATACTTAGCACCACTAAGAAACCTACTTGTAAAATGCCTCAAAACAGTATTTTACTCCCTGCAAGATAACCAAATTGTTAATTTCACCTGAAACAAACAAAAAAAAGGGACAAGGAATAGAAGCCTAGATTTTCTGAGAACAGAACAATGCCCCCTTCTTCTCATGTTACACACCAGTATTTCTCTACTTCAGCTAGCTACATTCTTATTGTAACCTTCATGCCAATTTAAGCATCTTAATAATGCCTCCACATGACTGGGCATTAGTGTCTCATTACACATAAAACTATTTAAAAACAACAGCTCAGTTTTGTTATATTTTAAAACCACGTGTAGTTTATTTACCTATAGTCACATATTTAATATTAATTAATAATGATCCATGCTTGTAACTATCAATACACAAACACAGAGAACTTCTGTGAGAAAAGCTTTTGAAGGAAAAGAAATGTCATTTGAAGCAGTAGTAGAAGGACTTTAATTGACTGGGTAAAACCACCAAAAAAGCCCAAACTTGTTCTCTACACAACATCCAAAACTATCAATATAATAAGCTGTTCTACTACTCCTCAAACTTCCTAAAATAGTACAATAAAATACTCAGCAGAAGATAAATATGAATGCAACATAGGAACTTTCAGTAAGAATTTAGTAAGAAAACACCCATGTCAGACATAGAAGAAAAGCCTTTTTGTTCCTAACACAGTCAAATTATTCAAGAACTTAATTCATATGAAAAACCACTCATGTAATACTGCCTAGGGTAAGAAAACAATAAGGTCCCAAGTTCAGTAAGTACATCGTGCATCACGATAAAGGTGAATTCTTCCTACCTATGACAGTTTATTTCATTCCTAAAGGTATCTAGAATACAATTATTTTGGTTACTAATCTTTTGTGAAACAGAGTACACAGTTCTAATTTGGGTTGTGTTAAACATCTAAAAATTCTTTGCTGTGACAACCATCTTTCCTGTGCCATGCTCATAACACTTTGCTGAACAAGTATTATTTTGTGTATTTTTTGTCTGTTATGCAGCTACCATAACAGCATGGGGTACCTTTTCACGTGCTTTATATTGTACATATTAAGCACTACTGACTCAGTTCTGCTGAGGATTAACAGTCTTGGACCCACTTAGCCATTAAGCTGCAACTGTTTACTTCTTGAAATAGCAAGAAACTAGCACAAAGAAAACACTGGATCTTTGCATCTATCTAGCTAGAGGCAGGCTCACAATCATTTAAGAGTGATTGAGCGGGTTCAAAGAGGAGCAACAAAACTGGTGAAGGGTCTAGAGTACAAGTCCTGTGCAGAGCAGCAGAGGGAACTGAGGCTATTTAGCCTGAAGAAAAGGACTTTGAGGGAAGACTTTACTGCTCTCTTACAATTACTCGAAGGGAAAGTGAGGCAAGAATGTGTCAGTCTCTTTTCACAAGTAAAAAGTGGAAGCATGAAAGGAAGTGGACTTTAGTTGTGTCATGGGAGGTTTACATTGGCTAGTAGAAAATTTTCCTTATGCAAATGTTTGTAAAGCTTTGGAACAGGCTGCCCAGGTAGGTGGTTTAATCACTGCCCCTGGACACATTCTAAAGTCATGTAGAAATGGAGCTTAGGGACATGAGTTAGTGGTGGGATTTGTACAGTTAAACTACCAGCTGGAATTGATTGTATTTCTGTATTTTCTAAACTCTACTTTGAAAGCCCTCTAGGAAGTTGTTTGGAGTTTTTCCTCCCGCATTAGTTTCTAAATTCAGAGTTTCATTCTGAAACTTTTAAATCTACTGTCCTCCTCTACTGCTATTAGCCTATTTAACCTCTACTGCCAACTATTGTGCCCTCCGCTCTTCCCTGAAGCACTGAAGGATCTCCGATACCTGTTCAAACACCAACTGTAAAAGCAGAACAAACTTTCTATCGCGTAGCAAATGGTGTTAATGTATTAAGAACTACAGGACTTTTCCAAATCACTGATTCCAGACCAGCAATCAGAAAGAACAAACATTTCATGTGATGTCACATTATGTATTTTGTAAAAACTGCTAGCAGGATCTCATTTTACTAAGTGAAATGGCCTCATTAATCTCTCATCATTCTGTAACAGACTGAAAGCATACAAAAGTAGAAAAATATATTTGTACATAACTGAAGAAAAATTCCCAGCTCTTACTAATGTTTTATAACTCAAGTTTCACATGCCAACAGCATACCTTTTAGAATACTAGCAGACTTTCCATTACAAATTGTCAGTTACAAACTAATAAATATTGTCACCATGTCAGGATTCTGCATATAGTACGCAACAGAGGTAAACAGTAGTTACAGTAGAACCAGAGTGAAGGGCATAGGTAAGCGTTATTGCAGAGTCCAGAATCAGAGCCCTGCTCCTTTACTTTGATAACTCTGATACAGCAACAGTCCTGACGTTACTAACACAGACACTGCTCCTTGAAATAGTACTACTACATAATGCATGCCATCCAACAAAATTCTGCAGCATGTTGGGACAAAATCACAGCTAAGGTCCAATGTGAATGAAGTCTCAAACAACAGAAGGTGGTCAGTGCTAGTGTTACTCATTGTCTAAAGTAATGACACAAACAATGGTGAAAACAATCCTACTGAAAGAGGAATTCGGTCAAAAGAACAACTTTAGGATGAAAGTCTAGGAGCAATCACCAAAAAATAAAAAGGAATATAGATTGAATACATAAGGCTGAGTATAAAAGCACAGTGAACACAGGAGACCCAGAGCAGAAAAGCAGAGAGCAAATACTCCGATGAGAAAAGCAAACAAGAACATCACAACAGTTGTAATCCTCTATTTTGAGACCTTTATCTTTTCCCTACTCATCTACCTTTTCCTACCTTAAGCCACACCATATTTTAGTTCAGGAACTAAAAATTGCTATGCAAACAGAAGCACATAATGAAGAAAGAAGAATAACATTCCAGAGACGATTGTTGAGTGGAAGGCACATAAAAGATGTGGTTAAAATAATTCACATGCACTGAAACAAATGGCATAATTTGCTCATCAGTTCTCCACAGGCAATTTGTTAAGTGAAACAATACTGGAATTATTCAGTCCATTAGCATATTACAGTATAATCAATCACAGCAATGTTTGCCAAAGGATATGCTGTGAAAACACTGAGCTCAATGATGACGTGGCTTATCACGATCTCTATGCTTTCTCTCCCTGGGTCCTGCAAATTTTCTACATGCTGCTTTTACTGAATGCTATCAAAGTTAAACTTTTCATCAGGCAGCTTATCTTGGGAATTCAAGTCCTCAAAATTCCATTTTTGTCTCCATCTGAGGGTCCTTCCTGCAAAACTATAGCTGAAGAGCAGAACACACTACCTTGGAAGATGTGACAGGTAATGTTGGAGACATTTCGGCAGATTATACAACTATTTTAAACATAGTTGGTATCACCCTGAAGGATGTGAAAGGTTTGGACAGTCTGTTGTGGTTTCTCCTGGTTCCCACAGTATCACCATATACCACTTGGGCTGTATATCTGTCACAATTTCAGTTGATCCAGTCTCATACTGCTGTGCTCCTGCCTTCCATGTATGCATTCAATAGCACCTTTATTATGGTGCCTAGAAAATGAAACTTAGGAAAAAGTAACCTACCAAATAATACTTATCATAGTAGAACTCCTTAGAAAGTCCATGCATGACTTTACACAGAAACCCCTGAGATAAAGAAGAAACTGGGAAGGAGAAGATGATGATGCATTGTTTCATACCTTTGGCACATGAGAGATCAATCGTTTTGGTTGTTTCAATCAATTACACACTTTCACATAAACTCAGAGTTGCAAGTCCACTTGCGACAAAACCAGGAAGCAAGACTGAGCAACAGATGGAGAACAAACGTTAGAAGCAGTGCCCAGCAGGCTGGACAACAGCATTAGCACTAAGCCCAAGATCAGCTTGGGGGCCATGCCTACAGTCGCACTGGTTAACGTTAGGTTCCTGTATGTGTTCTTAAATAGCAATTAGCTTTTCGGATACTAAGATTGTATGAAAAATAGAGTCCTTCAATAATGAATATAGGCACTGATGTAAGCACCAAGTTTGAAAGTTATGTCTATAACAGATGAGAGACACTGAGTTACTGCACTGAACAATAAAACCTATTACCATAGAACTACAGGATACTTTTTGTTGGAAGAGACCTATAATAGTCATCTAATCCAAACCCCATGCAGTGAGCAGGGACATCTTTTAACTAGATCAAGCTGTTCAGACCCCAGTGCAAACTCATCTGACTTTTTTTTTAAACTCCCAAAAAACAACATTGTTTTCCTTCATGAAAGTTTAAATGACATTTGGAAGCTTTCCTTGGACCTCTTCTGTTTATTTATAGTTACTTCTGACTTGGACTCAGATTCATAGACTCATCAAATCACAGAATCATCAGGGATCAGAAGGGACCTCAAAAGACCATCCAGTCCAATCCCTCTGACACAGCAATACATCTAGACCAGGTCCAGGCAGATTTAAAACGCTTCCAGAAAATGAGACTCAACAAACCCCCTAGGCAGCCCCCTGCAGCGCCACATCACCTTCCCTGGGAAGAAGTTATAGAATCAGTCAGGGTTGGAAGGGACCACAGGATCATTCAGTTCCAACCCCCTTGCCATGGGCAGGGACACCCTACCCTAGAACAGGCTGGCCAGAACCTCATCCAGACCAGCCTTAAACACCTCCAGGGACAGGGCCCCAACCACTTCCCTGGGCAACCCATTCCAGGCTCTCAAATTGAAGAACTTCCTCCTCACATCAAGTCTAAATCTCCCCATCTCCAGCTGTGCTCCATTCCCCCTAGTCCTGTCACTACCTGAGATCCTAAAAAGCTCCTCCCCAGCTTTTTTGTAGTCCCCTTCAGAAACTGAAATGCCACAATAAGGGCACCTCAGAGCCTCCTCTTCTCCAGACTGAACAGCCCCAACTCTGACCTCATAGGAGAGGAGCTCCAGCCCTCTGATGATCCTTGTGGCCCAGTACATCCACATAAGGGCTCCAGAACTGGACACAGTATTGCATGTGGGGGTCTCATCAGAGTGAAGTAGAGGGGGAGAATCACCTCCCTTGAGTGATTCTCAAGGATCTGGTTTGCCTTCTGGGCCACAAGCGCACACTGCTGGCTTATGTTGAGCTTTCTGTTCACAAGCACCCCCAAGTCCCTCTGCTCAGGGCTACTCTCCAGCCAGTCACTGCCCAGCCTGTGCTTAGTATTGACTCGCCCCAGATGGAGGATTTTACACTAAGTCTTGGTTAAAACCCATGAGGTTGGCTTGTGCCCACCTCTGTAGCCTGTCCAGGTCCCTCTGGATGGCATCCCTACCCTTCAGAAGCACATCTGCTGCACCACACAGCTTCATGTTGTCAGCAAACTTGCTGAGGGTAAAGAAGTTAAAGAAAGCTCGCTTTATTCTTGAAAGTTACTTCAGCACGGAACTACTCCTACATCACCAAAACTCCTTTGAATAGATTAAAGATTATCAGTTTCCTACAAAGCAAAAGTTCTTTAAATCCCTTCCCAAAATTAATTGTAAAGTTATGAAAAGGGACTCGTGATCCTATTTACACTATAGTCTTAGTGTAAATGAGTTAACACATTTCTTTTCAAAATACAAAGCTTCAAGGGATAAAAAATATTTCCAAATCTGCAAAGAAAGAAATCATTAAAAAAAAAAAACAAGGAACCATATGCTTTTGTTCTCCAAATCAGTCTTTGAAGGGCAGGATAGAATGAACAACCAATTATGTTTATGCCCTGCAAACAATCTGGAACCTCCTCTGTTCCAGCTTGCACCCATTGCCCCTTGTCCTATCACCAGATGATCTTGAGAAGAGCCTGGCTCCATCCTCCTGACACCCACCCCTCACATATTTATAGACATTAATGAGGTCACTCTCAGCCTCCTCTTCTCCAAGCTAAAGAGACCCAGCTCCCTCAGCCTCTCCTTGTAAGGGAGGTGTCCTACTTCCTTCATCATCTTTGTTGCTCTACACTGGACACCCTCCAGACAAAAGTATACTCAAGAGAGGGGAAAAATAAAAATCAATACACTGTTGATAGTACAGTGTTTTAGGAAATAGGGCAAAAAAAGAAAAACTAACAAACCCATACCTTGATTTGTATTCTCAGCACAATGCAGGTGTTTGTATTGAAACATAGAAATAGGTCAGTTCACTGTGAAGCACAGATAGATATATATATATATATTTATTTATTTATTTATTTATTTATTTCACAAAAAAGGCTTGAGATTCACTCCTTCCTCATTTGCATTTGTCAGGCACCTATATATGTCATCAATCCAATAAGATAAATCTAAACAAACCAACCAGCCAAACACAAAGTGCAGCAAAGCTGCAGAGGCAACCACTGTTAAGTTGCACCTGCATTGCAGCAAACCTTGTATGCAGAAAATAGGCAAATGACCACTGGAGAAGACCTATGCAAACCAACAACTGGTTTATGCAAAAGCCTGTTATGGATCAGTAGACTTGAGTAGCTTTACAGTATATCACATTCACTTATACCAAGATACAGTGAAAAGAAAGCACTATCCCAGCCAGGCTTCATCACTTTTGTGGTTTTACTATGACCTATTATTAGATGGATCACAAACTACAGACAGAAAGTTTGAAGTCTTCAGAAATTCTTCACACCTCTACTACCCATCATGTCTTCTAATCCTCCATTACTAGGCAGCTGTGCATGCTGGCTTGAAGCAAGCAATGTATAAACTTTCATGTTGTCATTTCTTTAATTTCCCACTGTCTTCTTCAATTAGTAAAAAACCTAATAACAAACCAACCACCATGTATGTATCTTTTAGCCACTGCATAGTTTGATACATCTCCTTAGAACAAAAGGCTCATATATTTTTTTGCTCTGTAGGAGTAACACAATAGTTTTGTTATAGTGGTGGATTGTCTTATGTTTTGCAAGAGTTCCACATTACCTTGTTACTTAAAACTAAACAAATACAAGTGCTTTTGCTCCTTTCCCACCTCTTCTACAAGGAGTCAACATTAGCCTCACTGGGATAAGCAGCAAAATCACATGAAATGAAAGGGCTCAAATGAGGAAAGACATCTGCATCATGTTTATTTTTTTATAACAGAGCGCCTTTACTACAGACAGCAGGCCTCACACACCCTTTCTTTTCTTCTGTCATTGTACCATGCACAATAGATCACACATTAAAAAGAACAGAGGTATGTTGCATGCATGGCATTTTTCTTCTTCTAAGTCATTTCAAGTTTAACTACAAGCTCTGAAATACAGGACATCATGATTATTGTGGTTTATCTGCATTTAGGCCTCATGGCCACAACTTCAACAAAGAGCATTCTTGTTACCAGTTTAGAATCAGAGAAGTCTACCTTTTGCATTTCTGCACAGCACTTAGCCACGTGCTGTTTGTTGCAAGGTCCAAATACGAAACATCACACTTAGTATGTCTAGCTTGAAGCCTCTGCTCCTCAAACAGAAAAGGAGATGCCATGTATTAAGTCTGGATTTTTATCACAATGCCACATCCTAGAGATGATGACATATTTCCTAGCTACAAATATGTCATTAATTTGGTTTGTTCCTTATTGTGCTGCTCTCTGAAATTGTCAAAAGGTGATTTTTCAGAGAGCTATTTCCCATTCAATACCTGGACTGTTTTGTCATTTCAACTGACCTACACTCCTAGATAGTATCTACCTTGACCTTCAAATTCCCTAAACTACACTCATGTAGTTGTCTCAAGGACAACTTGAAAAACATTTGGTTTTCCCATTTTGCAATTTGCATAATTCTCAGCAGGAAAATACATACTAGATAATAATAGAAAAATACAGCATTATATTTCCCCACCACACCACTTTTACAGTTTCAAAAGAAATTTGTTTCTTTGAAGATAGTCCATAAATTCACTCCAAGTATGCTTTTTGAAGAACACACTATTTTATCAGTGCACCTGTTGAGCTTGAGATCTGACCCAAAGAACTGCCTTTGCTGCTAATTAAGCCAATGCTATTTTGACTGTACATGGCAGTATGCACAATCCTGTATGAGCAAGCTTCACGGCTTAAGGTCTAACTTTGACACCGCATGCTTTTCATAATATGATTCCCACCTATCACTCGGCACTATCACAGACCTGTACTATTTGTAAAAATGCAGTAATGTATGACTGACCGACTGAATGAAATACAATCCACATCCACTCCATGGAGTTGTGTTTCTGGGCAGCATTTACAGAATCATTAGGAACAAGTATCAAAAGAGGTGTCTCAAAAATAAAAGCAGCAATATGGTATCTGAAATTTATATTTCAGAACACACTTTCCTGAACATGTATATTCAATCTGATCTTATTTAAACACTTTGTTTCAATAGTTATTAAAAACACAACATAGTAATAGCAATTCAGAATCTTCTAGTCCGGCTAAACTCAAACATCACTATTTGTAAAAATTAATTTTATTATACATTTACTTATACATAAATAAAACTAACATTCACAATTCCCAAATCAGGTCATAAATTGTGAAAGTCCAATCTAAACAGATACAAAGATTTCTGTGAATGTTATCTCAAATAAATATACTATGCATATTTCTCAAGGGACCAAAGAAAACATGAAAAAAAAAATAAAACCAAAAGTGCTGAAGAGCCAGAGGAAAAAATTTAAAAGCATCATTCAGCCATACATTAGAAAGTGGAGTATCTTTAAACCACCATCCTCAAACCAACACTCTCTTCTCTGAGGTGTTCTACTGCTAAAATTCTTTATTGTCAAAAGACTTCCATGAGTGGTCAGTCAACCATGTACAACCCCATAACAGGCAATTAATCTCTGAAGAATCACATTTAACAGAACATTGTGAGAAAGAACACTGGATATACCTCACATGAGTACACTTGAAAATTATCTTCTTTAATTGAAATAGTAGTTTTTGAAGCAAACTGAGCACTGGAGTTAAGAAATACAGTTTTGAACAGATGAAAAATACTAAGTTATTGAGGCTACATCTGCAACATGCTTTTGCTCAAGACTGAACTATATCACTTACCATTTTTCACAGGGGAGGTCAGCAATGAGGAAGTATATTTAAACTGACAAAAGTGGTTCCGTTTCATATAATACTATATGAAAGCAGAGTCTTTTGAAAAATCAACTGCATTATTCCAATTATTTCAGTAGCTGAACAAGTTTCCTGAAACACCAGGACAAAACAACTATCATGGTCTGACTGCACTAGTGGCTAGAAGAAGAATCATAGAATTACAGAATCATCAGGGACCTCAAAAGATCACCTAGTCCAACCCCTCTGAGAGAAAAGTAGGTTTCATTGAAAATACTAGTTTCTTGTTCTAGGTCACTGTTTGCTCATTCTTAGTTTGTTTAGTTTTAGTTACACAAATGTATTGGTTAACTTCACAGGTGGACAGCAAAGATAAACTCAGTGTTCACCAGCTTATTGACAATACAATATGCCTTGTCTGGAAGGATAGAGAAGGGCATGAAGAACCTACAAACATCTCTCACCATGTATCCCTAATGAATTAATGAAATGAAGCTGTGAACATAAAATCAAGCTTCAACAGCATGACTTGAGGGATTATTTTTCAATTCCAGTGTCTAAGTTGTGTAAGAATTCTAACAAGCACATGAAGCTCTTTTGAGTTAGAATTCAAGTTGGCCCTTGCATCTTCTAAAACATCACCTAGATTTCCTTCTAGTAGCAGAACAAGTAGCAAGAGACAGTCATCCCTGTAGATGGCTATATAGACATCTATAACCTAAGGAATCTGTGAAGGTACTAAGTTCAAAAATCACAAAATCATGTTGGATATACTAAATTTCTTACAGGGTCAAAATAAGACTGGGAGGGAAAAAGCCTCTAATTTTCCATGAAAATAATACTTCATATTACCTACTTAGCAACCCCATAGGATAGTTCTAGACAGAAAAACTATCATAACTATTCACAATACCCACTTGCATTTTATCAGGGAAAACCCCTTGCATTTAACAAAAATAATAAGGCTGACTTTTCAAACCATAGGAAAAAATTATATGGTTTTCATCGCTGAAAAGCAGGTTTTGAAGCCACAGGTAAATTTAGTAGGCTAAATACAGTGTAAACTCTACCCAAGTCAGAAAAACCCTTCAGAAGTTGTATGTGCATATATAAAACCATCCTTCAATTTATATACACATACACAATTTATATACATACACACACACTATCTACATTACATATTACAGTTTTGTTATATTGTGAAGCTGTTATACATATATATTGTAGATACACATTACAGAGATACAAAATACTATTTGCTGCTAACGCCGTGACAAACTGAAAAACATCAACAGAAAATGACATCAGAACTGTCAAATGCGAAACTACTTTGTTCTGGTAAAGGTGTTTTAAACAAAAAAAAAGATTTTTACGAAAAGTAGTATCTAAAAGTGTTAAGAAACTAATATCTTTTTACTACCTCACACATTCTTCCATACAAGATGATACAATAACAAATACAAAGAACACCAAAGCAAATCTATGACAAATTAACTGTACATCATGAATTATTAATCCATGAATAACAGGTTGCCTCTACTATTCTATAGGTGATGTAGGAAGTATCTGACTGTTTCATAAAAGAGAACTGGGTTTAGCTTTACACCGTTTTCAATAATCACAATTTTATTGTGTGGCACTACACCACAGTATTACATTTGAGTGATTCCTGGCTTTCAGATGTCTGTATTTTTATTGTAACAACTAAATGGACATATAATTTCACATTGCTTTTGTTTTAAGTCCCTGGTCAGCCAAACTTCTATTAGTGGCATTCTTACGTTGTATTTCTGCACTAAAAGAAAAAGTTCCTTGTCAGGAGGGAGTACAGAAAGCTTCAGTGCCAACAATGCTTTATGGACCACATCCAAATAAATCCTATTCTGGCTGACAAAGAATGGGGACTTCTCTTCCCAGATACCTGGGGACACAGTTTGCTTCCACACACAAATTTGGGTTGGTTTTTTTTTTTTTTAGAGACCATATTAATATGTTTTAGTGCAGATCCAGCAAAGCACAACACTGTGGAAATAAAATAATCTCACACATACCTTTCCCAGGCTATGTAGAATAATACTCCTTGTAAGTGGGCTTTTGATACTATTGTTACCTACCTCTGTTATCTACTACTACTGCCAAAAAAGCTGAAACTGGAACAAATGGGGTCTTTTTCTCACTCTATGTTTAATAGCCATGGCACATGTCTGAAGTCATGGTTGGGTGAGGGCTCAGTTCACTGAAGTGTTTGCCCTTGCTGCAGAAAGCCCTATTCTCTTGAAGATAATATAAATGAACAGATGGAAGGATCAATGATCTTACAACTTCCCAGCATACTGGTTTTGCTAATTATTAAGTGAATGCCAGGTCTGATTCTCAGTTGCATGCATACAGTGATATGGCTCAACAGAACACACATGATAGAGTAGAAAATACACCAATACTCTATAGCCTCAAATAAAAACTCACCTTATAGAATCTATAGAATAAAACAGATTGTCACTGAATGTCAATTAAGATGCTTCAAGATATCTTCAAGAGTCTGACTAATACTAGCTAGCTTTAACAAAAAAGTCTTCAATAATATGCAGAGATGCTATGCAAAGTTGCCATACAAAGGTGCTATACACCTGCCATACAGATGTGCTATACAAAATCGGTGTTTGTAACTTTGTGTTTCATTTTAATGGCAAAAAACCCAGCATTCAACAAACCCTATAGAAATTATAACCCCTTCCATGTTTGGGGGTTCTGCAAATCCCATCCTCCTTCTTACTACTGTTCTCACTTTGTAAATACATACTATACAGTACTTCTCAGAATCTGCAGTGCACTTTCTAAATACTATTTAGCTTATAGGTGGAATCAAATTAACAGAATTTGTTGATACTGACCATTTCTGAGGTCCCACTGAAAGACTCTGATCCTTCATCTGCCTGTAGGAATAGCTGCTTCTTGTTTCAATTTGCACAAGTTCTACCAAAACACCTGCATAAAAAATTCTTTTCTTCTCAGTCTCAGTTTGGTTGCCATTAAATATAATGATTACCTCTTTTTCAAACATTGTCCATGTAAAAACATGAGGTTAAACAATACTAAATAAGCCAATAAGCTCATGACACTGAAAGCCAGTATCAAGGTATTTAATGCGATTGCTAGATTCTATTTGGAGCTTCATCAGAAATATCCCTAGGTATTACTGTAAATGCAAAGTCTAATTCTTCACTATGTCTATTTATTTATCCCCTCAAACTATGTCATAAAATACATATTTATATCAGTTTTCATATGATTTGTCATGCTATAGCACAATCTCACAGTGTTGCAAACACTGAGAAAAATGTTCGTATTTCAAAAAACAAGCAAAGATACAGAAAGAAACTTAACCATCCCTGTACATAAGCTCCAAATTAACTCATTCTGCTCTCAAAGTCTATGTAAAAATTAAGACATTACTCAATAGCAGACAAGAAAAATATCCTAAGGCATTTTTTGTTTTTAATCTAACTTTTACAAGCCACACTTACCATGCACTTTATCATCACTTGCAGGTATAGCAAGTTCATTACTAAATTCATTACTCAAAAGAGCCCAAAACACAAACAGAAATAAACAGAGAAGACTGATAAATTACTTCCTACCATACTCTGTTATTACACAACTAGCTTCAGCTGAAGACAGCTGAAACTGCTACTGGCGCTTAACCTCCAGTTTAACCATTCAAAAAAAGAATGATTTCAACTGTTTTCACATTTGCTATAGCTAATGATGCATTCCCAGTATTGCACGTTAAACTCAACATCTACTAGATATAAATACATCAGTCTTGCTTGGGCAAATAAATGATAAGACTGAGGGAATTTCAGATAATATTTCTTAGCTGCATTCATTAAAGTTGTATAATATCAGTGTGAACAATATAGTAATACACCAGATAATTTCATATTGAAATAAACCGATTACATTAGATTTAAGGTTTTCCTTGAGCTCCTCCCAACTAAGAGGAAAACTCTCTGAGTTCTGCAAAAAGCTATGAACTGCATGACACTACTGTATCTCCACTGACTTCCAAGGCCTCTCTAATCACAGAGTCAGCCTGGCACAGGAATGCAGTCATAAATAGGTAAGATTCAGCTCATGTAAGAACAGAGATAATGTCACACATGGAAATATTTTCAAAGATATTTAATCACAATTGGTGTGGTGCATATTTCTGAAACAGAGACCTCTAGTGTTTTGTAGACTTTTTCAGGGTGAGGGGGAAAAAAAAATAAATGCGTCATCTACCATCTCTATCTTTTGAAAGGTACATATACAATTAAAAGTAGATTATGACCTGACAACTTACGTAATTATTTAAAATAAAGAAATGAAGCAAGTGGGCTTCCAAGACACAATTACTACTGATGCTTTCTTTTTCTTATCACAATTCTCATTAAATGCCATATTATTAAGATGTTTGTCCATTAGCCTTTTTTCCCCAAACATAACTTTTAAACATAACCTGATGCAAGAAAAATGAAACATGGAAAGCTAAGTTGTAAAATACCACGTTGTGTCCAAACAGATACCACACTAGGACCAAAGAATAAGTCCCCAAAATACAGGCAATTTTCACAATCCCTTTGAAAGTTAAACATAGATCCAAGACAGCCAAAGACTATGTACCTGAATTGGCTCTTAATGGTAATATATTACATGTGTCCAGATGCATATCTCATCACCAATCCCATGCATTGTTGTCCAGTCTGACAGATGTGGCCAGGGACATATCTGCCCAGATTATTGTGCCACAAGGCTTATTCAGGGCACTGCCAAGGCTACAATTGGAAAGACTGCCAGAAAGGACCACGGTCTTTACACTCATATGAGTGTTAGGCAGGTAGGGAAAAGTTGTGGCCATGTAGAAGCCTTGTTTCAATCTTTGCACTGGTACGCACACATACCCACTGGTCACCCAGAGAATACTCAGATTCATATGTCACTGCTTCAGCTGCTACACATTGGAGGGGAAAAGCTGTGGATGGCAAGGAAGCCTGGGCATCAGATTAACAAAGGTAACACAAACAGTATGACAGCATAGAAGAGTCTTAACATAGAAGAGTCTTAATCAGGTTTAATCAGTCTGTGGTTGCAGATTGTCATTTCATACCAAACTTGGAACCACAGTTCTACTGGTGAACTGACTGACAGGTGGTAGTCTCAGCAATGCGTAGGCACAAACTGGGAGGAACCAAGAGAGTACTAAAGACAACTGCATTTAATAGCTATGCAGATGTTCTTGGCTGCTTACTAGTTAATGATTGAATCCATGTACAAGGTCAAAAAACTGTTAAAAATTATCACTCTTAATTGCTGTTAAATAAATTCAAGCATTAAATACATGAGGTAGGATACCACTATTATGCAGAACTTCTTGTGGCTGCACCAGAATTGCAATCCAATCACAAAGCCACTTCAACCACAGGGATGTTCAAAGATGAGTTCTTTCACAGTACACTATTGTAGGGATCCTTATGTAGCTTTTCCACTGGAGAAACTAAGGTAAAGAGGTTACTGCTCTCTGTTAACAGTCAGCTTGACATGCCAAGATGCATTTTCTACTCTGTAGTTACTGCCACCTCTTTGACATTAGACACCTAAAGCAGAAAAAAAACTAGGCAGGTTCAAACACTTAAGAGACTTGTCAAAATAAACTCAGAGTCTGGTAACACACAAGACATATCCTGGACTTTAGTACAATGGAGTTTAGAACTCTAAGAAGTCCAGCTAAATCTAGAAACTGGAGACCCCACACTGAGAGCTGATTCTGACTCTCCTCCCCACTCCCACCCCTTTCCAAACAACATTCCTAACTATTCATATGGTAAGAAAATGCCATTGATGTACGTTGCTGAAACAGCATTAACAATTTCTTTATCTGCTAGGTATGCTCATCTTACAAACAGAATCAACCTTCCATCAGCAAGCACAGTATCTTTTAAAATTCAGAGTGAGATGAGGGGTGATCTCATTAATGTCTATAAATATGTGAGGGGTGGGTGCCAGAAGAGCCTCTTATCAATGTCGTCTGGTGATAGGACATGGGGCAACAAGTGCAAGCTGGAACATAGGAGGTTCCATATAAATATCAGAAGGCACTTCACAGTGAGGGTAACAACATACAAACAGGCTGCCCAGGGGTGGTTGTAAAGTCTCCTTCTCTGGAGACATTCGAGACCCACCTGGATATGTTCCTGTGCAACTTGGTGTAGGCGATCCTTCAGGGGCAGGGGGACTGGACTAGATGACCTTAAAGTTCAGGTACTAACTAGCAGTGGGATACTTAGCTTAATGACTTACTGGATCGCTATTGAAAAGTTGGTTTATTGATTAGTTTAGCTGCTAACAGATGGTGGCTATCTCAGTTTAAGAGGAATGGTTCCAAATGTGTTTCATCTTTTATTCTGAAGCTTTGCAGGCTTGCTCTTTGCTTACTATAGAGAAATAGAAAGGCTTGTGATCACATGGCAATAACAACCTAGTCAGGTTCAGTCTGTTGAAGTAAGAAAACATAAATGAGGGAAGGCTATAGGTAACTCAAAGTGTTAATACACTGCTGAAAACCTCTGGTTTTATTACTCTGCTACAAACAGCTAGTCAAATAATATAGACAGTCTTAGGTGTGGTCTGTCTGCATTAACACTCCAAACTCCAATATAAGCGCATGCAAAGCACACAACAAGGTCTCACCAACACACAACATGTTCTCTAGCACAACAGTAACCAAACAGAAGCAAAGCAACCTTGTAAACCCTAAACAAAACCACAAGGCAGCCTTGCGAAGTATCCAGTCTTAACTCAGCACTGTTGTTCCTTGGCTATTTTACGAGAAAAATACAGTACACTGAGTCTGCTGTTCAACAAGTGCAGGCCATTAAAATACAACTTCACAGACAGGTCAAAACTAGTGGCCCATATTTTCCATAATTCCAAACACAGAACTTGGGACTGAGTAAAGATGAGTTTAAAATACTCAAAGACTTCACTGAAGTTTTGAGGGCTAAGTAGGGCACTCCTCCTACTGTTGAGGCTTCTTTTTTTACAAATACTGAAGCATAGCACTTGGAATAAAACATCCTTAGAAATATATTTCAGATGCAAATCAGTACCTGACCCATCTTAACCTAAATATTTATAACCTACTCCTCCTTCTGCTCTGGCTATGAAGAAACTGTTTTAAGAAATCCAACCAAGCAGAGTGAACATTTTTCCAGACATTTCTACACAAATGGAGTGAAAGCTGTTTGCCATTCACATTGCTGTTTAAGATGCCCTCCAAATTACTATGGAATATGTTATTGATGAGTTCTGAAACTCTTTCTTTCAACCCTTGTCATTCTGTCATTCTCAGAAACAGTATTACCAAAACACTTCCTAAACTCATTGTTTCATGTAGTTACAGGAAAATTCTAAATGTTATCTTAAAATTACACAGGTATTTGTGTTTTCATTTTAAGTACATTTAACATATCACACTTAAATGCAATTATTACACCAAGCAATACTATTCTGTGCTTTTCTGACTAGAAATCAGACATCTTACTAGTCCTCTGACAAATTCATCTCTGCTTTGTGTATTCTGCCAAGAATCACTGTACTTACATGACTGAAGACTGAAGTAGTCCCAGCAGCTCCACATCTCTATATGGGACCACCACCACATATTTCAGGAGAAGCCTAATGCCCAGAGAATTTGTCATGACAGACTATGATCCTATACCTATTCCTAGTAGTTTCTGACTACTTCAAGTGTAAAGATTGATAAAGTCTCAAAGCAAAGTTCCAGTTTAGACTTCTATTGCCACTCAGAAATACATCATAATGTTTAGCGTCCTCCTACAATGATCTGTGGATAGCTGGCAATAGATTTATAATGTAAACAAAACCTGATGTCATAAAAAGTACATGTATCATTATTTAATGAGATTACTTGTTATGTCATTATGTTTGTATTAAAAACAAAACCAGCAGCTGTGGACTCCCATGAAAAGGTTTTCTGTTTCCTAGCCAAAAACTTCGTCATAATACTTCCTTTGTTTCTTCATTGAACAAAGTGACTGAACTTGGTGGAATATTACTCTTCCCAGCCAGGACCTTTCACTATCACTCTGACTGTAAGAGTTTCCTTTCCTCAAAGTTTGTGCAAGATTGACTGTGGAATACATACTGAACTACCAGTCCCCCAAAGGCTTCTGCGTGTGCCTGCCTTCACACACTGTAGTATACAATTATCCATACTGAATTCCACATCACTCAAAATCAGGCAAAGACACACAGGTTTGGCAGAACCTGGATATTCAAGTTAGATTTAAGGGTTTGCTACTCTATGCAAGGTAGGTCACAAATGACTGCTTCTTTCCACTCTACTTACTCAAAGCTCAAAGACCACTCAGAACCATAGAAATACAGATTTATCTCTCTGCAGCCTGGGCACCAGGGGCTGAGTGGGCTGGGTAAAAAGCAACCTCTACACCACACAAACCAGGATCACTCCTCTCATTTCCTCACCTTAGATCTCTGAACAAACTCATATTAAAACACATCACAAATAAAAACAGAGGACATCCTAACTGGCACCTACAGGTGTGGATCTGCTGATTATGCTTTGCACTACGAAGAGGGTGAAGGTGCTGTAATGTTTACCTTGTCTTGTACACCAACAGGCTACTCTGCATTGTAACTTCTGTCAGTCAAGAATGCATATTTTCACCCCTCCATCCTCTGATAAACCTCTCCTAATATGGACAGCAGACATACCTTATTCCTACCAAAGACAAGGCACCAAAAAGCCAAACAAGGCTAACTGCCACACTGTAGGCCTGGGTATGGTCTCATACCAGTACTGTATTACTCTCAGGCAAAAAGCCTTAACCAGTGGCCACATTAGAACTGAGACTTCAACCAGGAAGAATGGGAAGAACATCTGCAAAACATCTTTCAAGGTACAAAATTATCTTAGCAGTACTCAAGAGATCCCAGAATTTTTCAGTTTGTTCAGTCATTCTCTGAAAACTTTCATATATACAGCCATAACAGGAAGGCCGTGAATTCCTACACTCCTTTTTAATGATCTTACAACTTTACAGCTTAGGTCAAGAAAGGTATGTAACAATGAAGACTGCTATCTTGACCCAAATAAATATCTTCACCAATATTCTAACTGGAGATAGACAACAAGTGGTGGCTGCAGCAGATTTCTACACTACCTGAATAAGAATTTGGCTGCTCCTCATTTCCCTGGGCCTTGATTGTTTAGGATGGTTTGCCAATAACTGAGTTTACTGGCCAAAATAAATAAGTAAATAAATTCCCAAGTCATGTAAGACAAGAGATTACAAACTGTCTTGCAAAACACACCAGCAGGAATCTTTAGTAGGCTAATAAGATATTAAGACCATTTGACACAGAACCCTACTACTGCCTCTAAAAACCAAATCACAGTTTGGGGCATCTCACGCTGTTAATACTCTTCACAAACTTAAAAAAAAAAAGAAAAATCAGCCTCAGATATGAGGAATTAAAACCAGTATACAACAAAACCAAGAGGAAACATGCTTATGGCTAACGGTAAGAGACTTCACTAAATGGGAGTGCTGGGAAACCACCCAGCAACAGCAATGAACTAATCCACAAGAGAGGCCACTACAGTCACCAGACACAGTAGAGACCCATGGACTCCTATCAGTTTGCCATTCTTGGCATCTCTGTGCTGCCTGAGATGCTACTGCTAAGACTAGCTCTGCTGCGATCTGCATAGTGACAGGCACACCCTTGATACGATTAAGATACCATTTATATGCATTGATGTGTCCTCTGGCATTTAGCTGACTTGCAGTGGTACCCAGGCCAGGAACTTCTCATAAAAACAAACTCAGCAGGAGATGAAAGTAAATTACTTTCCCAGAGAGAGACAGGAAGTTCTGGGTACAAAATAGCCCATGAAGAATCCAGTTGATGTTCTGAGACACGGGTGTGACCACTGGCTTTGCTACAGGGTATCATGCTGCAACAAAAGAAAGCCTTGGACACAAGTGAGAGACTGAGGTGCCGACAGTGAATGTGGTGGGACAACAGTCATTGCAACCAAATGACAAGTTTCTTTCTCGTGACTAGATTACAGGAACAACTACAATCTCAAGTAGTATTTACTCAAGAGCTAAAGAAACTAGCAGACTCACTCTAACTCTGTTTAACTGTCACATCTCTTCTGCCATTTACACGCCCTGCAGCACAACATACATATGGATGTACCATCACACTGCACTACTTAAAGAGCCTGTTGAAAAATTGCTGCCATCCACATCGATTCCTTTTGTTCTTGCAAAGTTATTTTTAACCCAGATCAGTTCTCAGTGACGTGATGTTATCTCCAAGCCTCACCAACAGTTGTTGGGTCAAAAAACTGGCAAACTGCTACAAGAGTTGTAGTATTTTTAAGCCAGCTTTTTGGTGCTGAAGGCCACATTACACTACACTGCACTGCTCATCAAGATTTTCATTCTGTTCAAAAGGCATGGCTGTATTTCTGAAGCTTTGAAGAAGACTTAATTACTGCATTTTTAAATTATAGCAATACCTCTACTATTGAATGGTATTCATATTTTTAGTATTTGTGCAATTGAAGCATCTTTATATTTGTGTTCATTATACTTACAGAAGGCTATAACGTCAGTAAGTCTGGTTATAAACTAGCAGCTCCAGTTAAAGGATGCCAAGAGATAGGCCTTCCAGTTTGTATCTTCAACTGCCAGGAAACTGCCACCTCTGGAAGTCTGCACACACAGAGATTGAACTAAGTGGAAATACAATTCCAGATACTGCATCTCAGCTCAGTACTGGAGTACTGCTACACTCCAGTGTGTAGTACAGGTGTTCCCCAGCCTCAAAGAGACTTTTTAAAAGAATTTGAAATCCTGCAGGAACAAAGATCACATAAAAAAAAAAAAAAACCAAAAATAGGGGCTGGCCAGGTGGCAAGCAGTCACACATGACATGAAAAAACTATAACTATATGAGCTAACAATCAAAATAAGCACAACTAATAAAATTGCCATCATCCAGCTTTGCTACACAGAAGCATCCTATGACTATGCATATACATAGCTCCACAAAGTATTTTACAAGTAATTTACTTCTTGACAACTGTGATCAGCATTGATATTGAAGAAATTAATTGTGACTCCCTATTACTTCTTGTGCTTCCAAATATTAAACAAGCACAATGGTGAAAATGTGCTAGGTATTTATAACAACTACAACTTCCCCTTTCTTTGCTGATCACAAATAAAACAGCTAACTTCATGGAAAGAATAAAATAACAGTAAAACAGCAGAAGCTAAAACTCACAACAGGCTGATATGGTTTTCTAGTTCACAACCAGAGAAAAAAGATGGATATTAAAAGATGTGATTCCCACCTCAATGAGGGAGGACTTGAAGCTTCTTTGTCACAAAGAAGGAGTAAAGGCTCTTTCAGGACTGTAGCAAATGCAAATAAGACAAGATGCATAACCTCTTAACCACAGCAGGAGTCTGTGATGACAAATCAGACAATGGATCTATCTAGGGGAAACAAAATTCAGAATATCAGTGGTACAGACCTGCAACAAGCAGGTACAACACAAAGTTAATTCAAATACAAATTACACTAAGAAGATGAAGAGTCGTCTAAACTGTACCTGACAGTGGATGACAGAGAGGCTATTTGCCATCTCTGGCCAGCATTGTCTACAAGACTCCATTTAGAAAAGAATTTTATTGCTATTAACTTGTGCAGAGTTTGCTATGCAGTTTTAAGTAATATAACACTACAACATACACTAAACAGGTCCTCTATATACACCCCCCAATGCACACTTTATTTCTCCAGATCAGTGAAGTTTTGCTTTTTAGCTTATTTGGTATGTGAATTTCAACTACAAGTTCCATATAATTACCAGCAGTAACTGAAGTAACCACACTGCAATGATGAGTATACATTCTGCACTCTCTGTGCTTGGGCAGGCTCTCAGCAACTGCTCACAAGAGGCACTGAAAACTGCACAGAAGCTGTGTCAGCTATTATCTCCCCTCGCAACCAAACAGGACATGAGGGGAGAAGGGGAGGCAGTGCCTTACAAACAACTGATCAGGCCCTATGGAAAGACTGATGTCAGCTTCCATTCCCAAATAGTTAAGAACACCAACACACCTTGCTTGCCTTGGTTACCCAGACCATAAACAGACACTGCACACACGAATCTGCAAGAATCAGGAAATAGCTGTTCAATACTACATGGACCACACTATGCAAACCATGGAAAACTTGTGGGTTTTTTTTTTTTTATAGTTCCCAGACCATTCTGCTGGGATCAAGAAAAATAAAAATAGAAATCCCTTTGCTATCTACAGGCTAGATGAAAACCAACACAATTCCACATACAATTCCACATACTATTACAGCAAAATGTGTAAGCATATGGTTATTTTCAGGCAAGTGTTGTCACAAAAAAGTCTAAATACATAAGTAAAGAGTAAGCAGCATCAACTGAACTCAGCAAAGAAACATCCTACTATTGTTAATGCTTATAGATCAACTCCTAAACTTAGGACAAAGAGTTGGAAACCATAATCTATCTAGTTGGGAGAGGAATTAAATACAGGAAAATAAAAAACAAAGAAAAACTCCTTTGTAACAGTTTTCTATTTTTGTCTTGTTCATATGGATTACCAGACACTAGTGCTTAAAAACATCAATTGATTTTGAGATGATGAGGCAAAAAAACCCACAAAAAATTCATTAAGGACGGGAGAAAGTACCTGAGTGGAGAAAAAGATGCAACAAATTAAGATTTTGTTATGGTTTTTAGCTTCTGGAAAAGTCAGCGTAACAACTACATCAGGCATTCATCTGACTATGTACACCCTGCTTTGAAGATGAAAGATTTTTGAGAGATCACTTAATGAACTTTATTTAAAAGCACTGAATCACTGAATGGTTTAAGCTGGATGGGTCCTTAACGATCGTCCAGTTCCAACACCCTGTCACAGGCAGGGACATCTCTCATTAGGTCAGGTTGCTCAGAGTCCCATCCAACCTGGCCTCTCAACATTCCACAAATTTACACAGAGACATAAAAAAAAGTTGTTAGGTCCTATATTTTCCATTTGAACCCTTCTCCACATTACTGTTAGCTCAGAACTACTACATAAATAATTGACAAAACAGAAGGAAGAAACACACACTTTCTTCACCTAGTACCCTTTCAGAAGCGACACGAAGCAAGTGTACTTACATTTCCTTTGGGACAACAAGCACAACAACTGCACAAAACTTTCCTAGAATAAACAGCACCCCGCTTGAAAGCTCCAGCATTAAAAAGGAGGGGTAGGGGGAAAAAACATCCCAATAACAGACTTCTTATGATCACGTACGCAGCACACTGGAAACATTTCTACCTCACGAAAGGCACCGTACCGTACTAAGAGGTAGGTCAAAGAGTTAGAAGGTTTCCACTACGGGGCGGGCCAGGTTTCTTAGCTGGGAGAACCTGCTCGACCCCCCAGCGCGGCCTCCCTTCCACGTACCCGCAGCATCCCCCGCACCTCGGCTCCCCGTGGCGTGGCTGCACGGCCCTAAAAACTCTAGCAAACCCCGTCCGACCCCGCGCAGAATTCAGCGCGGCGGCGGCTTCGGACGCCCAGAGCACGCGCCACTCCGGGGGCTGCACCGGCCTCTAGCGCCTCCTCACCCGCACGCCCGCTCCGGTGACCCACCGAGCCCAGCCAAGCCCGTAGCG
>VZRI01011660.1:0-19737 GCA_013397515.1 Upupa epops | reverse complement strand
AGTGGTGGGGCTATTCCCAGAGGGGTTTAAAAGGCTTGTGGACCTGGTGCTTCGGGACATGGTTTAGTGCTGACAGTGCTGGGTTGAAGGTTGGAACTAGATGATCTTTTAAAGTTTCATCCAGCCAAAGATACTGTGTGATTCTGTTGGGGGTCCTGGGTCACTAGAAGATGCAGCTTTAGGCACTCATGGAGAGCTGTGTAAGACTTTCCTGTGGAGGGACCCTGGGATGCAGCAGCACCTGCTAGCCCAGTTTTGGCAGGAGGAGCTCTACTTCTGTCACTGACTAGAGGGGCCGCTCAGGGCTGGGCCTGACCTCCTGAGCCAAAGGATCACCTTCTGGTGGCATATGGTGAATTGCAGAGTCACCGTCTGATGGCACTTTCTCCCCTCTCATTTAATTTATCGAGGAACAAGTCTCATTCTAATTGAGCTCTGAGTGCTGCTCCTTACATAAAAACTATGTGAGGTTTTGGGATGGGTATCAGAAGACACATAGACCCTGAGAAGGACTGCACAACTGCCCATGTGGTGGCTGGGGACCCTCATCTACACTGGAAAGGCAAAAACTCCAAGTTGTTAATTCCCCTAGTGTCATGTACGTGCGGTGTTTGAGTTTTGCAGGCCTCAGGGATGTATTAAGAAGGAGGAGAGTGAGGAAGGCTATAAAACATTGTAGATGAGTGAGTGTGAAAAGAAAGTTGGGAGAAAAAATGAGGCATCTGGGAGGACCACATCCACAGGTACTGCTGCATTCAAGGAAATGTCTTTTCTGCAGGGGCCTAAGGTCTTCTCAGCATGCTGGGACTGCACCCCTGCTGTGAGACCTAAGGCTGCACAGGGGTTGCTGTGACTCCTTGCTGCTCAAGCTGTGCATTTACAGCTTTAATTTCTGATACCAGAATGCCCATTCAATTCCAGGTGCAGAATGAACCATTGTATATGTGTGCATGTTAAATCACAGAGCATTTCAATGTGTTATTCACATTGAATATTTTGTTCAAGGTCCTTGCTTCAGTATGGTTTTTATCGGCCATGGTATTTATAACAAATGTTAGCAGAACAAGTACATCATGTGTTAGTTAAATTGATGTGCAATAGCCACACTACTTAAATAACAATGCCTTCCCTATGTCAGAACTCCAAGAAATTTCTCTGGTAAGCTAGCTTCTGGTCTCATATCCTGATGCTTCAGTTTCTGCTTTTCACACCAGCAGTAGTACTGTGGCTCATATGTACTACAGTCAGCTGTGCCATATGGCTTAGTTCTGACTCTTCAGAATGATGATGTTTCCTTAATTTATTCAAAATCTGCAGCGTTAACTAGTTTGTGTTAGTATGAGTATTTGGAAGATGATTGAGAGTTATCAAATACTTTCCAGGCTTCTCAAAATTTTGTATCAGATCTTCAAGGTGAACTGCTTCATGCTAACATTTCACTTCAACTGGCAAGGCTGAACTGTCTCCCAGAACTCTTGCAAAGGAATTTTTAAGAACTGCAGGCGGCAGTGACATTGGTTATATGTGGCGAACAAGAAATACCATGTCCCAAGCCCAAGGAGAAGAGCAGACAGAACAATTGATTCCTCTTCCTGCAAAAAATTAAACTTTCCTCCTTTTTTCTTCTTTATGATAAACTAAACAGGTACATGAATATTTAGGTTTTTTCCCACTCATGCATGTACTCAATACAGTAAGTAAAACTGTCAATAAATGAGAAGTTACAAATCTCAGTGACTGTTTTCTTGTGTTCATTCTGCTAGGGTGGTAGCTGAGTGCCCTGTGGTCTCACAGCAGCATCCTGCACAGATATACGAAAACCAGCCTGATATGAATCACATCTAGCTGTTGTAATGGACTTTTTCTACTGGAATAATTTTCTGCAGTTATCAGTTTTGTAGGTTGTCCTGCACTGAATTCCACGATAACACTTTATGCTGCTTACATCATGATGTGCAGGAAGTCTGGAGCCAGAATTAGTAACCCAACACATTTTTCCCATTCATATTTAATTCTTGAATGGTGTTGATGGTGATGTTTATGTAGAGGGAATTTAGGTTTATGGCTTCAGAATATTAAAACGCCTGTGTATTTCTCCAACAAAATATCTGAGATGAGAGAAATACAACTATGTATCTTTAGAGATGCGTGACTTGTGTAAAATCAGTTTTAACATGCATAGTTCTAGACTGAAAGCATTGTGGCAGAGTGATCTGCTATAAACAGTCCTTCTGAGTCCTTCAGACAGTTTATATGAAATAGGTTTATGCTGATGTATTTTTTAACTTTTCTCCCTCAACAGCTTCCATTATTGACTGTGTGTAATTGTGTGCCATGCCTGAGTTAGTACAGTTTCTGTTAGTGGGAAAGACAGTTCTGCACGGGTCCAGGATAAATTTTGCTATAGCTATAAGCAGTTGGAGCTGAAATTTCACTTTAGATAGATGGATGATTAGAACACAGTCTTTTAAAGAAGCACAGATTTAGTGTGATATTTTTAAAGTTCAGTAAAGATAACTCATTAATTTACAATAAACTGTTATTGGAGTGTATGGAGGGTAAGAGTTCTTCCTATCTGAAGCAACCGGGAGAGTTAGAATTCCGTAAATGTTTGCATCTTTAAATTCTGCTAAAGCAATAATTACACAGAACAAAAATGTTTTCTCCTCTCTGAAATACTGAATCAAAGTACAGTCTGGTCTGAGTGCATGCCCCAGGTTTCTCTAACAACAGAGTAAAAAGGACAGAACTAATTTTCTATCAGAGCAAGATTGTCTTTCAGGAAAATCTTATGCCAGAGCAACATCTTCTATGTTGACACAGGCTTGGGATTTTGCCTTCTGTCATGTCTGGATCCTTAAAAGAATGGAGTGACTCAGGTTCATGTATTCACACCATAGGTCCACATAAATGTCCAAGTTTACTGAAATTATCAGATTCCAAACTCAGAAGTTACAGAAATCACTGAAGTTACTGAATGCCCAGCTCAGAGAGCACACAAGAAGGGAAAAGGGAAATAAGATATCCAGGACTGCAGGCTATGGCTCCCCCCACTGCCACATTGCTTCTCAGATCTCTGGAGAAACTCCTCGGTTTCTCTGACCATTTCTCAGTCAGTTTCAGCTTCATGGACAGAGGGGAGTGTGGTGGTGGTAACACATCAGCAGGCCCTTTTTGTTTCCTCATCTTCACAGGTTTTTGTGTCTCCAGAAGTCCTTTCATCAGTTTCTCATCCTGGCTGCAGGCTGGAGAGGGCTCATGGTGACCTTCTACCCTTTTATTCCTGCTGCCGGGGGGGGTTTCTTCCCCCACTACAACATTATGGGGGACTTTGTTCTCTTGGTCTTAGACAAAGCAACAGCCAGTAAGTCCTTGGGAGAGATGGCAGCTTACCACGTTCTCAAAGTATAAGAATAGTTTTGCAGGTAGATTGTCAGAACTCCACAACCTGCGCAGTGTTGATCTCTCTCCAGGTGCAGGCCTCCCCAGTTACCCTGCTCACAAATTCTCCTCTTTTTGCTTAAAATGATTTAAGCCATCTCACTTGTTGTTAGTCAAAGTCTGACACCTCCACTGATAATGAACCATTTCTTCTTCAGTCATTCAGTACTGTTTTGTTTTTCCTTTTAAAAAGTAATCTCATCTTTCGAAAAAATTTACACAGGGTTCCCAACTTATGTTAGACCTGACATATTAATGACGTTCATACTGCTTTTTTTCTGGTCTAATTAAATTGCTAATGTAATTGCTATTGTATCTGGTACCAGAGTTGTCTGGTATAAGTAGATTTTTTAACAACTCATGACCTGCAATTTGAAAAGTTCTCTGAAATGTGTATTTGCATAGAATCATTACGGATCAGAAAGAACCTCTAAAGGTCATCCAGTCCAATTCCCCTTTGCCACAGCAGGATCGCCTAGGACAAGTCACAGAGCAACATGTCCAGGTGGGTCTTGAACATCTCCAGAGAAGGAGCCTCCACAACCCCCTGGGCAGCCTGTTCCAATTCTCTGTCAAGAAGTTCCTTTGGATATTTATATGGAACCTCCTCTGTTCCAGCTTGCATCCGTTGCCCCTTGTCCTATCACCAGATGACACTGTGAAGAGCCTGGCTGCATCCTCCTGACACCAACCCCTCATATATTTATAGACATTAATGAGGTCACCCCTCAGCCTCCTCTTCTCCAAGCTAAAGAGACACAGCTCCCTCAGACTTTCCTCGTAAGGGAGGTGTTCTACTTCCTTCATCATCTTTGTTACTGTACACAGGGCACTGTCGAGCAGCTCTCTGTTCATCTTGAACTGAGCAGCCCAGAACTGGACACAATACTCCAGATGCAGTTTCACTAGTGTAAAGTAGAAGGGGAGGAGAACCTCCCTTGATCTGCTAACCACACCCCACCTCCCCTCTCCCTCCCCCCACCTTCTGATCCCCCCAGAATGATGTTGGCTCTCTTGGCCCCAAGACAACATTGGTGGCTCATATCCTGCTTTTGACTGGGACCCCCAGGTCCCTTTCTCCTACACTGCTCTCCAACAGGTCAGTCCCCAACCTATACTGGTAGCTGGGGTTGTTCTTGCCCAGATGTAAGACTCTACACTCACCCTTGTTGGACCTCATTCCATTTCTCTCTGTCCAGCTCTCTAGCCTGTACAGGTCTCACTGAATTGCAGCACAGTCTGCTGGGGTGTCAGCGACACCACCCAGCTTTGTGTCATCAGCAAACTTGCTGACAGTGCACCCTAATCGCTCATCCAAGTCATCAGTAAATAGACTGAAGAGGACTGGTCCCAGCACTGATCCTTGGGGGACCCCACTAGGTACAGGCCTCCAACTAGACTCTGTCCCATTAACCACTACTCTCTGGCTTCTATCCTGCAGCCAGTTCACAATCCACCTGACTACACAGTCATCTAGCCCACACTGCCTCAGTTTGGATGCAAGGATGCTGTGTGAGACTGTGTCAAATGCCTCACTGAAGTGTAGACCACATCTACCACTCTGCCATCATCTATCCACCTGCTTATGCCCTCATAAAAGGCTATCAGGTTGGTCAAGCATGACTTCCCATTGGTGAAGCCACACTGACTGTCCCTAATGACCCTCTTGTCCTTGATGTGCCTGGAGACAGCATCCAGAACAAACTGTTCCATCACTTTCCCTGGGATGGAGGTGAGGCTGACCGGTCTATAGTTACCTGCGTCCTCCTTCTTACTGTTTTTGAAGACTGGAGTGACATTTGCTAACCTCCAGTCTCTATGCACCTTTCCTGATCCTCATGACCTAGAAAAGATCACGGAGAATGGCTTAGCAATGACTTCCATGCATGGGTGCATCCCATCAGGGCCCACGAATTTATGTACATGCAGTTTCCTCAACTTATCCCTAACCCAGTCCTCATCAGCCAAGGCAGGCTCCTCTCTTGCCTCAACTTCCTGTGCATTATAGACAGTCCATAGGAGCTATTGTTCACGTACAAATAGTATGTATCAGCATTTTTTTTCCCTTGAGTGATACTATAATAGAAAGATAAATAGGCTGCAAATATTTCTCTGCAGTTGTAGAAGCAAGTATCTGGAAAAAACATGTGGGCTAGGCCTTTATGTTCATTCAGCAGAGGAGGTTTCTCAGAGTTTAGCACTCCCATTGAACTAGGGAATAAAACTACATTTTCTTGACCACTTACTAACTACTCACCTACACTTTGAAAAGATTTCTTAAATGAATGCTATAAAATTTGTATGTAAATGTCTGCACATGCAAAAGATGCAATCTCTTGTTCTGAAATACTAAGACACCATACTGACAGAGGATTGCACTTCTGAATATTCTTAGAAATATTTTTTTTTCCTCCACAGTGATGTATGTGATCATAGCTCTGTGCACAGCACCTGAAGAACAGGAATTTCTCAGTAAAATGGCACAAAAACCCATACACTGCTCCTCATGGTTAAATTTCCTGAGTGCTCCAAAAGAAGTGTCTTTCACCTCTATGTCTAAATGGTGATAATTAGTCTCATAGTGACAGTGTAATACTGTATGAGATTCTGCGTCTATCTATGTAAACAGATCAAGCTAATGTCAACAAATTACTGCTTCTTTCTTTGGCATGTGTGTGTACTACAGAGTATTTTCTGTTGGATGAATATACTAAAAAAGGTTTTGCAATTTTTTTTCCTAGTCATAAAATAATAAAATATTAATAACAGTGAAAAAACAAAAAGAAGAGCACATGAAACAGAACCTTGTAAGATACTCAGAATTCTTTCCCCATCTTCAAAATGCAAGACATATAGAAGTTTTTCTTAGAGTGTCTGAATCTTCTGACTTCTTCCACATGTATCTAGAAAACAGATAAGCAACATATCTATAACAATGCTTCAAAAGTTTTTGCAAGTGTTCTGTCCCTTGATGAGTTCTCTGTGTTCAGATCTTGATGTCTGATCAGAAGATAATATGACATTGTGTGGAAGAAGAGGTGTCCCTGTGCAGAGGTCATCAAAGAACCATATGTACATAGAAGTTTTTTTCTGTACAGATAAGTTTCACATATAATGTAATTGCTGACATTTATCACATTTCTGATTGGGATATCTCCTGAAAACACTGTTATACAAGTTCATACTTGAAAATTTTTAATTTTAGTTCACTAATTTTGCTGTAGATAATGACATTATTTCTCATTCAATATTTCTGCTGGGATTCTGAATATTCTCACATGAAAATGTTCCATTCCAGTTCTTTATGCATTATTAGAAAGGCTGGAAAAAAGGATCGCTAAGGCAGTAGGAGACAATTTCAAGAAAATCTGTAAGGAACAGAAGGCTTATTTCTTTCATCTATGTGTATGTTTGAGGTATCTGACTTTTCTTAACTGCACAGAATGAAAATAACAGATCCCCCTCACTTACTACTGGCTTAGTTACAGTAGTTAATGGTTTTCATATTTCTACTCACTGTTTCCTGCAATTACATGTATAGGATCAGCCAAATGAGATTTGAGTTCTCCGTATGCATTTCAGGGCAAAGTTATTTTGCTCCAGGAATTCTTAACAAAGTGACTAACTGTGACTGAGTTCTGTTAGCAATGAAAAGGCCATCTTCTGCTTCATAATAACATATGATGACTTTAAATGCTTATCTTTACATTTGATTTTCCATCTGTTTTTACAGCCCCCCCACCAACTTGCTGTGGTTTTCTCACAGATACATGTCCTAACCCCATGAGTGGGACTGCAGGAATTTTTCTCACAATAATTGTCCAGGAAGAATAGGATTGTCATTGTAATCAAATGACTAATTTTATTAATTATAGTAATCTGGCAAAATCAAGAAAAATTCAAACTTCACTACTGAGCTGCTACTACACTGCCAAGGCCTGAAACTGCAAGATATTTTGTACATGAATAGTCCAAAGATACTGTTCCTAGTGAGGTGAAGTCAGCTTCCTACAGTAGACAAGCAAGGGAAGAAGCTAATAGTATTGAATTCCAGCCAATAGTACAGGTCTCATATCTGTATTACTCTCTTGGATAAACACTGGTGACTGTATTACCTCAACATTAATAATGTTGAGCTTCACAACATATGTGCCTATAGACTCTTTAAGTTTCTCTGTGAATTGTATTTGCTTTTGTGAAATGGAAAATGGATTAATCTTCATAGTTGTTGTAAATAGAAGACAAGTGTTTGAAGCAAAACCACACTTCCACTGCCAAATACAGGGCACTGAAGAATTGATTCTCAGTAGAAATGTTTTAAAAGATCTATATGAAACCTTGAAAACCTTACATCACTGGTGGTTGTTTTTTAAAAATATTTATTATAAATATTTCTTTTTTGGCAATTATTTCAATTTTAATTTTTTACTATCCTTAATGTTTGTTATTTTCCTAGCTGATCCCTATATTCTGCTCAGTTTTGCCTTGCATGCTATTTTGAACTGTAAGTAGTTACCAGGTATTTCAGTTTTGGGGTTGATTTGTGGAAATAGAGTCTCTTAAAGCTAAGTGGTGTGTATTCCTGCACTTTTTACCTGCTTTTCTGTGAAATACTCATTCTGATCTCTAGTTTTATTACTTTACTAAACTTCGTAAACCATGCTGGCTTTCTAGGTGGATCTGTGATCAACAACAAAACGAGAATTAGCCAGCGACGTGCATACTCATATGCACCACGTGAAATCCATAGGAAAACTCATTATTTTAAATCCAGTTTTTAACACTACAAATTATCCTAAGTGTATAGCTGAAGCATGCTTGCCAGGCAATGAAAACCAAGGTGTGAGTTGCTGGATTTTGTTTCTAATGTTATGTTAGTTTATTTCGTTTTGATCAGTATTCACCATACATTGGAATTTCACATTTAGTTACCCTTAAGTTACTAGCTATTTAATACTGTCTGATCTTTTCAGGGAAAGGATGAGGTATTTTGCTCTCAGTTCAGTTTGGCAAATGCTGTGGGAAGTTAATCTCATAATTACAAATTAATTGCAGTGTATTTCCAAGCATCAGTTTCTTTTAATGTATTTTCAGACTATTCCAAATCATTATTTCAATTTATGTTTCTTAAGATAGCACTTTCCCTCTTGCTGTGATGGTTTCATGACAAATGAAAATGCCAAAAAGAAATTAGATAAACTGTATTTATTATCATAAAGTAACTGCTATTATTCTTACTGTTAATCTTGGTGAAGATTATTTAAATTCAGACATGACTGTATTAAATAAAATTTATAAATGTGTCTAAGTATGCTTACATGTAAAGCATTTGTATTTAAACATGGCTATGTTTATATTTAAACATGCTTAGGAATTTTATTTCATATAGTCATTCATTAAACATTTTTATGATAGTTTTTCAGCATAGGAGGTCAATAAAACTCAACATTCAACTGAAGGTAAAAAAGATTACCTAGGGTTAGAGTATTGTCATAAATTTTTATTTATGAATACTTAGTATTTCATAAACAACTGCTGATGAAGGCAATGGCTTAAGTGCTTTGTTATTTTACTCTTACAGTGACTGTAAAATCATTATTATAATCTGTAAAGTCTCTTTCAAAATATAGAATCATTTAGGTAGGAAAAGACCCTTAAAATCATTGAGTCCAACCACCAACTGAACTATACTAAGTCCACAACTAAACCATGTCCCTAAGCAACATATCTACATAATATCCCCAGCACAGGAAGGATATGGATCTGTTGGAGTGTATCCAGAGGAGGCCAATGAAAACGATCAGAGGGCTGGAGCTTCTCTCTTATAAAGAGGCAGAGAAAACTGGGGTTGTTCATCCTGCAGAGGAGAAGTTTCTGGGAGGACCTTATCATGACCTTCCAATATCTGAAAGAAGCCTCTAAGAAGTCTAGGGAAGAAATGTTCAATAGGGCATGTAATAATAGGACAAGGGGTCATGGTTTTAAGATGGAAAATGTTAGATTTAAGTTAGACATCAGGAAAAGGTTCTTTAATTTGAGAGTGGTGGATCACTGGAAAACATTGTGTAGAGCTGTGGTGGAGGCCTTGTCCATGAAGACATTCAAGTCAGGCTTCATGGGACTCTGAGCAATCCATTGTAGTTAAGAGATGCCTCTGCTTGTTGTATGGCGGTTGGACTAGATGACCCTTGGATGTCCCTTCTAACCCAACACATTCTATGATTCTTTGATTTTTAAACATGTCAAGAGATGGTGATTGAATCACCTCCCTGGCAGCCTGTTCCAATGCCTGGTGACCCTTTCAATAAAATTTTTTTTCCTTATGTCTAATCTAAGCTTGCCTTGGCACAACTAGAGGCCATTTTCACTTCTTACTTGTGAGAAGAAACCCACACCCACTTCTTCATAACCTCAGACAGCAATAAGGGTCTCCACTCATCCTCCTTTTTCTCAGACTAAATAGCTTGTCCTCCCAATCCTTGGCCAACCTCTTTTCCCTTCTTTCAGCACCTCAATGTCTTTCTTGTATTTGGGTGCCCAAGACTGAGCACAGTACTTGAGGTCCTTCTTAACTGTGTTTCTATTACATCACTATCTTAAATAAAAACATTACCTTATCATATCCAAAGTGCAACCTGATGTGTTTTGAGTCAGCAGGTTGTTTGATGGAGAGAATACTTTTTTGTCACAGTTCACATTTGGCATATTGACAAACTCTTTAAAAGACTGGCTTAATACAGTCAATGTCTTCCAAGTTTTTCCAAAATGTCTAAGGATTGGGAATGGAGCAATGTCACGTGCTATACTATTTAATGTCATGTGCTATACTATTTACTGCAAAACAGAAACAACAAGTTTGGGGTTTTTTAAAAAAGAAAGTTTTGGGAAGACTGGAAGATTTATCTTTTTCCTGGTGGACATTTTCAGGTCTCATAGAGTCAGAAATTGAATGTATGAAGAGTGTATAGTAGATGCCATGATCAATGCCATAACCAAGCCACTGAAAAAAATCATACTGATTTTGATAACAAGTGCTATCAATGTCCAAAAAATCCCAAAATTATGAAGTAATAGGCTTGGCATTTCCCTCCAGTCATTTTGCTGATAATATTTCTGATGTATGAAAATCATGCTGGTTTGAGACAAAACAGCTGAATGCCTATTACTAATGCTTTTTTTCAGCTGTAAGTTGCATTCCACAGGCTTATTCTCCTCCACTGAAACCAGTATGTTTTTTCTTTCATTTCAACAAGCACAGGACTTAGTTCCTTGTGACTTTTCCCTGTTTTCTAATTACTAAGCCACCTTGTGTGTTAAGCAAAGCAGTGCAGTTATATCATTACCCTGCCTAAGTAAACTGTAGAGATAACTTAAACAGAAACTGCTCAGTGAGAAGCTGCCAAATTAATTGCTACTGCTTTCTTTTACAGAAAAAAAAAAAAAGGCTTCTCAGACACCATCATTACTGACATGACTGCTGTTTACTACTGGCACTGCAGGAGCATGATTGCTGCAATTTTATTTCTGGAAAGTTGTATTACAAGGATAGTGGTACAAGTTGTTTGTCAGTTTTACACTGAGTTGCAATCTTCTCTCTGACACAGAATGAGGAGGTACTTGTAGTTGTATTGTGTTAGCACAGCCATATCTAGTAAAGGAAGCACTTCCTATTTGAGGCATATGGGCAAATAAAGCACAAGCCAGGAAGGCATCTGCACACAAGTACTTCTGAGTACTTCTCAGAACAGATGGGATTTTTAGGACCATCATGAAAAAGGAAATTATCGTAAGTTTTTTTTCAGTTTCTTTTTAAAGGTGTGGAAGAAGTGGAATGATATTTTTATGTTTAGTTTGTGAAGGATTTTGCATTGCCCTTTTCAAAAAGACAGTTGTTCATCACAAACATGAATTATATTTTTAAAAGCTAAGACTGAAGATCTCAGCCATTTTCTCAAAACCTGTCTAAATAACATCCATGCTGCTACTGAGTTTAACAGATACAGCAACCAGTGCTGACTGGTTAACCAAAGATAAAAACTGTACATGGAAGTAAATAGAAAGTTTGTCCACATTTCCTACTGAGACCTTATCTCATAGCTTATCACATAGACCAAATAAAAATGGAATTTATTTGACGTCATTTTATGTTAGAATATTAAGGGAGCCAGAAAATATCTGCTTAAGGAACTTGCTGATCTTAATGACTTCCATGATATCTTATCTAGAGAAGAATTTTATACATGCTGTCATCATAATCTGAATAAAGAGAATAAGGAAAAATCAGGAAATAGGTCATAAATTCCAATTAAAACTTTCCATCATCAAAACTGTTATGCATAGAGTAAGGAAAATTAGTTGCTTTTTCCTAAATAAGTCTGTAAATGAAATGGTGGTCATGCTGTTTAGCTCTTATCTATTAAATCTAGCATTTCTTTGGCACTATTTTTAATATATTTGTGCACTAAAGTGATCAGCTTTTCAGCTGTAACTTTCAAGCCATTCTTAAAAATTACAACTGGCCTTAAATTAAGACATGTTACGATCTCTTTGAGCCTCATTAGTTCAACAGCATTTTTATTTGATTATTCTTTTGTGGAGCTTGTAATATTTTGTAGAATGCAAGCCACAGAAAACTTTGTATCACCCTCAAAAACCTACATATGATGGCATCTGCTTCATCACTTTTCTGAAGGAAAGCAGTGCATCATCATGGCTCAGGCAATTTAGAACTGGGAAGAAAGGATTGCTTTCATTATGACTACTCTCTATACATTTTCAGCCTAGTATTATTTAGATGTGCAATAATGTGCTAATATTTGTAAATTTTCTTTTGGCTTTTTATTATCAGTGTTTTTATTATCACTGTGACACTTTCTTGTTTTAGCTGAGAGGCAAAATTTCCAGTAGAGCCTGAGAAAAGTGCCTCCTGACTTGTCATCCTGGGTAGAAAGCAGTCACCTGGGAGGACTGAGTCACCTAGGAGACTGAAAAGAATGTGGCTGTTTGCTTTGCATCCTCTCTTCATGTACACTGAAGAGATTCCCTCAGCTTTCTCTTGTTCGGGCTAATTAGTTCAGCCTTCAGTCTTTAGACACCTCTCCCAGCTGCCATGATCAGTCAAAGAGTATTGAGTGTGGCCTCGTAATGACATCTGCCAGCTCACTCAGCATTTGTGGGTGCATCCCATCAGGGCACATGGACTTCTGGAAATCCAGTTTGCTTAGTGTTTCCTGACCCGACCCTCTTACATCAAGGGTATATCTTCCTTGCTCCAGACTTTCCCTTTGGCACCTAGGATTCCTGAAGGCCAGTGCTGCTAGTAAAGACTAAACTGAAGAAGGCATTGATTATTTCACCCTTATCCAGGTTCTGCATAAACTGAAGGGAGCATAAGGAGAGTGAAGAGGAACAGTTTAAGAGGGACTCTAGTGATAGGACAAGGGGGAATGGTTTCAAACTAAAAGAGACTATATTTAGGTTAGACTTCAGGAAGAAATTCCTCACTATGAGGGTGGAGAGGCACTGGAACATGTTTCCCAGAGTAGTGGATGCTCTATCCCTCAAAGTGTTCAAGGCCAGGTTGGATGGGGATGGGGCTGATCTAGTGAGAGGCGTCCCTGCCTATGGAGGGGAGCTTGAAACTAGATTATCCTGAGGTCCCTTCCAACAAAAAACATTCTATGATTTATGATTGAATGAACCAGGTTATCATTGTCCTGCCTTGCTGAGCAATAGACACTTCCCTTTTGTTCCATAAATACAAGCCCTTCTTCTTCTCTTTGACATCTAGGCCTGATTAAATTCCATTTAAGTTTTAACTATCCTAACTTCTTCCTTGCATTTTTGGACAATGTTTCTATAAACCTTCAAGAATGCAGCAATATTTCTGTCCTTGCTTCTACCTTTGGCATACTTAATTTTTGTGTTTGAATTTGGCCAGCTTCTTATTTGTCCAAGCAATACTCCTGCTATTTTTTTGGGGTTTTTTGCCGAATTCCTAGTTGTTGGGATGTACCATTCTTGAGCTTGGAGGTTTACCTTGAATATTTTCCATCTTTCTTGGATGTCTCTTACCACCAGATCCTCATCCCACAGCTCTCTCACAAGCAGACCTCTAAGGAGACTACAATCTGCTCTTCTGAAGTCCAGGGTTGCAATTTTGCTTTTTACCCTCCTCACTACCCTCAGGGGCCTGAACCCAACAATCTCATGGTCACTGCAGCCAAGGTTGCCTTTGACCTTGACATTCCCAACACGCTTCTCATTGCTGGTGAATATGAGTTCCAGCATATGAGTTCCATTTTACCTGAACAGATTTCTGTTTTGTTCAAGTTTAACTTTCAAATATTGAAGTTGCAAACATGTCTGGATGACCTAGAGTATCTTATGTTAGTAGATGATTGTCATTGTTGAGGCAAATCAAGTTATTGGGGAGTGATTGGGAAAGCAACAGCCTAACACAAAGGATTCATTAGTGGCCCTGCTTGTCACCAGGGACAAACAATCTCAGGGTGGCTGTAAGCATCTTGCTTCTGCAAGAAACTCATTTCTTAGGACCTACTGGGTTTCCAGGCATCTTTCAAAAAAGCTGATAAAGGCACTATTAGTTCAATGACTCCTCAGAAAAGATAATAATGAAATGGCAAACAAGGATAGTACCAAGAGGAGAAAATATGTTTTTTCTGACACGGGAGTACATTATGACTACAAAATCCAAGAATTATGTATGTGAATCCAAGTTGCATGTTCTTTAAAAATTGCTACCACAATTATTTCCTCAGCAAGTCTAAGCTTTTCAGTGGCTCTAGGTCTGCTTCCTTGAAAGGGTTTACCAGCAGGATTTCATTTAATACACCACTATTGACCTGAGGACAAAGGCATAATAATTTACAGTTGTCAGACTTTAAGAAAAGCGATTTTGTGATTCTGAGGTGGCTGAAACAATTGTAAGCAAATGGAAGCTAATTTGTGAGCAAGGCAACTTGGAGAGGCCTGCACCTGGAGGGAGAGATCAGCACTGTGCAACAGCCAGGCCCTGGAGTTCTGCCAATCTATCTGCAAAACTATTCTTATGCTTTGAGAACATGGTGAGCTTCCATCTCTCCCAAGGACTTACAGGCCATTGCTTTGTTTAAGACCCTGAGAACAAAGTCCCTCATACTATTGTAGGGGGGAAGAAAAACACCTCTTGCAGCAGGGATAAAAAGAAGGATTTGAATGGTACATAGTGACCATCAGCCCTCCCCAGCGTGGAGTTTCTCCAGAGATCTGCAGAGCTAAGGAGAAACGCCAAGATAGGGGAATCAGAGCCTACAGTCCTGGCTGGAGATCTGACCTCTTAACTATTTTTTCTCCCTTTCCCCTTTTTCTCTTCTCTACTCTCTGAGTTGGGCATCAAGTAACTTTGTTGATTTCTGTGCTTTCTGAGTTCACAATTTGATGATTTTAGTAAATTTTGATTTTTATGTGGACCTGTGGTGTAATTCTCTTTAATTCAATGCCAAGGGAACTCATGAACCTGAGCCACACCCTCTCTTAACCATTGGGATGTGACAACAGTACAGTCAAGTTTGCCAGACATTAACTACCCCACCTGTGTAGATGCCAAACAAGTACAGCAGGTGAGCAGCTCTTAAATGAAAGCAAAGTTGTGCCTTATGCCCAACAGGCTATTTCTACAGGAAAAAAAAGAAATGTGTCTCGAGAGAGATATTTCTAGGAAGGATTTTCTCACCCCTGTCTGCAATGCTGCATTCATTCATAATTTTACATTTGTCAAAACTGGTATATTATGAACTATCCAAAGGATTGTCTTCTTAGAACCTAAGAAGAAAATGTATTTTGTGCTTCCAACAAAAATATTTAACATTTTTTTTTTTGGTCTTAATAACCCCCATGTCCTAGGTTATGGGAAATATTCCAAAAAATGGAAAGGCAGCCCAGCTTCAAGGGGTCTTGGATAGAATCTATCAGGCAAGAGAAAACAGCTGGGGAAAACAAAAGGGTTTATTGAATCTCTCTTTCTAAGCACAAAAAAGGAGAAAAAGCCCAAGCAGGTGACACAAATAAAAACAGAAACTCCATCACTATGCCATTACACACAGTCTGAGAAAAAGAAATGGGCAAAGCATTCTGTAGTGGTCTTTGGCAGCACAGTTACAGCAGCAGCAACAAGGCGGGACCCACCTCTAGGACACTGCAAACCCCGATTTCCTGACGTTCTGACAAAGGTTTAAGAGGTACAAATCTTCAGTTTGTCTTGTGTGAACAGTTCTGCCAAGCTGGAACAGCAAATGCACTTCCAGGCGCCATACTTCTGCTAACTTGGTAATCAGTCCCAATGCTTTTTCTCAGCAGCAAGCTGTGACAACAGATTCTTCTCCTGCTGTTCCTTAAATCAGGATGGTGGGTGGCCACATGGCCCAGCCAAATGGTGGCAGCCTTGACAGCAAACCATCAGGGAACCTCCATCCCTCGGGTTTTTAGGGATTTTTCTCTCTCTAGTAGTTCACTACTCTAGTGTCTCGAGGCTTAGAATGATCAGCCTAACTGCTCCGCTTGATGCGGGCAAGAATCAGTAATGGTGGTTCCTTTCTGAGCCCATCTACCTTTGGCATGTGGTCGGGGGGAGGGCTTTGCTGCCAGTACAGCCTTGGAGCTTCTCGGCAGCAGGCAGGACACTGCCACCGTATCCCTGCTGCCCTACTTCATGGCTCTCGGTGTGTTTGCTACAGTAGTTCAGCCCTGGCAAGTGGCGCAGGCTGCCCCCCCTGCCTGGTCACCCTGGAGGGGAAAGGATGAGAGAGCGAGAGAGGAACTCACTCCCAAGCAGCATCTTTATTGAGGTGTAGGGCAAAGAGGAACACTCCCCACAATCAACCTCTAAACCAGTCACAAATTCACAACCCCTTCTGGAAACCCCATTCTTAGCTCTGAGCCACCTCCATGGCTCCTGCCTGGAGCTGTTTCCCTTTGTCCACTGAAATGGGCCATTTAGTTGACTGTAGCCCCAGCTTCTCTGGGCCAGCAGAGAAATCGTCTGGGGTGGGGGTCTTTCTGTCTCCCCCAAGTCTAAAACAAAACATGTACTATTTGGGGAATAAAAGGAAAGATGAGATGATACTCAAACCTATTTTTTTCCTAATCTAGAACACCCTATCTGACTACTAAGTCAATTCACAAATTGAGAAATACTAATGCTATGACTTCTATTAATTAAAAGAAAACCTGAATGTTCTATAAGCCCTAAGTATAGCTCAGATAAAGAAAAGTTCAGGTCAGTGTGGAGAGCAGAGCACAAACATGAAGAAAACTAATAAAAAGAACAATGGTCAGGCCAGACTGCTGATAAACATCTTGCATTAGATGTTTACATGGAATCAGAGGACAAATCTCATACATAAAGGAATGGGATAGTCTTTGAAGAAGCAACTAAAAACAATGGCCAACTGAAAGGTCATGAAGAAACTACAAGCTTGTTGTGTTATGCCCCTCCCTCCCACTGTAGCTCTTTACTGCTGTCCCTCCACACAGATAACACTAAATAAATATCAGTCATTCACAGACTGAAGAGGAGTAAGATGGAGTGAGGAGAGTGGTATGGGCGAAAGGAGAACCTGACACCAAAAAGACTTTAAAGGGCAAGTCGATGGGTTTTCCACTCCTCCCCTCCAGACCCCAGCTCTGGGATGGTAAGAAAATGTGCTTTGGTGGTTTCACCATGTGTCTATGACTATGTCATATGTTTGTTTGTCTGTTGTATCCCTTAAAGGTTTATAGTGTTTTCTGCAAATTAGTTTATCCCCAGCAAACTCAAAGAATCTATATAAATGTTGCGTGAGTGAATAAATAATACTAGTCATCCTCTGACAGTTTCATGTGAACACCAACTGCACTAACTGCAAAGGCTGTTTGTAAGCATCTAGGTGTCAGACTAATAGCAAATATATTGATATTGCTATTTTTGAAACCGACTGATCCCTAGAAAGAGGACCAGATGAACAGCATAAGGGCTGATCCGTGAATGTCTGGTGTTGGACCTATAGTAAATTAATAGTATTAGTGTAATGCGATACNTGATATTGCTATTTTTGAAACCGACTGATCCCTAGAAAGAGGACCAGATGAACAGCATAAGGGCTGATCCGTGAATGTCTGGTGTTGGACCTATAGTAAATTAATAGTATTAGTGTAATGCGATACTACTCGTGAAGGCTGGTGTCACTCTAGCTGCCTCATGTCCTCTCTAATCTCTGTAGGACCAGCTGGAGTGAAGGAAGTTTATTCCTCATGAAATACTTCCTGACTCCCTCCAACTTTCATACAATAGTCAGTCAACTCAAAAGACAATTTCCATATCCTTGTTAAGATAAATATGAGATATTATTGTGGCAGGTTTTTAATTGTATTTGCAATTGTTTGTCAGCATGAATAAAAACCTGGGGCCACAGAAATTACTGTATTGGACCAGGTAAGCGTTTCAACTCAGATAAAACAATGCTTCAGGTTATCTCAATGAAAGATACCGCATAGGTATTTTTGGACCAGCCTATTACAAATCACCTTACTCAGCAATTTGACTTGTGTCCCTGAGGGGGTTATGCTATATTTTTCATACTAACTAATCTGCAAATGTGGGTTATCATTCATAAAAATGCTTAAAACCCACTGAACAATTGTTCTGTTCAAATGAACAAGGCTACAAATCTCATTTGTCTTTTGATAGAATAAATACCCTTGAAACCCTACCCCTTGAAACCACAAGACAAAATTAACCAATTCAGTTAATGGGCTGAAACAAACAAAACAAGGAGGATTTGGAAAATACAAATTGCAGGCAACCCCAACACTAATTTTATTTGGGGAAAAACCCAAGACATTTAATATACCCCACATGAAGAATTCACATCACTTACAAGCCCCACATGAGGACACACAGAGATTAAGAGGAGCCTGATGAAGAGGAGCTTACTGGTGAAGCTACCTAAATCCAGGTCTAGAGGAAGCATCATGCTTACAGGCTCCCTTCCTGCTAGGGGATTTCAATCACTTTGACATTTGTTGGAAAAGCAGCACAGCAAGCTGTAGGTAATCCAAAAGACTCCTGCAGTGCCTTGATGACAACACCTTAAATCATTAAATACACAGCTCTGCCCAAGGGAATGAGTTACGTGACCTGATGGTCACAAATGCAAGTGAGGTCATCAGAGATGTCAAGATTTGAGGCAGCCTGGGCTGCAGTAATCACAGTCTAGTGAAGTTCAGTGTCCTAAGGGGCATGAGACTGTTGCAGTGAACATTACATGACCTGTTCGTTTTCCTCTGGGAGACCGTAGCTTGACCAATTACCGAAGTGTACACCAATATGATGAACAGCAAATGGCGTTCATTATCACGTGGCATACACTTATATACCCCATGCCCTTTGTGTACGCCCCTTTTTTACTGATGTAGCAGAATAGAGGACCTACCGCATCACATCCCGCAAGCCCACATGCGCATAATACAACATGAGACGGACGAGAGCAGCATAGTCAGGACCCTAAATTTTAGGAGAGCAAATTTCCAGCTCTTCAATGAGTTAGCCAATAAATTTTCCTGGGAAATGACCCTCAGGGACTGGGAGACAGAATAGAGCTGGCAGATCTTTAAGAATGCTTTCCACAGAGCACAAGAGCTCTCAATCTCCAAGTGTAAGGAACCAGGAAAAGAAGGTAAGAGGCCAGCATGACTGAGTTGAGACCTGCTGGTAAAATTGAATGGCAAGATGGTGCTGCTCAGGCATTGGTGGTGGGGACAGGTGTCCTGGGAAGAGTATAGGGATATTGTCTGATTGTGTAGGGATGAGGTCAGGAAGGCCAAGGTGCAGCTTGAGCGAACTCAGCAAGGTGTTCAAAAGCAAACAAGAAAGGCTTCTACATGTATGTGAACCAAAAAAGGAAGGCTAAAGAAAGCACAGCCTCCTTAACGGTGAGCTGGCAACAGCAGAGGAGAAGGCTGAGACCCTCAACAATTTCTTTGCCTCAGTCTTCACTGGAAACATCTCTCCCCACAGCTCTCAAGTCAAGAGCCCACAGGATGATCAAGCAGACAAAGGCCCTATCACAGTAAGTGAAGACAAGGTTTGTGACCATCTGAAGAACTGGGACATGTACAATTCTATGTGACATAGTGAGGTGCATCCCAGAGTCCTGAGAGAACTGGNTGCATCCCAGAGTCCTGAGAGAACTGGCTGATGCAGTTCCCAAGCTAATCTCCATGATAATCTCCATGATTCTGAGGGCTGTGCTGCCATCC
>VZRI01011651.1:4587-16871 GCA_013397515.1 Upupa epops | reverse complement strand
ATTAATCCCACATATTCTAGGTGTTGGCAAAAGGATAGATGTATTTTTTATTTCTTTCCTTCTCCCACAGAAGACTCCTATAAATAAAGGAGGAAAAGTTGGGGGAAGTGGGAAAGTTGTGCAGATTTTCTTTGGAGAATAAACTTAAAGTTCTTCTATTTGCTTTCCAGTTGTCAGTCCTTCTCAGCACATTTGTTTGATATTTTCCTACTTTCTTTGCAATACGAAGCCACAAATACCCTCCTAAGTGCAAACTGAGATTCTCACACAGTTATGTGATTCCAGAAGCTGTATCTGAAAAAAGCTCTCCAAACACCATGATTCCTATTTTAAAAGTGAAGAGTGATAGAGACATCACGTCCACACAAATGAAATGTGATGCTGATTTGCAAACTCTTTATGGAGTGAAAAAGGGACGGAGGGAATAAAGCTGAGTTTCAAATTCTTTCAAAGAAAGATGCAGGTTGCACTTGGATTACTCCTGAGGAAAATAATGAAGGATTAACCTGTCTTTGAGAAAAAAAAAGTCTCTGTAATGAATCATGGAGCTTGGCTCTTAGAAAGTGAAATTCATCATCACGCCAAGAGTCAACACAGGCCTGTGTTTCACAGAGTCTTAATGCTGGGAGTGTTAGAGATCACACAGCTCTTAAGACAGATACCCAGAAGAAACAAATATCACTTGTACTGAGCAGATGACTCCCAGCAAGCTTTCATTTGTTGAATTTAACAATTTTTCTGATTATCGTTATCAGCCACCTATTTTCACCAAAAATGGACACTGAGGTGTGACAGCAGGTATCAGCCCAGCTGATTAGCTGTTCACTCCCAGCTCTCTATAAATACATGATTTCTGAAATAATCTCAAGCACATGCTGGTTAAAAATTCAAGGGCAGGTGAATAATGAATATCAATGGACACTCTTGCATTAAAATTTAATACTAGCAAAGAAAAATGGAAACAAGACATTTCCCTGGATTCTGCAGAACAATCACAAGCACATCCTTATTTCTCTCTAGAACTGGCTTCCTCCTCTGAGTTCACTGAGCATTCCTACAAAACATGCAGGCAAAAGCAGACACCTCAGTAGATAAAGGTGTAGAGTGGCTGGGACAGAGCTGTCTTGTTTTTATGAACTTCCTAACTGTGCAGTGTGGAGAGAACTTGGTTTAGAGAAATTTGTACTTTAAAGCTAGAAATGAACAGTGGAGGAATGCTGAATGATGCTAATCGACTACTGCTGTTCCATTGCTCTTCTCTTCTAGGCCACAGAGCCTTTAGAAACATCTTTAACCTTGATTTCATACAGTAACAGGCTGCAAGGCCAGGAGGAACTAGTTAGGACTGGCTCTGAAAAGCAGTGTTCCAGTTTAAACAGGAATTAGTTAGAGGAATTCCTTTGCCTCTGGGTCCACATGGCAGGATGACTTCCCACATAACCTGGCTCAAGGCTGGATATTCTTTAGAAATATACAAACATCTCATTGGAGATAGCTGTTAGAGATATTTCCAGCAATCTCCTGGAAACATTTCCTTTATAATAAGGAAAGGAAAGCCCTAAGGAAATGCATTGCCACTGGGCATTCTCATCCCAGGTGGTGAGAGGCTATGAGTCAAATTTGGGATTAAACATAGCAAACTGTTAGAGATGTAGTCACTGCCACCTATTATGCAAACGGACAAATTAAGATTATGACAGGATCAGCTTAATTCCATTTTCAGTTCCTCTCTGCTGCAGAGCAGAGCAGTGGAAAGTTGGTAGGTTATGTCAACACTACAGCTTGCTTGGAGAGTTGCATTTTTCCATTTGCTATCCTTCCTCCTCCTCTTTGCCAAAGAATGTTGACTCCAGCTGTGGATGCTAAGGAGTTGGAATGTTCTTTAACGATATTGCTTAGTAGAGTAGATCAAAGGAGTGGCAGTGCTGGCTGAGACTGATTTGAATTAGAATACAAACCCCTCCTATTTCAGATAGAGAGGCCTGTTGCTTGCCTTGACTTTGTTAGAGCAGCAGGCAGTACACACAGGTGATGGGGCTGGGATGCAGAGGGTGAGCGAAAGAGCAGTTCCAATCTCCGGTGACGGAGTCAGCCGGCCACAGCTGATGATGGTGGTTGCATACTGTCTGGATATACTGTATTTCACGATTTCCTTGTCCTAACACTTTCAAAACTCCTCTGACATGGTATCTCCAAGCTGTGCGTTAGCAGTGACTTTGGCTCAAGGCGAGTGATACAGTTCCAGCACGTGAGCATGGTCAGGTCCTGAGCACCTCTCTGAGGACCTAACACCTCCTTAGTCTGGGGGTTGATGCAAGAATTCCAGAAATATGATCCTGCTGTGAGTTTGGCTTTTCACTTCCCTTCAAGATTTCCATCCTTATTGCAAAGGAAGCTGATCTTCTGAGACAGGCACTGAACCCCACGATGTTCAGCTCAGTACTGAGGCTGATTAACATGATAGACTGCTGTTTAGACAGAGCAGCTATGACATGGGAGACAGAATTATGAATGGATTTGGTCCACCAGAAGATGTAAGTGGGTGTCTGGGCTGGTGATATTTGCAAAGGTTCAAGACTGAAGCTAGAATCCTACTGCCTTGCAATTAGAGATGGATGTTTGCTCTGATAAAGTGTTGCTGGCTGAAACTAAGACAACTTCTTTTCTGTGGAGCAGCACTGGTCATTTAGAACTTCCCAAAGTGGCAAAGGGAAAATGCACCACACCGAAGGGTGCAATTTGACTGAAGTCCTTGGCTAACCCTGAGCTCTGGCAGCCTTTGTCTGATTCAGGCTTACCTGTGTCTCTGGCTTCTTAGCAGCCTGCCCAGTTCTGCAGTCTGTTGTGTCTCTGGGATGCTCAGAGCCAGAGATGCAAAGATGGATGAAGCACACAAGAAGCAGAGGAGTCTTTGCATCATTCCAAACAAAAAAGAAAAGACAAAACTGCAGCAGCACAAGTGCCTACTCTTCTCAAAAGCAGGAAATCGGAACTGCAGTGCTGTGTCAAGGAGTAAGAGATGTGAGGCGCTCAGAGCTGAAGCATGGCCTCTGCTAGTGTGAGGAAAACCCAGGCCCCATTAACTCAGTGACTCCTGCAGCATCGTCTTGGTGTCACCAGGCTGACACAGAAATCCAAGAGGGATAAAAAGACCTGCTTGAACTCAGCAGCAATTTGTTTTGCTAGCAGAATGTTTTTCAAGTGACAGTGTTTGCTAAATGAGAACGTAGGTTGGAGGTGGGGGGAGAGGAGGGTGGAAAATGAAGTATTTCAGCAATTACACACGAAACCAGAGACTGGCTGGATATACTGCAACACAGGCCAGCTGCCTGACTGCATAATTAAACTCCAGCCTGCCTGGTTGAAATGCAGGAGGCATTTCTGCAGTGAGGTTAAATGAAAAGTTGGTGATGGCAAGCAGACATTATGGAAATGTCAAAATTAGCATGTGCTGACTGAGAACGTGGGATGGCCCCAGCTACAGTCCAGAGGCTCAGAAGGAGCAAGGAAAGAAAAAATCTGAGTAAGGGAAAGAGTCTCCTCACTGTGGCTGCTCTTACTTGCCCTCTGTAGAGCAGTTATTCCACCCAGAGCTGGCACTTTTCCAACATGAGGAACATGAGAAGACAGAGACCATAAGTTGGCTCCTGCTCTGAACCACCCTGTGGTAGTGTCCTCCTTCCCCAGTAACTGCTGGAGACATGAAGGTCTCTCCACCAAAAGGTAGGCTTTAGAGTTAGCAAGGTTTCCATACTGTTTTTGCCAATGCTCCTTTGCATTCAGTCTTGCTGCTCCCTAGCCAGCTGTTGACTCACCATTTTCATTTTCACCATCCCTATACTGTGTTCAAAATAAAATGAACAAAACAGCTCACAACTGGAACAGTCGTGGTCTGGTTGTCCTTCCCAAAGATCCAGGTGACTAATTGTTTGTTCAAAATGGAGCTTTTTACAGTCTGGGTGGGAATGTTTCAGACAACCTCACTAACTGAGGGAGTGACGGATGTGTTTGGATCAGGGAGCACCTGCTCTAGATCTCCTTGGACTGCAATGTGTCTTCAGCTGTCAGCTGTTGATATGCTAACTCATGTGGGGAGGAAGAAGGGAAGAATAGTGCTTGCTTGAGTTCTCCACCTAGCAATGCTCCTCAACATAGAGCTGTTGTCTCTGCTGTTTTGACAGAGGCATCAACACAGGCTCGTTCACACCACACTAGGGAGCCCCAGTGAAGCAAGACCTTTCTTGCAGACATCTGGTTGCTGTCAAAGGTCTCACTTGTGGTTCCTTCACCTCTCCAAGGAAGTCTCCTCAATGCCCATACAGCCAAAGTATAAACAAAAGGAGCAAAAGTCATTTTTCTAAGGAAGTTGGCAGTCTGTCTGGCTGACAGAAATGACAATGGTTGCCTGCAAATAAAGGAATGGGTGAAACTGGGTGCAGACACATGTATTGCCTTAACTGCTTTGCATTAACTTGCTTGTTATGCAATACCATGGGCACAGCCTCATGCCTGTGGGACATTCTGCTGTGAGGGGACACTGACTGGTGCCCCAAACAAGAGCCGCCACCTCTTATGGTAAGGTCATGGGCAGGAGAAGATGCAGGAAGAACACACCTGTCCTGCTTGTCAGGAGACACAGGTAATATAAATTTAGGAATGAAGTAGGAATGGGATAAACAAGGGATACAGCTAATTTGCCTAATGAAGCACTAGAGATGAAAGGGACTTCTTTTTCCCATTCCTTTCCACTAATCTCCTTGAATCTGGATTAACATCATTAATTTCTTTACATAGCTACATTTCCCATATGGGGCTGAAAAAGGAAGCAGAGTTCTTCTCCTCCATGGTTCGACAGGAGGGGCTGGAAAATTAATTCCTCCATGCAGCAAGTTGTGAACTTTGCTAGAGGCAGGGAAGGAAGGAAAAAGGAGAGGGAGAGATTAGTCTTTCAGGGAGTCCATCATGAGGATCTGCTTTTTCATGTTATTAGGGACGTCGCCAAGCATTTCTTTATAAGATGTTTTAACAAACTAATCAGCAGTATTGGATTTTCAAGGATTTCAGAGGGAATTCTTGCTAATTGAGGTGGTTTTGCCCATTAGCAGCTCCCAGCAGGAGCTTTGCACACAGCTGGTAGCACCAGCACTGAGGGGGTCTGGTTACAGGTTGAATACCTCTGTGTGAGCTTGGAGATCTCGTCCTGGATTTTCAAGCACTGTTTTTGGTGACAATAGGACAGAAGTGTCACTGTGGTCATTTTACAGTAGGTCAAGATTTGCCACTGTTACCACACATCTCTGCAGATGGGCTGCAGTGAAACAGGCAAAGAAGCAGAAAATACTCTTGTTTGGTGGTGGTCACAGCATGGTTATATGTCTTCTTCCTGAGACACTGGAAGCAGTGTAAAAACATGGTATTTCTTTGTTAGAAATGATCCAACAGGCACCCAAATCTTTGATAAAATACAAAATATTTATTGTTTGTAGTAATAAGGAATGAGCAAGCAGTGCCGGGTGCGTGGGGAGTTAGTCACTCCACCAACAAGCACACTTCCAGTTTAAGGCAGCAACATTTTATACCTTATTTCATACGTATTATCACTTCAAAGGATCCCCTATATCAGTCTTCTCTTTGTTCACATCTCCACTTCTTAGTGAGACCCCGATCCAAAGATAAGGTGGGAGACAATGTTCTTGGCCTAATCTTAATTAAAAGTGATTAGCTCCCCATACATTGCACAACACTTTGCAGGTCTTAGATTGCTCAGCCTCCCCCCATCCTGTTTACCGTTTGTCCTGCTGAGTTCACTGTTTATTTTGTTCATTCAATAGTTTTCCACAATGACAAGTGGGGATATTGTTTTTACCTTGACACGAATCATAATATAACATCTCACATCTTTGTCCTAGGCATTCATATCACTTATTCTACACACCTAGGATGAGCCCTGAGTATGGTTCAGTCATAAGATCTAGATCTTCAACACTTCATTAGTTACTGCTGCCAAGAGGGGCCTGGAAAGCACTCCAACAAAGTCCTTCTGTTAGAAAATACAGATTTGATTGGATCAAACCATTTCATGAGAACCCATGTGGGTTTTCATAGCCACTGGTTAAAGGAATGATCAGTTCAAATCATTCCAACTTTTATCTTTGACTTTACAATATCTAAGTGCTCTGTTTAAACAGAGTTAAATAATTTCCTGTCATTTACATGGCTTTTTTATCTGACATTCACCCTCTATGCAATCACTTCAGTTTTGTTGCTAGGTGGATTTTTTTTATTTTTCCAATGTACTCTTGGTTGTTCTGTGCCACACAGCTCCAAAATCTGGGGTTTCCTGGCAAAGTTGCTCTTGGGAGACTTGTTTGCTTCTGGGAATCAGCAGCTGCAGAATCTGGCTCAGCAGCCCTGCTCACTGTCCAACCACAGAAGAGCAGCAGGTGTAGCTCTAAATTCCTTTGTCCCTCACTGGTGATATTGAATCCTTTAGATTCGTGACAGGATTTTAAGGTGCTAGTGTGGACATGACAGATAGCCTAAAATCGGAGGATGAACAGAGCCGAAGTACCAAACATCCCCTGCACAAATGCAGGGCAATGTAAGCAGTAAGGTGCTTTTCAGCTTCTACATACTGTCCTTTCATGAAGGCAGGCAGGGATAGCACTGGAGCAACTCTGTGGGCTCTATGAGCAAACACATTCCCCTTCCAGCAAGGGAGTCAGAACTGAGATATGAGCTCCTGTTTGTTTTCTTGATCTATAGCTGGGCTACTTGGCTCTTCCCCTGTCGGTGTAGCTGCTGACTCTGCCAGCCTAGGCTACCATGTGACAGCCCTTGGAGTGCTAGGTCAACCCAAAGTCTCTGTCAGCTGGGGGCTCTGTGCTCTATGTTGGTAAAAACAGATTTTAGCATCGCTTTTCATTTCCTTTTGTCTCCAAAGTAATTTTTGCTTTGGACTGTGGGGGAGGTGGAGGGAGGTTTTTAAGGGGGGTGGGTCGTGGGGAAGGGAGTGGANTGGGCATTCCTGTTTGCCCCACACACTGCTTGGGGAAGAGCAATCTCTCTTGGTTCTTCCCATTTCCTTTCCTGGAGCCCTGTGGGACAGACAGGTGGCTGGGATCCCTGTCTGGCACGGGGTGCCCCACCTCTCTTCACTCTCTGGAACTGGAATGGAACTCCTCTGCCAGCCTGGAGCCGAGAGCAGTGGGGGTGGGCCTGGGGCACGGTGGCAGGAAAGCCCCAAAAGCCTAAGACCCTGAAGGAGGGGGGGACACCCTGCTGGTTTGCTGCCACAGCCAAAAATGTCTGCTCATCACTTGGCCAGGACATGGGACCGCCACCATCCTGATTTACAGAATGGCAGGAAGAGAAACCTTTGTCATAGCTCGTTGCTGAGAAAGACACTGGGAGTGCTCAAGTTCAAGTATGGAGACCGGAAGAGTGTTTGCTGTTTCAGTTTGGCAGACCTGTTTGTGCAAGACAAGCTGAAGGTTTGTAACTCTTACACCTTTGGCAGAATGTAGGGAAATAGGGGTTTGAAGTATCCTAGGAGTGGGTCTCTCCTTGTTACTGCTATTGTTCCGTGCCGTGTGCATCCTTCTCCCCAGGAGACCTGACCTGAAGCCAAAAACCGCAACAGAATGCTTTGCCCATTTCTTTTTCTCAGAATGTGTGTAACGGCAGTGTGGTTGAGTTTCTGTTTTGTTTGTGTCACCTGCTTGGGTTTGTTCTGTTTTTTGTGCTTAGAGAGAGACTCAATAAACCCTTTTGTTTCAAGAAGCACTTGCCTGATAGATTCTATCCAATCCCCATTTTCCAGATATTCCTAACCTGGGACACTATGTCACTTGAAGCAGTCTCTCTTCTTCCTTGAAGAAGGCACTGAAACTTGGATCCTTCGGCACTTCTCCAAAAGCCAAGGTCATGGGGTGCTGCACTGCTACCACCTTGCACCTTACAGAGTGACAGGTCCCTAACCTCAGCAAATCTCAAAGCAGTGTCTAGAAGATGCCAATCCAGGAAGGAATCTTGTGTCTCGCTAGCCCAAGGCAGTACATGGCCACAGGGCCTCTTCCTAGCTCAGAATGCGGGTTTCTTTATGATTGTTCCTTTTCCCATGAAGTAGGGGTAATGATGTGGCTCTGTTGCAAGACTGAAAGGGTATGTGAAACCATGAGCTCCTGGGCCCTGATTTCCGGTGGAACAAGCACAGCATGTCCTGTGTTTGGCAGTCCTTCAGTTAAGAATGCCAGAACAGCTCTGTATCCTGATTTCCTGTTTCTCTCATAAGTACCTGTTCATAAAAAGCATCATTAACTCTTGGGCCAATTATTTCTGACCAGGAAATAAGCTAATCTGATGTCTTGCCCACATTTGACAAGAGAATCTTGTGGCACACTTTCTTCAGGAAACAAATTAACACAACGCTGCACATAGGAAAATCCATACAACAACCACCTGTCAAGAACCTTACAGCAGTCCTGGGGCTGTGTCCTCACTCAGCAACAGAAATGACCCAGGAGTAAAGCAAGTGTCTGCTTCTGAACCTGAGCTGATGCTGCGTGCTTCTGAATGCCTGGTGAGCTGTGAGGATGGGTCTCCAGCAGTGCTGTACGGGTAACCCATTAGTGTAAGTAGGAGGGAGTTAGTGAGTCACGCAGGTTTATTTTAGGCAACATTTCCTTCAGTTGTACAGTTGTGGGATCGAGCATTGCAAACATTTTGTTTCTTTGAATTCAGAGGCTTTGGAGCATTCATCCTCTAAAACCCACCTTTGGTGGCACTACATATTTACCATAGACTGCTGGCACTTTGGGCTAGAGATTGCTATAGACAGATCTATTTCCTCTGTGCCTTTGGGCATTATAGGAAACTGTCTGCTGCATATAGAAGCCCACTCATTGTTTCAAATTCTTTTCACACATGCTGATTGTCAGCTTTTTGATAGCTGATTTAAATGTGTTCAAGATCTGTCCCTCCCTTTTATCTTCCCACTAAGGTGAAAGACAACATTTGGGTTCTTCCTTTTCTATGCTCTCCAGAAACTTCAAAAAAGTCTATTGTTCAGTCTTTCTTTTCAGATTCCCAAGAACCACGAACCAATTGAGCTGTGTGTGTTTCGGTGCCTGCTTGTTTGAAGAGTGAATAGCTAAGGTGCTCAAAAGTGGTAAAGAATGGATCCATTCCTGAGGCCTTAGAAGAACTGAAAACACTCTTTTCCACTGCCCTCACTACCTCCCTCCCTACCACAAATTACTTCTTTGCAGCTATTTACTGCTCCTAAGGGTGGGGGAAAAGCTCTTGGGTCTGCCTCAGACATGCTTGGATTCCATGTGCAGCTCTTCATTCACAACAGGCCTAAAAGCCGTCTTTTTTCACTCAGTCATATTTCCTAGGCATTACTGGTGACTGCTGGGATCACCAGTGTACCCTTTTAGTTTAGTATCATCTTGTGAATAGACCCCTGCATGCAGGAATAAATGAGTAAGGGCCATCACCAGTTTCTGTTTCTGAAACTGAATCCTGGTGGCTCTGAAATCTTCCCTGAAAGGGTTGTCAAGGCCTGGCCCTGCCTTCCCAGGGCACTGGTGGAGTCCCCATCCCTAGAGGACTTGAAAAGCCATGGAGATTTGGTGTGAGGGACATGAGTTAGTGGTGGTCTGGCACAGCTGAAGAAACAGTTGGACTCAATGACCTTAGAGGTCTTTTCCAACCTGAACAACTCTGCGATTCTGTTCTGTGAAATGCCCCATTCCCTGCTGTAGTTGTTATGCCTTGTACCCTGATAAGAAGTTGCTGCTGAGTAGTAGAGCACTAAGTACAGAGCAGTGTTTGCAGGCAGAGGAGGAGTAGATACTTCAGATGTGATTCTGAATGCACAGAGATGATATTTGCTGCAGAAGTTGGCTGGTGCAAGTACATTAGCTACTGGATCAGTTAATTAGTTAAAAAAGCGATTAAAAAGTCAACCTGCTGATGCCAGCAAAGCTCCAAGCAAGGACAGTGCTGGACTGGCAACAAAGCACTTGCGTTAGTTCAACTCATGGCTCTTGGGGGCTCAGTATAATGAAGCTGGCAATAGCCATACATTGGGTCTACATGAGGAGAGTCTGACAGTGTAGTTATGCCAGAGAGGATCTGTTATTCACAAGCCATTGTCTACTTTCGCATGCTATTCTGATCTTCAAACATTTACTACTGCTTACAGTAAGTTCCTCATGAGAGGATTATCCCTCTTTGGCATAGTATGCTCAGAAGCAACAGAGCATTTGGACTCTGGTTTCCTCTGCAGCTGCTGGAACAAGCTGCACAAGGCAGCAAGGTCGCTGCAAAGTTCAACCTCTGCAAATCCACCCAAGGGAGCTGTGTTGATGCAAAGCAGCATCCTCATGTCAGAGGTCACCGTGTTCAGCCCTGTAACTTTGACTAGGGTCCCTACGCTAGGGACCAAGTCATGGGAGCCTCTAGTCACTTAAGGGTAAATGAAAAGGGCCCAGGCTACTTCTGGTTCCTGGCTGACCCTCTTGTTGGGGAATACATGCAGGCAGCACTCCCAGGAGTAGCCAGCACTGCTTGCAGGTTCTGAATGGTCTCCTTTGTGTTCCCTGTGAGCACCAGAACCCGTGCCATCAGCTTCAGTCCTTCCTCTCCAGGCTGCACAAAGCAAAGCAGAGCAGCAAATGTTAGTCTGTCCTTGAGGAGGCCTTGAAGAGAATTTCTCCACACTGCAGTTGCTGGTAGTTCTCTCCAAAGCCTTCTCAGAACTCCCTGCTTGGTGCGTCTGTCAAGACTGATGGTGACTGCTCACATTTATGGTTTCTTTTGCATTTAATTAACACTTGCAGGGAGTCATCTGTTGGAACATGGGGTTTTTTTGCCCTAGTATTAATTGCTTAAGCAATTCAATTTCCCAACAGTAATGTGCAGGGAGATTGACAATTAACCTGCAACCTGTGGCAATGCTGACTTCGCCATGCAGACAAGGAACGGACAGGAATTCAGCAGTTCCATGATTACACTTTCCACAGGCAGCTATGCTCTCACTGTCCAGAACCTTTCATGCATTGAATAGGACTGTGCCTGGACACATAAACAACTCCGGTTCTTCAAAAACACTAGTGTTCCCAAAACTTTGTCACCCTGATCAGATGTGTGACAACTGCATTCAGGGCATTTTTGCAGGCAGTGTCACCAGTGCAGAGACCAACAGCCACTTCACTGAGGTCTCACCTAGCTGACAGCACCCAAACCAGCTTTCAGCACCAGGCTGTAGAAATCACCTCTCTCACAAGCAATTCTTCTCACATTGATGTGTTTGCAGCTTAAAGGACTGATTCTACTTTTTGTTGTTGCTCTTGTTTCCTGAGAGCAGCGCCCAAGGGAACCAGGTTTGTGCAGTCTAGACATGAGAAGGCCGAGAGGAGACCTTATGGATCAATCCAACTCCCTTTAAGGAGGTTGGTCTCATCTTCGAAGCAACAAGAGATAGGAGACGAGGAAATGGCCCCATGTTTGTGACTTGGAGGTTCTGGCTGGGTATTAGGGAAAATGTCTTTACTGAAAGACTTAGCAAACACTAGAAATCAGGGCAGTGGTGGAGTCACCATCCTGGAAGGATTTAAAACACACAGATATGTTTGGTGGTAAGGGACACAGTTAAGTGGGCATAGTGATGTTGGGTTGATGGGTGGACTTGGTGATCTTAGCAGGCTTTTCCAACCATAACCATAACCATTGTATGAGAACCTCTGCTGAGGTTCTGCTTCCTGGGGTGGTCAGTCCCCAGCCCGTAGAGTCACACGGGGTTGCCTTCCTCTTGTTGAACTTCATGAGCTTCTGCTCAGGCTGTGCCCCTCAGCACTGCGACCCTCCCTCACAGCTCGGTCACCCCTCGACCAGTGCACGAGGTGACAGGGGACAACCCCTGCACAGCCTCGCTCAAGCACTACCAGGAGGGCCGGGGCCAGGCCCCGCGCTGCCCGCCGCTCCGTCCCGCTCTGCGGGTAACCGCCGGGGCCCGCGACCTGGCTGGAGATGCCGGATGAGGAGCTGCCACGAGAGCCCTCCCCGGCCCCGCCTGTAACCGCCTCCCCAGCACAGCGCGCTCCGCTAAACGGTCCCCCTGACCCAGCGCCACAGTCCTTTACACCGCCCCCTCCTTCCCAACCCGTGCCAACAGTATCTTCAACCGACGCCCCTCTCCCGGTGCCAATGACCCCTTCAACCGCACCCCCACCCAACCCAGCGCAATGGCTCCTTCAGCAGCCTCCCCGCCACAGCCC
>VZRI01011650.1:0-19133 GCA_013397515.1 Upupa epops | reverse complement strand
TACTGTGATACTGTGATCTCCCACAGAAACACTATAGAGCATCCAACCATATGATTAGAAAGTGTGATGGAGTGAATTTGAACGGGTTTCTTGCCTGAGGCATTGAAAAGTTGCTGTGGCAACTTGTGAAATTTTTGAGACTCTGAACTGGTATGACTGGTTTGGAGCTTCCTGTTTCCTGCTTCTTCTTCATTTAACTTTAGTGTTTCTTCGGAGAATCAGGGTACCCTGGGCTGGGTGTGGCAGCTATCTGGCTCTGGGAAAGTGGTGAATGGAGAGCAGAAGTTGGAACTTCAGAAATTAGCAGAGGAAATGTTTTGCTCACAAGCCACTGTTTGCTGAAATGGTCTGCAGGAATTGGCATACGGGAAATGGAGGACTGGCTTGGAAGCACATGGAAGAGGGAATTGGATCTGAAGTCGTTGGTGATAAGTGATGTGTGCACAGATTGAATGGACTCTGCATTTCCACATGGAAAAAGAACTGCTGAAATCTTTCCCCTTTGGGGAGGTAGAGACAGAATCTTGGTCCAGTTATGTGGGAATTCTGCCTTATCTTTTCAACAATACATATGTGCTAATGGAAGATCCAGTTATACATTATCACTGAAGAGAAGATTACATTTGATAAAGAATTCTACAGATTTTTACAGAAGACAGCCTTGACTTTAAGAGCAGTTTTCAGAACCACTATATACATACATAAAATTAATATGTATTATATATGATACATACTGTATAATGTATAATATGTATATATGTATCATTATATATGGTACATATTATATCATATCTAAGGCTATAGTGTTACCTGCAGGTGATATAATTCCCAAACTCAGGATTACATATATGCTAGTGAATATAAATAAGACATTAATATAATACAAAATAAACGAATGGGAAAGTAATAGCATTCAAAAATAGCATAAAAATTTTAAATATTACAGTTGCAATACAAAAAACATGAAAAATCCTACTTTCCATTAAGTCCAAACCTTGTGCTGTTACAGTGCTGCATGAAGTTCATCAGTAAAAAAATTGATACAAGTTTTATTTCAGCTGCTCAAAATAAAAGTAAAACCCACATGCCTAAGTAGTGCAAAGTAAAATAATAAATTACACAAGTGAAGCATTTTAAAGAAAAGTGTGTTTTGACTTTCATGCATAATCCCTCAAAAATTGTAATGAAACCTCTCTTCACATATGTATGAATGTTCAAGGAGCAGAAAGGACCAGATTTAGGAAATGGAATTACTGCCCCCTAGTGGGAGATGATGTATCAAAGCAATCAAAGAAAATTATTTCAGATAAATAAGCAAAGATTTCATTTTAAAAAGCATGTATTGTATGATTAATGTCTGGAAATATTCAAAAGAATGCACAGCCTTTTCCATATGCAATAACAGTAAATAGGATATAATTTACATTTTCATCTACAAGAGTGATAAAGAATGTGGGTTAAATGTAATCATCAGCCCTACAAAGTATAAATAATATTCTAGAATCAAACTATTTTATCAACAGAATGCCACAGCCAGAACTCATGACAGTACAGTCAGTAAATTAAAATCTAATTATCATTCTTATGATAATTAGGCTTTATAATTTTCAGGTAAATATATATATATGTATAAATCTATTTGAATTTTGGTGGGGAATTTTTTTGCTCTGTCAAGGACAGAGAAGCACAAGAGAAACAGTATTTGATCTTCTGAATAGCTAGAACAACAGCATAGTTAAATGCTGATGCAGTGTTTCCCACATGGTTTAATACAAAATATCCATCAAATCATGAGTCGTTAGCCTCCCTTTTAATATCTGACTACCCAACAATCAGCAAAAGGCTATTCAAGGCACATTCCTTACCTCACACTAAACTGAAGTGGCCCAAAGCATCTATTCTGAACCACTTTGTTGTTCCAACTAGGAAAGAAGCCCCACATTTTATCATAGTAGGTTTATACAAACTGTGACTACAATGGTAAGATGGGTCTTACACTTAAAAGTAAAACAAAAGAGGGAAGTCCTTGTGGAACTACATTTATCATTACAGAGTAGTTAGCAAGAATGATGTTGCCCATACAAAAATTAGCTGGTTTACACTTGAGTGGTGTGTTGCTTCTGTGACAGAAAAATGTTTTGCATCTGCAGCAGCCTAAGCTCTCCTTAGAACAGACAGACATCTGTATTACATCTTTAACTGACCAACTCGAGGTTTCATGCTTCCTGAAATGCAGATATCATTTGCAGAACTGTATTTTTCTCCCTTTTTTCCTTATAAAATGATTAGACCATCAGAACAACCCATCTTAATTCTAACACATCTAACGACAAGGACAATCATTACCATGTAAGTACTTGATAAAATGTTGGTCACTACGAAGAAAACTCCATTCTCTATCAAGGCACCTGATGCATCAGTGGTGACATAAATTAATGCAAAGGAAAGTCTAACCTGAAGGGATGTGAAAGAGCTAGTAGATTTAAATTAGCTACTATTTGACCTAATCTAGCATACTAGGAGATTGTTATTCATGGTTTTTAATTCTTCATAACAAGCTGGTTGTTTTTCACAATGCCCAATGAAATCTGCATTTCTGGAGAGCACCTGCCTTAGGAAGGGATAAGGGAATTGATTGGAAATTGGCTGGAAATGGACCAGAAGTGACTGAAGGTGTAGATGGGGAAAGAAAAATTGTTCACAAACTCTTGGAGTGAAAAAACTCCATTACAGACTTACCTGCTGTACAATAAGAGAACAGCAGCAATCAACAAATCAACCAATCGATTAGCAGATCAGCTATCTAACAAGGAGTTGTGTTTTAAAGAAATGTTTTTTGGCTAACAAGCAGAACTTGACTACCAAATTGGAAATTCAAGATGACTGCTAATGCTGACAACTGAGCAAGGCAAGAGTCTGTTCTTGTTAAAGGTTATCAGAAGCATGGAAAAAAAGGGCAGGAGTGGAATTTGGGAAAAGATCTGAAACTTGCTGGGAGGTAAACAGGCAGGCTTAGTTAGGACAAACAACATTTGCTGGCTCCTCTCTGTCCTAGTCCTTCATCCACAAACCCCTCATAATTAGCTCATTCTTGACATGGGCATGCAATCCTTGTCTCCCTGGTGAGTGACATACACAGCTTTGGTCTTTTTATACTAGCAAGTGGTGACAGAAGTAGATTATTTGAGAAGAAAGCAACAGTAATTATTCTCACACTCACCCACACAATGGTGCTTGGGCAGGTAAATATCTCCTTGCTCATGCTGTACATGGAGGGAAATACAACTTGCAGTGAGAAAAGAGGTATGAACTTCCTTGTTTTAACTGACTTTAGCCCAGTGCAGTGCTTAAGGGAGCTTCTCAGCTGCATCCCACCAGCAAGACTAGTAAAGCGGGACATGAGCTAGTAATGAGTGCTCACAGGCCCAGAAAGCCAACTGTATCCTGGGCTGCATAAAAAAAGGCATAGCTGGCAGGTTGAGGCGGTTCTGCCTCTCTGCTCTCCCCTGCAGTGCTGTCTCCAGCTCTGGAGTGCACAGCACACAAGACACAGAACTCTTGGAGCAGGTCTAGAGGAATGATCAGCGGACTAGAACACCTCTACTATGAGGACAAGATATGAGTTGGGGTGGTTCAGCCAAGACAGGAAGGGGTTTCAGGGAGACCTTGTGGCCTTTCAGTATTTAAAGACCTATGAGAAAAATGGGGATAGTGACACAAGGGACGATGGTTTTAAACTCAAGGTGTGTGTGTGTGTGGGGGGGGAAGCTTTAGACCAGTTACAAGGAAGACATTTCACCTACAATGTGGGTGGTGAGACATCGGAAGAGGTTGCCCACATATGCTCCTCTCTTTATGTCAAGATCAGACTGGATGGGGCTGTAAGCAACCTGGTCTAGTGGAAGATGTCCCTGCTCACTGAGGGGATTGGACTAGATGATCTCTAAAGGTCTCTTCCAACACAAACTGTTCTGAGATTCAGAGACAAGGAAGAAGCAAATGCTTTTTTCGCAGCTCCAGGAGGGTACTGAATACAAAGGAAACGTCAATGCGGGCGACACGTGGAGAAGCCTCCTTCGTCCCAGCTGTCACCGAGGGTCCTCCCCTGACAGGTTCCAGCCCACCTCGCCGAGGGGACTCCGCGACGCCACTCACTGAAGCGGGAAAGCCGCGGCGACCACAGCGCACGCGCAGGGTCCTCCGGAAGCGGCCGCCGGGCCGCCCGTCGCTACCGTCCGCCCGCTCTCGTGCGCAGCGGTTGTGGCGGGAACGGGACGGGACGGCGCGAGGCTGGGCGGGAGTGCGCGTGCGCTCGCACGTGGCCCGAGTTGGTGGGTGTCTGGCTCTCCCGTCCAACCACGCGCTCGCGTGGGACGGCGGGGGAGGGTGCGGCCACGCCCTATGGCTGGCGGTGGGTGCGATGGCTGCCCTGGGTCTTGTAGGCCTGCGTGAATGTTTCTGAGCGCCTGCCCGCCCGTCCTCCCTTTTCTTCTTCCCTCCCTTCCCTTCGTCATCTCGCCTAGGGCGGGAGAGGCTCCCTGCTGCGCTAGGCCGGAGGAAAGAGGAGGAAGAGGGGCTGGGCCACTATGGCCAGCCCCGGCGAGTGGGAGCGCCTGGGGCCGCTGCTGCCTGAGACGCTGCGAGTGAGTGAGGTAAGCGGCGGGCGGGGACGGGACGTGTCGCCTGGGGCTGAAGAGAGGGCGGAACGGAACTGCGGCGTTCCGCTGCCACTGATGAGCGCCGAGCGATGCCGAGGCTGGAAGGTTGTTGCAGACCCAGGCGAAGCGGAGTGCCAGAGGAAACTTGTGGCGTTTCCCGCCGCCGCCGTGTTGTGGCAGTGGATCTGGAAGGGAGATGTAGTGATGTTAAGGCGTAGTACAAAGGGACAGTTCGCTTGTCTGTATTACCGGCAGCTTCTTCATCGAGTTACATATGCTGTAGCTGTGCTTGAGAAGAACCGCGTGTGTTCTGTTCTTCGCTGGCTGTCGCCTAAACTTGTAGAGGTAGGTAGCAAAAAATCTCAAGGCCTACTGTTAATTCTGCAAAATTTCTTCTAAAATCTTATTTTTATTAACCTCAACTGTTTGTCTGCATGTTAATTGGTAGTAATATATTTTAAAGACTTTTTGCATTAGTTTTTACTCTGATAATTGGAAATAGTTTACTGGTGGCAATGGTAACTATAAGATGCAATTTGTGCTAGGCACAGCTGCTTTATGCAGGTGTTCAGATCTGCTTCTCATAAGCAGGGGGGGAGATAAGGATAACCCCCAGGGATCAGTACTGGGTCCGAGCTTACTCAACATACTCATCAACAATCTGGACAAAGTGACAGAGTGTACATACCCTCAGCAAGTTTGCTGATGATACAAGGCTGAGAAGAGTGGCTTTCCTCAGTACAGGTGTTTTGATTACTAAAGACTGGGACAGAGAAAGCATTATGTACTTCAGCTTTATCCTCCCTCATGATCACTCTATTTTGTCATCTGGCATGATCTGGACAGGGTGTAGAGTTGAGCAAAGAGGAACCTTACAAGGTTCAGCAGGAGCAAGCATAGGGTCCTGCACATTTGGAGAAACAACTCCATGCATCAGTACAGGTTTGGGGTAGGCCAGTTGGAGAGTAGCCTTGAGGAAAAAGATTTCTGAATCCTGGTACACAGTAAGCTGGCCATGAGCTGACAGTATGCCCTTGTTGTCAAAAAAGACTTAAGGTATTCTGGGGTGAATTAAGAAGTGTGTGTCCAGTAGCTCTAGAGAAGTTACCCTCCTCTTTTTAAAAGAAGTAACTTTTCTTTTAAAAAGGGAAGCTTGTTACTGCATTGATTACAATTTTAATAAAGTAGGCTGCATTCAGAATNCAACTCCATGCATCAGTACAGGTTTGGGGTAGGCCAGTTGGAGAGTAGCCTTGAGGAAAAAGATTTCTGAATCCTGGTACACAGTAAGCTGGCCATGAGCTGACAGTATGCCCTTGTTGTCAAAAAAGACTTAAGGTATTCTGGGGTGAATTAAGAAGTGTGTGTCCAGTAGCTCTAGAGAAGTTACCCTCCTCTTTTTAAAAGAAGTAACTTTTCTTTTAAAAAGGGAAGCTTGTTACTGCATTGATTACAATTTTAATAAAGTAGGCTGCATTCAGAATACTGGATCCAGTTCTGGACTCTGCAGTTCAAGAGCAGAGGGCAATGAAGCTAAATGGGGCACTGGAACTACTGTCTTGTGCGAGAGCTGGGACTGCAAGAGCCTTGTGAAGAGAATGAGAGGAGACCTTATTGACACCTGTAAATATCTAAAGGGTGGTTGTAGGAGGGGGGATGGTGCCAGGCAGTTTTCACTTGTGCCCAGTGACAGGACAAGGAACACAGGAAGTTTCATTTAGAAATAAGGAAAAAACTTCTCTACAGGGCAAGGCACAATGCCCAGGAACAGGCTGCCCAGAGAGGCTGTGGAGTCTACTCTGGAGATGCTCACATCCTACCTGGATACACTCCTGTGCAATAACAGTCTTGGTTTGGTGGGGGGGACTTGACTAGATGATCTCTTCAGGTTCCCTTCAATTACCAATGATTCTGTGGTAGTCATTAGTAGCATTGGCTGTAATGGCAATGACAGAGTTCAGAAACTTGAGTGTAGTGAGGAGAGTTAGTGGCAGAGAACATAACATAGATTCTGGCTTGCTCAGGCTTGATGGCTCCAACTTATGCAGGCAATGAGGATGTTGTAAAAGTTGGAGGAGGCTTAGAGGTGGGGTTCTATACAGACAGGGACATTCCATCTTAATACCCTGACAAGAAGCATATGTCTTGAGGGATAGCTGCAGCTATATCTGCACTCCTAGGAGAGCAAGAAGAACATATATGCATAAGGTGGAAGCAAGGACAGGCTATAAAGGAGGATAAAAAAATTTGACTGTGTATGTAGGCATGATGCTAGGGAAGCCAAAGTTATAGTGTTGAAACTAGCAAGGACTGTCAGAGGTAACAAGAATAACCTTTGCTGCTGCATTGACAATGCAATAAAGGGGTGGTAGGTAGTGTGATCTGCTAAGGGAGGGCAGGTGGTTCAGGGAGTGTGGTCTCAAATATGGCTGAAGTACTTGGTATTCTTGCATGGGTCTTCAGAACTGATGTTCTTAACTGTGTCTTAAGTGATAGGATTCAAAGAGAAACAACCAGCAATGGAAAACTGTCAATTTAGGAATCTCTTGAGAAATCTCAATCCAAACAGGACCCACTCAGTACCTCCAAAGAGCTGGCTCATATTGTGAGGTCATTCTCATGACTTCAAGAGGTTGTGGAAGTTGGCTACAACTTAGCCCACTTTAGTTCCTTGGAAGCTGTTTTTCTGGGCACTTGCAGGAGAGGGTGATAAGAGCTAGCCAACATGATTATACTTGCAACCCGATTACCTTAGTCATTTCATAACCAAGAACTATAGATCCAAAACCTTGGATGTTTCCTGTATTAGCTTTAGCAGGACTTATGAAACAGTTTCATGTAGCATCCTCCTCTTAAGTTGAAATGGTAACAGATTGTGGACTAATAGATGAGTAAAAAACCTGGCTGGATTGTCAGGCATAAAGAGGAGTGGTTAGTGGTTATACTCAACCTGAAAGTGTATTTCAAGTGGAGTTCCTTGGATACCTGTCCTTGTAATAGGAGGAGAACACAAAATGATTCATGGGTTGGAAAGGTGTCACAAACAACTAGGTGTGGGCTAGAGGAATGGGCCATCAGACAAGTCTTGAATTTCAACCATGGAAGCTGAAAATTCAAGTGTGAATTTGCAGCTGGGCCTGAACTCTGCAGTGGCACAGATTGGGGGACACCCTGCTGAAAAAACCTTGTAGTCCTGATGGAAAATGAGCTAATCACATACCAGCACTGTGCTCTGGCACCTAGGCAAGTGAAGCTGTATTGATAGGAGCACAGTCAGAAAATCAAGGCAAGCGATTCTTCTTTACTTCATGCGTACTAGGCTGCTTCTGGAATGCTATGTCCAGTTTAGGCCCATCAGCAAAGGAAGACTGTTGATAACTACTGACAGAGCTTGTGAAGCCACAGTAGCTCTTCATGACTTGCAATGAAGTTAAAAAGAAGCTGAGGCCAGGTATCTCACAGCTGTGTGTAATAGGAGGCTGAAAGAAAGTTTGCATGAATTGAAAGAAAAGGAGCAAGAGAGGTTACAACTGTTGTGTCCTAATAGTAGTGCTGTAGTATGTGTCCTTGTCTGGATCCCCATGTGTCCCACCTGCGTCACCATTAGTGTCATAGGTCAGAGACCCCAACTGTGTTTCAACAAAGAATATTTAACTGAACCATCAGATACAAAGAAAGGGTTTGGTCTCTTCCAACTGTAATGAGTCTGAATTTGAAAATGCTCCTTTAGTTAAATTGGCATGAGGGGTGGAATGAAGGACCTGATTAGGCTTGTCATGTCAGTCTCTTGACCAGAGCAGACTCTGCTGCCAGTCTTAGAATGTATAATCAATTCTGAATAATATGTCTGTATTCTGTATTTGAACTGTTACACAGAACACCTGAAGCTTCTATCCATAAGAGTTCATACAGCTACCTGTGTTGTGACCAAAGCCTGAGCATTAGGGAGTTTGGTGGTGGTCTCCACTTTCCAAGACAGAAGGCATAGTGGTGAGATTAAGGGCTGACAATTCTGGTGAGGAATTAATGATCATGTATCCCTTCTATATGGTGACTTCTTCACAGTTGTGTCTGTGAAATTGTCAGTGCTCAGATTGCTGTATCTAGAGTCAATGTGGGAATTGGTGACTTGTCCTTTTTAGGCATCATTTACGTCAGTTATTTTTTGTTTTTTCCCCAGCAGTCCATGGTCAGTCTGAAAGTGGAGGATGATGATGATGAGCTGTTTGTAAGAAGTAAGTTGCTATATTCCACAAGTAAAGATGATTCCTGGAGCGTTTAGTGGTTTCTTTTTTTCATGATGCTGAGTACCTGCTGTTAACATGAGAAACTGTTATACAGGCAGCTAAGGAGGAGTGCTGCACACTAAATGAAATAAGTTATGAAGCAACACATTCTTCGTAGTTTTTCCTCTGTAAGCCTGTTGCAGGTTTACCTTCAAGCTGCTATAGACCAAATATTCTACTGGAAAAACAATCTAGAGAAAATGAACTTTGTACTGGCAAACAAGCTTGAGTGAAACTGCATTGTTTTTTGTGGGTTTTTTTTCTTGCCAGTTGAGTAGTGTCGCAAATGTATCACAGTAACACAATCCAAAACAGTTGTTGAACCTGACACTTGATGCTAAAGAACCCGCAATCTTTTGTAGCTGTGGAATGGGAGTGATATACTCTGAGTAAAATGCAAGTCTCATTCATCCTGGGAAAAATACTGAAGATGGAAGAATGATATTTTCTAGGGAAGTTTCCGTATGCATGCACACATGTTCTCTTGAGGCATTAGACTGGACCATTACTCAGTGACACAGTTTGATCAGATGTGAAATAACTGTTTTGGAGAAAGGGTAGGAGCAGATTTGACAGTTTTTCATTGATGTCCATTGATTTTTCATTGACTTTCATCAGATGAGTGCATGTGTACCACATCTTTTTTTTTATTTTACCTCAGAGATACCTGGCTTTTTTATGCTTTATGCATAGGTAATTAAAAAGCTAAAGTTAAACAAGCTGTTTTTCAGTAGTTTTTCTGCTGTTTAACTAAATATGCTCATAAAGGAGTCACACAGCACATGGACATCTCTTAAACATACCGTGTCCTGGTATCTGTAGATCTTTGTTGCATTAGTAAATGAAACAGACATGACCAGTTATTTTGCCCCAAGACCAAATGTAGTGTAGCCAGATTTTGTCTGTGTATTCAGTTCTTGTACTTCACAACAGATTAATCACATCCAGGCTGAAACAGTCCCTGAAATCAGATTAACTCCTGAGGCATGCCTGCATGTTGTTTGGAAATCAATCTGGGCCAAAAGGGTGTGGAAAAAAAACCCCATTTTAAGGGTGAGAAGTGCTGTTTTCTGGGAGGGTCCTCACACTGTAGTTACCTGAAGTTTTCATTACCACTTATTTAGTAGTCTGAGTTCATGTCCTGTAGAACATAGAGTATCTATACTAGCAGTCTGAGGGCATGAACACTGCAAGTATGAAGATGTGGTGTTGCCATTTGGGTATTATGTACATAATAGACTTAGGCCATTGCAATGCCAGTATTAATAACTGCCGTACTTTCAGGCTTCTACATTGTTCCTTTATCACCTTTTTTTTTTTAAGGAACATATTATTCTCATATAGTAGTTTAAATATTTTATCAAAACTTTACAGGGTCGCTGAAAGCCAGAAAGCCTCGATTTGATGCGTCCTTGACTTATTTGACCCGAAAATTCGTGGATCTTATGAGATCATCTCCAGATGGTGTTCTTGATTTAAATGAAGTAGCAACAACACTTGGAGTACAAAAACGAAGAGTATATGACATCACCAATGTGTTGGGTGGAATCCGCTTGGTACAGAAAAGATCTAAGAACCTTATCCAGTGGATGTGAGTTGGCTTTAAGGCTTCTAATTTCTAAAACAATAAAACCCAACAATATTTGATTAATGTTTGTAACTTTGACAGTATTCTTAAGCATGTTGAATTATTTCTAATAGATAAAAATATTTCAAGTGTGTGTGTGTATATATATATACACACACATATAAGTATCCTTATGCTCCCTGAACAGCTTCCTATATTAACAAGCACCAGCTGCAAAAGTACAATGAAGCATATTTCAGCACAGGATAGCAGAACTCCTGGTTGTTTTCTACTAGTATATTTATGTTGATTAAATGGGCTCTTATTCATATAAACATACTAGACAAATTTCATCTCATTCTAGCGGTTCTAGTCTTGATAATGTTACTGGGAAAGCACCAGAAGAGCAACACCTTAAAGATGAACTTTCTGACTTATCAGCCATGGAAGAGGCTCTGGATGAATTGATCAAGGACTGTGCTCATCAGTTATTTGAACTAACAGATGACAAAGAAAATGCAAAATATCCTTTAAAGTCTTGAATTATTTTAACAGTGCTGGTTTTTTCAAGTACTCAGCTGGTGATGAGCGTAGGCTTATGCTGCAGGTATGCAGTAACATCCAATAATAAGTTTTAAAATAAGAAACTTTTTGCTTATTTTGTATTAGTGATACTGGTCACAGGCCTGGTATGATTGTGTTGTGATTATATTGGTTGTGCCTTTATACTGCTCTGTCTCTTGAGAAAAGTTCCAGTGCAGTCTTGATTTTTGGATGGATTTTGATAATAGAAAAGCAGTTTCTTATAATACAACATAAACATTGGATCTTGTGGATCTTGCCATTCGTTACAATATGTTATTACTTAGCTCCCTTGTATGACAGAATGTTAAGATCTCTGTTAAGTAAAATGTGCCCACTTTCTGTATTGGTATCAGGAAAACTTTTCATTACACTGTAACTGTTCTGGTAAAGAAAATTACATAGTTTTCCAGGAAATTATTTACATACATAGGTACTACAGAAATAAAAGAGGTAGTCTCTCAAGGTCAGTAGTACCTCTACTTTGTAGACTCATGACAGCATCTGTGAAAAATGTTTGCCAAATGTGTTTTGCTTTTTTATATTGAATATCTTATTTTTTTAAACTTTTTCCTGCCCAGAAATAAAGAATTGATTTTGAACTTGTTAGCTAATGCTTAATTTTACAAAGTTAGTATTAAAGAAACTTCAACAGAACTATTGGTGTTCTGCTTCAACTTAATTTCATACTTGTTGCTTTTATCTACTAGCAAATTACTGAATCCTTGACCAATGTATACACTAGCTTATGTGACATACCAAGATATCCGTAGCATTCAGGCATTTCAAGGACAGATTGTGATTGCAATCAAAGCTCCAGAGGAAACCACATTAGAAATACCAATTCCTAAAGAAGTAAGTTTTAGACATTTCTCACTTAAGGGATCAAAGATCTCAAGTTTGATTTTTGCAGCAGCACTCAAACACTTGACTTTCAGTTTCTCTGTCATGTATACCAGAGACCAGTACTTCACTGTTCTTGTGTTATGCTAAACAATGTTGTGGGGATTTTAGTCTAAGAAACGTGCAGTATTTTTCTGCTCACCTAAATTACTAAACTACTAGCATGTCTGAACTTTAATTGTTTGTCTTTGTTAGAATAGAATAGCTGTAATAATCAATTTTACTTCCACTATCAGCCTAATTGATAATTTACAGGATAATGGAACTTTAAAAGAGCAGTTAATGATTGTATACTAAAATCTACATAAATCATAAACCAAAGTAATACGTGTGATTTGGTAATGATAACAACATGTAAAGGTAGTCTTTTACCTCATAATGAGTAGGCAGCTGTTGTTACAATAATATTAAAGGATCAAGCGCACCCTATGCTTGACAGGAGAAAACATTTTTATGCCAGTAGATCATGTTAAGATAGATTTCTTCATAGAGGCAGGGAGCTGTGCCTCACCTTGTGGTACAACGGACATCCTCCTGCTTAGGTCATAGGGAGGAATCAACTTTGTACCCTGCACCCAGTCTCTCTGCACATACATTAAGGCCTGTATACTGGGAACCCAGTGTTTAAGTAGTGCTGTGAAAGAGGCAAAATACTGGAAGTAAGATTAAGGATAACAAATGGCACTTTATGTTCTGAATTGTGTAGTCATCAGATTTGCCTTATTGTGTGTACAGCAGGGGAGATATTGTGGGAAAAGAAGATACAAATCAATAGAACTAGAAGGCTTAGATCCACTGCATAGATCTCCAGTGATTTCACTGGTAAAAGGAGCTGGCTCTTATTCTGTGGAGATGAAAAAGATAAGATTTCAGAGGCTTCCTCAAGCAAATGAAGGCAGGATTTAAAAGGTAGTGTTTTGGATTGAACAGAAACTTCTCCATTGCCCATTAAATTTGATGTGCTCTGTGACTTGCAATGCTAAACTATAAGAAGTTGTTCATTTGTCCACTAAGGAAAAGCAGTAAGAATAATACGGTTTTCTCACTTTGCCAGATTATTAAGGCTGCTCTGTGCTCTGGTTTGTCTTCTGATCCATGGACATTCACTTATCAAGTTTTAAATGCTGCTACTCTTACATGACCAAGATTTACTGTACGTTTATCTAAATGTCAGTTAAAAACCAAAGGTTTGCAAATTGCACATTCATTTAAAAGGAAAGTTCATTAGCTTAATGGTGCTTAGTAATTGCCCTACAAGTCTAGGTAGTAGTCATAATTTTTTTAGAACTGGTAACCCAGTTTGTAGTTATGCCATTCCTGCAGTCTGTTTCTTAATCTGTTTGCTTTAAAATGTGTGCAGAAACGGATAACTGACATGTAAGATTTGTTCTTTGGTTTATGTGCAAGTCGCTGTTTTATAGGATTGCATAGAAGTCCATGTGAAGAGCACAAATGGACCCATTGATGTGTATCTATGTGAAGTGGAACAAGAGAAGTCAGATATCAACGCTTACGAAGATAAAGGTTCTGTCACTTGTAAAACGGAGTCACCGGATTATTCTGATGAAGGTAGTGCCTTTCATTTGCACTTTTATGCCCTTACAGTACTTTTTGAGGACAGTCATACTCTTCTGACAAAGTTGAAAACTGCTGTGTAAGTACAGTTCTCTGGGAATAGTTTGCAGGGCAGGATGTGTGAGTGTAGGAAATGCCTGAAACAGAAGTCTATAGCAGGAGTTTGGAGAATCAGGGATGTGCACGCATTGCAAAGCACCCTGACCCAGTGTTTTTTGTGCTCATTACTGGTTTCTTGTCAAAGCTGTGCTCTGTGGATTGAACAGTGTGTGTCAGTTCTCTGCTGCCTCACTGCGGAGCCCAGCAGCTCAGCAGGAATAGTAGTTGTGAGAGTTAAGATGCTGTTTCAGATGGGAGGGTGTGCTGCTCTTGTTTGTTACTGCCTTGTGTCCTGGAGGGCAGACAGAAAGAGAGGATGCTGTATCCTAAAACAAGGATGACTGAAACAGAGTATCTTGAGCCCCAATGCTGCAGGATGTGGTTTTAAAATAAGTGTGGCAGGAATTGGGAGTAGCTCAGAGCACAAAACAAATTATTTTTAGCAGTGCTGCTTGCTAGTTGAGGTGAAGAGTTGAGTTTTTAATCTTAGACTTTTTTTCTTTTTTTGCTTTACTTTACTTGCAAAATGACTTGAAATTCTATTTCATACAATGACAGTAATAATATTTCCTTTTTACTTTCCTTTCAAAGAGACGTCTCCTCCAGGGGAAGGAAAAAACCAAACCACCTGAGATGACAAATCGATTACAACTCAAAAATCTAGTACAGAATGTAAATACCTGTGTGTTCACGCTTTTCCAAAGCTGCTTGGATCTGCGAACTTACCTAAAATGTTCCAAAGTGCTTTAAATCTAAACCAACAGTGAGTTGGTTGAGTGTTTTGGCAAAATTGCTTATCTTCCCAAGTTAAAAGATGGCAGTTCCTAGAGCTGCTTTTACAAGATTTGTTTTCATAGTCGCATGTGATCTACAGAACTTTAGGAAGATATTTTTTAGCTTATGAAATCATTTTAATTGACAGAAAACACAGGCAATTACTTCTAAAACTGAAGACTTAAACTATTTTTGGAATGACCCAAAATCCTTTGTGATAATGTATATAATAAAGAAATGCACTTTTCAGTTCTGAAGCTGCACTACTACTAAGCAGGACTTTCAGATGCAAGTGTAACAAAGAACTGGTGTATAAGAAGAGTTTATGATAAGGAAGGCGATGTAAATATCCAAACTGATGCCTTACACTGTGTGGATGCTGTTTGCATTGTTTGCATTCAGCTTTGCATGAACCATGATATCAACACTGAAGTTAAATAATTGGGCTTTTTGTTTGTAGCTGTATCATGTCTAAGTAGTGACTGATGTAGATCTGTTGAGATGGTTTGCATTTCTGCATTTGTACAGCAAAGAAATAAAATAAGCCTATAAAATATTAGTCTGATCAGTCAGTCTGATGAAACATGCTGGGTTGTCTTTGTTGGAATTTACTTGTTAACTGCAAGCTTTAAAACTGTTGAGGAAATTTTTAATCTGTTGTGCGTCGTCAGTTTGATCTGATTTATTGTGATGCCACAGTACTGTAGCAGCCTTCATAGGAAACGTGATCAATCAGTACTTCAATTGGCCCTTTCCATATTCTAGGGCTTACATATGACATAACATTAGCCTAGTACCGTGATCTTTTTGTGGGTATGTCTTGAAAAACATGCGTAAAGTACTGTAAAACTACAAACTCCATCTCTGTTCATCCAACTTTTGCATCTGTAAAATGAAGCCGGAATTTTGATACTGGGTTTTCTAAGTCAAGTAATTGTCTGTACAAATGCCATTCTTATTTCAGTAACTTATTTCAGTCCTGGAATATTTATTTAACTGTTTTCTATGTTGGCAGTGTGTGGTTGGTTTGTTTTTAAATCATAGAATCATAGAATGGTTTGGGTTGGAAGGGAACTTTAAAGGTCATCTAGTCCAACCCACAAACCAGGGTGCCAAGTCCTTGTTCTCCCAATCCCACAGTATCAGCAACTATCCATCTACTCACAAGTTGAGAACAAAAAAGCTAATAAACTAAAAGCTAATAAACCAGTGACTCTACATTTATTTTAGACATATGCTATACAATTAAATGCCCTATATACTTCTAATAAATAGGGTAGTTGACACTGAGAAGCTTAAATGTGCCTGAATACAGATTGCGCTACTCCCACTTTCTAAAGTGTTCACTACTTGTACAAAATACACGGGATTATACTGTGCTGATTGGGAACTGCACAGAATGCAAGTTTATTTTGAAAACCAGTAATATTCTACCAAACTACAGCTCCAGAATGTAGGACTTCAGTGGCAGGTACTGTTCTTCTGCACCTCTATAAAATGCAGGCTGAACTGTTAATACCCAAAAGCAAAATGTAGGTCGTGGTCAAAATTGGGACGATACTTATATTAAGATGGGTCAGGAGTTAAAACTATTAAATGATCTTTTCCCTTCATTCAGTGGCTTGCTGCTTTCTAGATGGCAGACTGGCTATTTAGTAATTTTACGTGGCTGTTCTGTTTCGATGGGGAAAGAGATTTATGCCAAAGGGCAGTATTGATTCCCCCCCTACACAGGTTCAACAACTTGGAATAATGTTTGCTGTGAAGTGGGTAAAAATTTCCAGCACCAAGTAATCCTGAATGCTCTTTGTGGGGGTTCTTGTTAGGTGATGATGCAGTGTTTGGAAGTGTGGAGTAAGGGAAGAATATGACTACAAAATAACCGTCTCATAAATGTTGAGGAAGTATTTCCTCAAAAGCAGAATGTATCTTCTTTAACTGAGCCATCAGTATTTCTAGTTGTAAACAATTTTCTAATGATTCTGACTTCTTAGCTTAAAGTGACACAGCATGATGAGCTGTGAGAAGCTGCAATATGACAGCTACACCATCATTATTTTCTTGAGTACATTTGTTTTAATATTGCACGTTCAGGGGAACAAATGGACTTTTGAAGATTAAACTGCTTTGTCATTACAGCTTGGATACTAGCAGTATTATCCTCTTGTGATACTGGACAGCAACGTAATGTCAGCTCAGTACCTTAACTAGCTGAAACAATCAGACTTTGATTTCAGGAAAAGTTCCTGAATGATGCTGAACTAAAATAAAAGTTACAAACTCACTGAAAAAGTAGATGTGATGGGACTTTACTCTGAATTACGTAATGTTTGATTTCTTTTCTGAGAATTACGTAATGTTTGATTTCTTTTCTGAGAGTTTATTAAGACTGAAGTATTTTTGTTGAGTCCACATCTGTCCATTTCAGTGTGTCTGTAGGCGTAAGCACTTCCCTCAGCTACTTGAGGAGTCTGCCTGAAATAAAATAAATGTTTTTGTCTTCCCTTCAGTGAGAATGGCTGAGCATCTAAATGTGATCGCTGATGAATACAGCAGCCAGGAGCTGTAATAATAAAATGGCCTGGTTTTGCTGACTGCAACAAATGGTACAAGTTGCCCATTCAGCCCTTATATGGTACTGGAAATCACTCACCAGATGTGAATTGCAGTTTATAAATGATGTGATTTGTAAAGAAGAGAGAAGATGGCTGTAAATGATGACATTTTGGAAAGTGCTTAAAGACAGCCAATTCCTTCATTTTGAATGATCTCTTTGTTGTGTGTGAAGAGCCTCATTTATAAGCTTAATTAAGTTACACTAAGTTCACAAGTCACTTTTTTAGTTCTTGTGATATTTGGTGATAACACTACTCGGCTTCCTAGACAGTCAGTGTTCTTGAGTAGCTGGATTTTACTGCAAGGTTTATGCTAGCGTTCTTGATGTATGGGCTGGCACTGACACCTTGCTGGGACTTAAGTGACTGCTGAGGTGTTTATCCAAAGCAGGAAGCTGCTGGGTTTGGTTCCACTTCTGATCTGCTACTTTGTGAGAAGCGTGCTGAGGCTGAAATCATGTAAACCATTCTAAGTTTCTATGATAATTGGAAGGGACCTCAGAGATCATCTAGTTCTGATCCCCTTCCTGTGGTAGGAATACCTCTCACTGGACCAGGTTCTCTGGAGCCTCATCCGAACGGGCCTTGAACGCTTAGTAGGATGTATCTTGTGTGTAGTTTATTCCTTTGATCCCTTTGCAGTCTGATGGTGGGCTGTCCCAGATTCCAGAATTGTGTTATCTGGACATCTGCCAGCTATGTCTGGCCGTGCCACTCTGGAAAAAACCCTGATCTCTTGTTAGAAGAATAAGCAGTGTTGGGGCTGGTTAGTACTTGCATGGGAGACTGTCATGGAACAGTAGGTGCTGTAGATCTACCCTGCTCCAGCAGGGGGGGGATTGGGCTTAGATGATCTTTCGAGGTCCCTTCCAACTCATAACAGTGATTTTGTATACATGGGTGTATTGTATCTTCTCTTAACATGGTCCCATGGATGAGATGTGTTTTCAATCAGCCCTGGATTAAGTCATGGAACTGCAGGAGTCAGTCCTAGAAGCTGTAGCAGCAAACTCAGATACAAGCTTGGGATATCATCTTTGACTGGCTTTTATACTTTCATTTTGGGGTGAGGACACTGGCTGGAATAGAAGGACTCAGACCATTAATGCCTGGCTATGAGACTAGTGTTACAGGCAAGGCTTTGGGTTCTTTGATAATGACTGGTTCTAGAAGGCGAAATCTTGCAGGTCCACATGGGAGAGGTTTATTTCAGAGGGGAAAAAAAGGTTCTGGAGCAGGAATTGACAGGCTCATACAAAGGGCTTTAAACTAGATTCGAAGAGGGGTGGGATAGTTGATGCGTGTGCACCAGTGGGACGGGACAAAGCTCTGGTCTTAATGAAAACCAGTGGCCTCTCACTGTCCTAGAGTGAAACCGGAGCACTTGGCTCACTCCCTAAAATGCCTGTACACCAGTGCACGCAGCATGGGGAATAAGCAGGAGGAGTTAGAAATCTGTATCCAGTCAGATTATGATCTGGTGGCAATTACAGAGACCTGGTGGGACAGCTAGCATGGCTGGAATGTGGTCATGGACGGCTGTGTCCTTTTCAGGAGGGACAGATAAGCAAGGCGAGGTGGTGGAGTTGCTCTTCACATATGAGAGCAACTGGAATGTATTGAGTTCTGTCCAGGGGCAGATGAAGAGAGAGTTGAGAGTTTGTGGGTGCAGATCAAGGGGCAGGCTGGCTTGGGTGACACTGTTGTGGGTGTCTATTACAGGCCACCAGATCAGAATGAGGAAGTTGATGAGGTCTTCTACAGGCAGCTGGCAGGAGCCTCACAGCTACAGACCCTGGTTCTCGTAGGGGATTTTAACTACCCTGGTATTTTCTGGAAGACTACTCAGCCAGCCATCCCCAGTCCAGGAGGTTCCTCCAGAGCAGGAGGTGACAGTTTTCCTGATGCAAATNGCCAACTTTGGCTGTTTCAAGCAATTGCTGAGGGAAATCCCATGGGACAGGGTACTGGCAGGTAAAGGGGCCCAAGATAGCGGGTTATTGTTCAAAGACCACTTACTTGAACAGCACAAGTGTGTCCTGACAGGGAATAAGTCAAGGAAGGGAGCTAGAGG
>VZRI01011649.1:81260-129231 GCA_013397515.1 Upupa epops | reverse complement strand
AAGAGTGATCTGATTTTAGAATGAGATGCCCACGGAAGTGGTCGGGTCGCTGTCTCTGGAGGTGTTCAAGGTTAGGCTGGATGAAGTGCTGAGTGGCATGATCTAGCGGGGTCTAGAGAAGTGCCACAGGAACCTTTTCCAGAGGAGGAGGGCTGGAGCCCCTCCCCAGCCCCAGAGAACAACCTGAAAGACTTGGAGTTGCTCAGCTTGGAGAAAGGAAGGCTGCAGGGAGACCTTAATAGCAGCCTTCCAGTAGCTGAAGGGGGACTACAAGAAAATTGGAGAGGGAGTTTTTACAGGGGTGTGCAGTGAGAAGACAAGGGACAACAATTTTAAACTAGAGCTGGTAGATCTAGATTTTATGTTAGAAAAGGTTGTTTATAATGAGGCTGATGAAACACTGGAACCGGTTGCCCAGAATGGTGGTGGAGGCCCCACCCCTTGAGGCATTCAAGGTCAGGCTTGACAGGGCTCTGAACAACCTGTCTAGTTAGTTATGTTCCTGCTCACTGCAAAGGGTATGGACTAGGTGACCTTTAAAGTTCTCTTCTAGCTCAACACATTCTATAGTTCTATGAAATGAAGAAGTAAGAGAAGCAAAGATCACACCAGGCTCTGACTCTGGATTAGCTCAACAGGAAAGCTGAGGGATTGTGTTCCTCTATTCACAATTAAAAGTATAGCTATAAGGTCTAGGGGCCTATTATGTTGTTTCTTTTTTTGTTAGAATACAGATAATGAGAAATTAAAGATGTTAATGTTAGTTGGATTGCTGAAACTTTGAATCTTTTGAATAACCTTCTCTCATTCTGATCGTATCAGTTTCAAAGAAGGCAAAATACTACCACAAATATAATTTAAAAATGCAGTACATGTGCAAAAAATGAACATTTCTTGAATTGGTACTCCTTTTTTTACCAATATTAACTGCATGTCCTTTGTTAATACTGCATGTCTGCTATACATCTTGTATATATTTTGTATTTATATACTGTACATTTTGTGCATACATGGATTATGTTCATTTTCTGAGCATGAGCTAACCATGACAGTTTGGAAATAAATGTAATTCTGTAAAACATACAGACATGAGTCCATTAATCTAACAAGGAAATGAACAATAAATGATTCTACGATTCATTATAAAAGAATTACACAATTCCATTTAGTAAGAACTGAGTTTATATTTAAAAATTCATAAGGTAGGTACACTTCTTCCAAGGAAACTATTAGCTAAGTGCTATGTAGGATTTTTGATTCATATATTTTACTGGTGTAATTTGAAAATCATAAAAAACGTATCAAATGGAGAAACCAGACACAACTAAAGAAGCCATAAAATGATGATGGATAACATCCATTTTCCCTGTTATTCATCTGATTTATCTGAAAAATCATTAGGACTATTTTCAGATTAGTTTAAATTACTTTCTAAATCAGCAATAATTAGATTATAGACTGAAATCCCATGTTTCAAAGAAAAATTGCTCTACATTGCACAGCCAACTAGTGGTTCAAAGTGAAATGTTGGAATCACTGCAGGTTGATTCTTCTGTGCTACCATTCTCTTTAATGCACCATCACAGCTTTCAATTACGAGGAAAATACATCTAAAAATAAAGCACTACAGAACTTTTTATGTTCTAAAGTCACATATAAATCAAAGGAGTGAAAGCCATTGTAATAACATGCGAAGTTCAAGGCACCAGGATGAAACGGCAGTTGAATCTACTCATACAGGCAGCAAATTTACCATGTTATTCCACTTCTTCCTTGTGCTTTCATTAAAATTGGGAAACTTGGCAGTAGTTTCAAAGATCGTGAGAGCAGGTCAGAGTAAAGCCATGGTTAACTGATAGAAATTAAATGCCTTCTACTACTAATTGGATGCCACTAAGTACTAAAGGAAAACCATAAACAAATGGTCTTAAAACAATTTGTCTGCAACTGAAACTACGTCTTTTGAAAGTCTACTGAGGACAGATAACAGTGACAATCCCGTAGAATGAATGATTAATCCTAAATTCACACCAACACCAGACTGAAGACTCAATTCCATCAAACTGCTGAGTGAAAGTGGTCCTGCTCAAGCCACAAAGTAGGAACAAGTGGTCCTGTCAAAGTCAAGCTGGCTACCAGTATAGTTGGGCTGCATACCGGATTGATGATGCAACCACAGGCAAATCCACTCTCATTCGAATATTCATCACATTCCTAGGCTTTGCACTGGATAAAAAACTGGCTGGTTGGCTGGACCCAGAGACCTAATGAAGGGCATTAAACCTAGCTGGTCACAAGTAGTGCCACTCAGAGTTCAGTATGTGGGCCTGTTCTCATTAATATCATTATTAATGATCTGGGTGAGTGGATTGAGTGCATCCTGAGTAAGTTTGCAGATTACATGAAGCTGGGTAGATGTGTCAATCTGCTGGAAGGCAGAGAGACTCTACAGAGGGATCTAGGCTCTTAATGTCATCTGGTGATAGGACAAGGGGCAATGGGTGCAAGCTGGAACAGAGGAGGTTCCATATAAACTTCTTCATAGTGAGGGTAACGGAGCATTGGAACAGGCTGCCCAGGTAGGTTGTGGAGTCTCCTTCTCTGGAGATGTTCAAGACCTGCCTAGATCTGTTCCTGTGTGACTTGGTCTAGATGATCCTGCGATGGCAGGGAGATTGAACTAGGTGATCTTTCAAGGTACCTTCCGATACCTAATGATTCTCTAACAGAGATGAGTGGACCAAAGTTGATTGTATGAGGTGCAACAATGCCAAGTGCATAAGAACTGTATGATAAGCTACAGACTTTGGGATGTGTGGTTGGGAAACTGCATGTCAGAAAAGGATTGTAGGGTGATGGCCAACTGCTGACTGAATATGAGCCAGCAGTATGCCCAGATAGCCATTAAAGCAAATGGCATTGTAGCCTCTAGCAGAAAAAGTATGGCCAGCAGGAATACTGAGGTGATCATATCTCTGTACTCAGCACTATTGAGGCCATATCTCAAATCCTACGTTCGGTTCTGAGCCCCTCTCTATAAGGACATTTTTGTGCTGGAGCATGTCCAAAGAAGGGCAACAATGCTTGTGAAGAGTCTGAAACACAAGTCCAGAAAAACACCTGAGGTACCTGGGGTTCTTTAGCCTAGAGAAAAGGAGGCTGAGGGGAGACTTTATCATTCTCTACAACTATCTGAAAGGAGGTTGGAGTCAGGAGGAGACAGCCTCTTCTCCCTGATGACAAGCAATGAGACAGTAGGAAATGGCTGCAAGCTGCACCAGGGGAGGCTGAAGCTGCATGTTAGAAATAATTGCTTCACTGAAAGGGTTATCAACATTGGAGAAGGCTGCCCAGGGCAGTAGTGGAGCTCTGTCAGTCAGCAATGCTCTGTGCTTAGTGCAACAAGCTGCAATTGCACTGATTTCTGCTTGGTAAACACTGTTCTTACACATGCCACTTCCCATTGCTTCGCATCGATTCTCAGTTATTTGCATATGAATTAATGCAGAATCTTTGTTACTACTATCCTACATGGTAGACTGTTTTTTCCAGGTGAGACCATAAAACATCTTTGCCATGATTCCTGTTTTAGAAAGCAAATTTGCTCTTTTCCTTATTTTTTCATGCAATTTCTTTCATTAATATATAGTCAATATTACATTTCTTGGTATGACTTAATTTCCAGAGTTCAAAGTTGTCTTGGCTATGTTTTTACTGAGGGAGAAAAATGTTATGTCTGAAAATAGCCAATCACCACCGGGAAACCTTCCATAAGAACTGTTGCAAAAGGAATGTTTTTAAGTACTTCTGTGACATAAATAAGATTTCCTAGTACTTAATAACAAAGCTCCAAATTAAAGATGTAGGCCTAAGTAAATATATAATATTTGGTAAAAGAGTTCATATTATCTCTTCAATGGAGCACGTGTAAGTCTTTTGCCAAGAAAGGGAATAATTGCAATTAATTAGTGCTACATTATGGGTAACCAGCATGCAGGTGAAGTGTATTTAGTCAACAAATATGGAACTGTAAGAGAGAAAGATGTTTAGAAAGACTGGGAAATAACTCACAGTAGCATATTTTGATGGGGGTTAACTCCACATGTGACAAGAGCACAGAAATAGGAGGTTAAGGGGATTTGTGAGTTTGGTCTTGCTGAAAGTTTTGAATGCTTGGGGAAAATGACATCTCACAATTCAACTGCCGCAAGATCATAAGGGTTTGTATTCATATTGAGACTGAGAATGAGATGTTTATGTTTAATTCTCAAGGCAAGAGATCAGAGTCCTGAACAATAACTTATCACATGTATCATGCTCAAATGTCTCATTTCATGAGTACACATTCTGATTTTACTTAATAAAACCATATATTTCCTTTCTTTTCTCCTGACTGAAAAATTCTCCTTTTGAAATTCACTAAGTTACTCCTTTAATTTGCTCTTTTAGGTAAAAGTAATGCATCAGAGATTAATGCACAAGCACTCTTTTGTAGCTATGTAGAGTCATGTCCTCAACAAAACACAATAGTAATTCAACTGTCTTGTGAAACAAAAGTTGGGTGCAAGGTATCTTCAACAAATGGCAAATTATCCTCAACAAAACACAATAGTAATTCAACTGTCTTGTGAAACAAAAGTTGGGTGCAAGGTATCTTCAACAAATGGCAAGAGACACAGGCAAACACTGCTTCAGCAAGTACCCACATCTGGTCTCTTCTACAAGGCCCTGATGGAAACTGCAGTCTGATGAAGCAGTATCAAAATCATCTGAAAGCAGCAAAGCAAACATTAAGTTTATCAGGATAGAGATAAACATTATGGGGGAGTGCTTCTGGGCAAAGAATAAACTCCTTTCATTTCCTCTTGAAAACTCAAGGCTGCTGCCTAAATTCACTGGTACACTGCAGCAGCTATTCAAGAAGATGGATTTGTTTTATACAGCCTTTTATATGGATTTCTTTTCATCAGAGTTATCCTCTCCACCCACTTAACACCAGTATGTACTTTCCTACTGAAATATTGCATTGCTTCACACAATATAAAACCTGAACTCAGTGGCAGCACAACTACAAAACAGTATCTAATACTTCATCTGCTACTAACCCAGAGGATAAATATGTAAAATCATATCTATTATTGGTTCATCCAAAACTATTTCTGTTTTCATTAAAAATAAGCAAAGAAGTTGTTCGGTCAAAAATAAGACTGAAGAAGAAAGGGCTAAGACAATTGCTGCTAGTAGGATTTCTTACGGAGCCCAGTATACACCAAGTTCTCCTATTGCAAAGGATACTGAAGACCATTTTTTTGCTGAAGCTCTGGATTTTTCAGCTAGATCTTACAGCAAATTCTTAGAAGCCACTTCAAAATTTTCAGCACTAAATGCCTGTGGAAATAATGAAAGATGCAGCCTCATAACCTTAATTGAGAGTAGCTGTTATGACTTACTGCTACACAGCTTATAACATGCATATGGTTTATACTAAGCCACTCAGGAGAAATCTGCAAAAGAACCCTCTTCCAGCTTCCACACTGGGTATAGACCTACTGCAGATGCACTTAAGAGAAAAGTGAACTTTCTTAATAGATTCCAAAAGTCCTCAAGAGCTTATTGACCATTATGAATTACATATAAATCACAGAATGTTAGGGGTTGGAAGGGACCTCCAAAGGTCACTGAGTCCAATCCCCCTGACAGAGCAGGACCAAAACTAGGGAAAGGATCATTCAGAAATGAAGGTCATGAAAGCTTCCAGAGAAGGAAGCTCCAAAACCTCTACAGGGACACTGTTCTAGGGCTTTGTAACCCTTACAGTAAAAAAGATCTTTCTCATGTTGAGGTGGAACATCCTCTGCTCAAGCTTGAATTCATCACTTCTCATATCAAAAGAAACCAACTTTGTGTCATACAAAAATAATCTCATGTAATTAGATTTAAAAAGACTAAAAAATATATAAAACAGACTAAAAAATTATGGAGTGATAGTGAGAAAAGGAACCATAGAAAACTATGAAAATGCCTCAGTGATTAAGGTGGGTATAGGAGATCAGGCAGCATATAAGCCTGAACAAACAAAACTACTGAGAGATGATTGAGTTGAAAGAAAGGATGTGTACTCTATCCCAATTCATTCAACACCTTGAAGAACTGGTCTATGAGGGATTTTGATTTGTTTATTCTACAGAAAATTCCTAATTGGCAAATTTTCAGCACAAAGGATCCTAATGGGTGAATTTTGTACATACAACTTGCATGTAAATATTCAGCCTGCAGCCATTATTTCATCAGATCTAGTATAAGATCTTGAGTTTTTACGGTGCTAATGATGCTAATGAATTGTGCAGTTGTTAATAAAGAGATACTGCTCAGAAATAAGTCTCGTGTTTCTGTCTGAGCATACCACATCAAAAACCTCAATCTTGCTTTGAACATTTAGCTTCATTTACATAAGGAAATACGCTTCTCTCTTTGCCAGATTTACTCACCCTTCCCATAGCATAAAATCCTAGTTCAGATTTTTATGTTAGGAGTATTTGCTGGGATTTTTTGATATTGTATTGGCCATCAATCTTGCATTAATCATAGGTGATAAGGACAGTTATAGACTGATTATAGTTCTGTATGTTTTTTAATTATAAAATGTTAATTCTATTAGAAAGAGGAACAAGAAAGCCTTATGCACAGAACTGAAATATTCCTTTTTACAGGTATCTTCCAAAAGATCACAGAACAGAATAACAATGAAAACTATTGCTCAATAACAAATGGACATATGCATACATATTTAAAATACTTCCATAATTGCTTTAACATTTCGATTTATGTCTGTAGAACTTATGTCCTTCATGGACAACAACTAGATAGATCTGTCAAACAGCATGGTACAGCAGCACATTCTGTTACTAGGTGTTATTTTAGTGACGTAGGATTCCTCATTAGGTGTATTTACTTTTTTACTGAACTACACACACCCACTCTTGGAATATATCTTCCAGGACTGGGCATTGAGATAAAGCAACCTGGGTTTGGAAAGCCTTTTGAAGGTTAACAAGGATTTCCTCACAAGAAAACAACCTGTGTCATTTACTGAATAACAGGGGACACAGATTTGCAAAAATGAACTTGAACACTCTGAAAGGTATTCAAGTTTCCACTTCTAAATTTCCTACTGGAAATCATTACGGCAATAAGTATACCATGATTTGTACCATCTTGCTTGTTCTTCTGTTCAGCCTCACAGCTAAGCAGAAGAGTTTTCAACACAAAAGTTTCAGAAATTGGCAATGTCCAAGAGTTTGAACTAAATGTCTTTTCCCACTTGAGGCTTGAGGATGCTGTCATGTTTCTGAGCTGTGGCACACATAGATTATGCCGTACATTTAGAGGATGCTCAGCAGTATTTTCAAACCAAGGCAGATGTACAGCCCCAGCAGGATCTCACATTACAAAAGCCACAAACCTACCTTACAGCTGCATCCTTTTGTTCAAAGAGGCAAAGAAGCCCTCAGGAGAATCAACTGCCCAAAACCACGCAATCTCCACCAATTAGATTCCTACTGAATGCCATCTAAATTTCTACATTCATTCTGCAACTTGTAAGGTCCTCATGAGATTGACATAATTACTGGAGATGCTTTTCATGTAACAAGCACTCATCTCTAACAAGGGTAACAAAAGCATACAAACATTGTTCCTAACACAGGAGATTGGCCACTTGACTTGGTATAGTAGGATGAATTTGCTTTATAGGTCTGAAGAGCTCTGAAGTTCACCACCTTCACAGCAGCTTGCAAACACACTTCCTTCTTCAAGCCCCTCTATAATAAATTCAACAAAAAGAAGACATGGAATAGGAATTCACTCTGTGTTTTTCCAATGAAAATTTGATGTAATCAAGTGCCAAGGGTGATGAATGCATAAAAGTTTAACAGACATAATGGAGAGAACATGATGGTAAAATCTTTAGTTAGTTTTCTCATTTCCCTCCCCCCCCCTCATATAACATCTTTAAACCAAGGTTTTAATATAACCAATTATACATCAAAAAATAGTCTCTCTATTTCCTGGTGAGAAAGAAATAAACTGTGCATCTTTATCAAAGAAAATCTCATGAGAAGCAATCTAATCTTCTAAAATGACAGTTCTGTCATGATAAATTCTTTATTTGATGAGAAGGAATATTTCTTTTTGAGCATTTTTTCTGGTTTTTTTTTTCTAACCCAAGTTGATTCTGTGAAAAATATCAACTGCCTGCAATGTTAGGTGCTAATGATCTTTCTTATTTTGTTTTATTCTTGTTTTTTCTCTTTGTTTTTGGCTTATTTTTTAATTGCTTGCTATATTATGTATCAGATAGTGGAGCTCACAAAATGAAACTCCACTTATGAGAGCAAGAAGCATCAAACTTCCTATGGAGGAAACTGAAACAGATAAATATTTAAAGCTGCTGTAGGTAGGATAAAACATATTTCTCCTCTTGTGTCTCTTCGATGAGGTGGACAAAAAATATTCTTTATCCTATCCAAGATCAAATGATCATCTATGACCTACCATAAGCATCAATGATTAAGGAGGAAATCCAAAGCTAATAGCTGTAGTTGTAACTTCTAGCAAGGTTATGGATTGCAAGATGTTTGGCTCAGCAGCCCACAGCCATATAAGAGTCTTTTCCCTGCTGTAAAGCTGTTTCTTTAAGAAAGTAGCAAAGAGGACCAAGAGTAACCGTTGAGAAAGCTGTTTCAGAACCATTAGTATATAACATAGATAACCCTAAAGTCAGGCACCTGAAGAAGTGTCTCAGTTGGGAAGACAGGTGTCGGTTAGGGAAAGCTGGAGTCTCCCTTGGAATGGAGACTATCGACCCCCTCCCTCCAGAATATTATTTTTTTCAATTTAAGGGCTTTCAGGCAAAAGATTTGGGAAAAGGAACAACAATTCTTTACTAAGAACACTAAGAAACACCAACAGTACACTCAAAATAACCAAACGAAAGAAGATCCTAGGGACCCCAACGGAGTCAACCTGACACCCTGTCAGGGCAGGGGTGGGGGCTGCAGTCCTCCTGGAGCGGTGGATGTGGCTCTCTTTTCCTCGGTGCGGGCGCAGACGGAAGACCGCAGCAGGCAAGAGGCGGCAGGGAGTGGCCGGAAAGTGTCGACAAGAAGGAAACTTTCAACAGTGGCAAAACAATTGAATGTGTGCTTTATAACTGTCAGAGAGAAAATCACCAAGCTAATCGACCTTCACACCAAGTCACAAAAAGGTCGAACAGTAAAACCTAAGAGCTGAGACAAATTTTAAGGCTTTAGTTTCCAATGGGGACATTTTGTGAAGTGAAGCTATGACAGTTGGCATTGACTCCAAGTTTTGTTTCACATTTGCCTAAAAAGAATCAAAACTATAGAAATTTTAGATTCACTCATAAGTGGAGAGGGGTTCAAACCACAAAGTTCAAAGCCTAGTAAGAACGTCTTCAAAAGACAAAAGATGAAGGGCCAGGACGATTCAGTTTTGATTCAGATGCATGTAGAGATAGAATAATGTTGGAACACTCCTATGTTAACTTTTCCAGAATATAAGAAGCCTTCAAGTATTTTTTGAAGTTTTGTCTTTTAGCCAGAATTGCCTAGGTTAGATCCAGAAAGCTTCAGTCAAAGTCCTTGCACAAAGTGTTGTCAGGCATTGTAACAATGTGCCTATGAAGGAGGGTGATGGAGGAGGGTAGCCATCCAGGAGATGTTAAAGAGAAGGGTAGATGTGTTGGAGGACATGGTTTTGTGGTGATGATAGGGCTAGGAAAAGTTGGAGTTGATGATCTTGAAGGTGCCTTCCAGCCAGAACTGTTTTAGGATTCAATAACCTGAAACACAGCCAAGCATGAAACTGCGTAATTGTAGGTGTATATGGCCCTGCTTTCATTGGAACTTGTGTCTATCAGTGTGCCTTTCAACACTACTGAACTACATTGCAGGTGAGCCTTGACTTCTCCTGGGTTTCTTTGGGAACAATTTGGCCAGCTCACAGGTTAATTGAATGGTCTCCATCTTTCTACAACAGCCCTCAGCATGACAGATCTGCCACTCTGTATTCATTTTCCACTGAGTTTCAAACACAACCACACTTAATGGACCCAAGAATTCGCCTGATCAAGTCCCTGATAGAGCTGGGACAGTAAGACAGTAGTAAAATGAGAAGGCCATGCTCAGGCTCTCCAGAGATAAGGTGAAGTGGCAGCATGACATGCATGTTTATGTTGTTCAAGGAATTTCAACAACATAATCTTATTCACATTTCAAAAGGAGAAAATATTTTCAAACTAAATTACAAGGCAAACAGAAAGAAGGGATTTGCTTACCTTAAAAGAATTGGAAATGCAGATCATGGGAACAAACTGCAGATGATGTTATTTTCAATTATTTTTTTCCCCTCAATACTACACTAAAACACAAGTTAGAGTAATAGCAAGGAGTTAAACACTTAGTAGTATCTTATCTAATAAACAGAGAATACTAGCTAGCTTCTAATGACTCTTTAGCTTGTAGGTTAGATATAAAAGGGTACTTTCCTGATTCTCATTTGTAACTGCAGTAGCCAACTTTTCATTTAGATGTGGTTTCTGTAAACAAGTGTCTGACAGGCTGTGACAGCTGATTAAGATTGTGTATTATATGGTATTCAAAATTCCCTTCCCAGGCTATCAATCCAAGCAAAATGGAATGCTTTAAAAACATGCACACTTGGACAATTCTTCTGATAACAAATGTTTATGCACCTGTTTAGCAAAGATGCTCTTTCTGACAAGAGTGTCTGGTTAGACAAGAGCACAGAGAGACAATTTAGACAATTTCTTTGTGAAACATTCTTAAAGACTTTAAGTTAAAAAAAAAAGCTTAAATGTGGGTTTTAAAAAACTTTTAGTTCAGCAAAATGGGCTACCTATTAACAAGCCATAATTCATTCTGCAAAATAATTTATTTTACTACGAGATACATTTCAAGAGATTTTATAAAAACAACTGGTAAAACTTACTTTCATGATTATGATAGCATACTCGAAGAAAAGATGTAAATAATGGTAATGGTATTTTTAGCCTCTCAGATCATTTGTTTTCTATTTTTCTTTTGTTGGCTTCCGTCTGAGACTTTTTTGTACAGCAACAATAGAAAATGCTTTACGTTGCTTGCTTTTAGAATTTTATAGTTCTTCATGAAAGACATTTCTTCAACTCTAAACCAAGTTAGGACGAATTTGTTTTTTGCTGCATAGAAGGCAATTCACATGCATATTTAGAATAAGTAGACTTTGTTTATAATAGATTACACACTAAAGAAGATATTCTGATGTTCAGACAATTCAGACCTCCATATAAATAAATTTATTTCAGCAATATAACTGATATGTTAAATTAGAAGTAAAAAATATAGCCTACTTACTCCCACCTATAAATGTATTCTTTGATTTTCAAGGTATTATTTTTAAATATAAAGCTAAAATACAATTTTTTATTTATACAGCCTTTAGACTAGCTCCTGTGAACCTTTCAAGCCTTGCAATGAGTATATGAGTCTAAATCCTCTGAGACAAACTGATAAATTCCCATGGAAGAAGCTTTGAATACAGCAGAAATTTTCAGGTTTTCAAAAATTGTCAGAAGCACTCTGCACGTTTACACGTGTTTAAAAACATTTCTCCTCCTTGTCTTTGGTCACAAAATAGGAAAATTCTTTTCTCTCCATCTTAAGGGAAAAATAACCACCACAAAAGAGAAACATGGACTTATTAAGTTTGGAAGAGACTTCCAAGTCCAACTGTCCAAACTGCCTCCACCCTACATGCTTAATCACATTCCCTGGAGCCATATCTGCACACATTTTGAACGCTTCTGGGGCCGGCGACTCCACCACCTCCCTGTACAGTCTGTTCCAATCCATGACCATTCTGTCAGTGAAGACATTTTTTCCTGATGTCCAATTTAAACCTCCTTTGGCAACACTTGAGGCTGTTTCTTCTTGTTCTATATCACTACTGATTTGGGAAAAGAGACCAACACCCACCTCCCCTTTCAAGTAGTTGCAAAGGGCAATTAAGCTTCCTTTTCTCAAGACTATACAAACCCAGTTCTTTCAGCTAGTCTCTATAAAACCTGCCCTCCAGGCCCTTCACTAGTCTTGCTGCTCTTCTTTGGACCCACTCCAGCATCTCAATATCCTTCCTGAGGTGCCCATAACTGAAAACAGTACTCAAGATGAGACCTAACTAGTGCTGAGTGTAGGAGAAGGATCTCTCTAGCTCTCCTATTTCTGATGCAGGCCAGGATGTCATTTGCCTTCAGCACACACAGATAGGACATGTTAAGCAACCCCGGGTCCTTTTCATGTTGCTCGAGCACTTCTCCAGCCACTCTTCCCCAGTTTATAGTATTTCATGGGGTTGTTGTGACCAGTGTAGGACCTGGCACTTGGCCTTGTTAAACCTCATACAATTTGACCCATTTTGGCTGGCCCTGATCCTCTGGCTGTCCTGCACTTGCTGTGCGAACGTGCTCAGGATGACCTGCTCCATAATCTTCTCTGACACCAAGGTCAGGCTGACAGGCCTGTATAGTTGCCTGGGTCATCCTCCTGCCCCTTTTTGTGGATGGGTGTCACATATCCAAGATCAAGTATTTTCGTGCTTATGATTATCTAGCCCCAACAAAGCTATGCAAAAGAAATTAAAGCCTTTACACTGCATTTCTACTGTGAAAACGTTGAGATTGTTTTATTTAGCACCAGATAAACAGAATTTGAATACATCATTTTTCCCCTGAGGGAAAAAAATCCACCACTTACCAAATTTGACATACAAGGAACTCAGACCCACAGCATTGGGTCTAGAATTGCTGATTAAAATACTTCATTTAAAGTTTTAAAGGACTCTAGAAGGCACAAAATCTAACAGAAAATAACGTTAAATGAATTTCTCATATCAGACACTATTAATAAAATCTGTTGACAGTTTTAACTTCTGAAGTATTTTAAATAACTAATATAGTGCTGCTTCTCCCAAATGAGCACAACACACACTCATTCAACATGAGCTAACAATGAAATTCACAGAATCACAGGATTATTGAGGCTGAAATAGACCTCTGAGATCATCCAGCCCAGCCTATGACCCAACATCGCCACAATAAGCTAGACCATGGCACTAAGTGCCACGTTCAGTCTTTTCTTAAACACCTCCAGGGATGGTGACTCCATAACCTCCCCGGGTAGTCCATTCTAATGTCTAACCACCCCTTCCATGAGGAAGGGCTTCCTAACATCCAACATAAACCTTCCGTGGCACAGCTTCAGACCCTGCCCCCTTATTCTATTATCAGTTGCCTGGGAGAAGAGCCCAATCCCCACCTGTCTACAACTTCCCTTCAAGTGGTTATAGAGAGTGGTAAGATCCTCCACCCTGAGTATCCTCTTTTCCAGGCTAAACAGCCACAGGTCCCTCAGCCTCTCCTCATCAGATTATTAGCATTGAAAGGGAGGAGTAAGTCTATCTCACTAGAGCAAGGAGAGAGAAAAGCAACACTACAACTATTCTGTAAAGGTACATGACTCACCAGAAATAGGCTTTCTGTTTGGAAAAACATCCAAACATACACATAAGCCCTCAAAAAATCCAACACCTCCAAAGAGCTTAGTTCAGTAAGATGGAATATTAAATCAATAACAATATGGACACAGAAGAACATATTATGTAGAAAAAACAGGGGAGGGGGTGTGGAATAATAGAGGCAGTAATAGACATTATCTGTCTATGGATCCTAAAGGACTTCAGGGATAAAATAACAAAGCTACAACTTGCAAGATATGTCATACTTAAAACAGCCTTGGCATCTAAGGATTGAAGAGTGATAAGCATCATTTCAATGGGAAAAAAGAATGTGATAGATGTGGGTACACACAGATGCTGATGTCTGTGACAGAAAGTCTAGAATTTGTGTGAATAACTGCTTTCTGCTTAAGAGGAGTTGGCTGGCTGACAGTTTGCCAATAGTGCCACATCATTCAGATACAGAGGGCACAGCTGACCATTAAGAACCACAGGACATTACAATGCTGAGTGGGTGAGCACAAAGGGACCAGAATGAGATCTTGTCTGGATTATGGTCTTTGGCTGTATGAAGCATTTGTTTAGTGTTAAGCAGTGGTCATCAATGCTCAAGAAAACAAAAGATACACTGGAAATGAAATTTGTAAAATCTGAAGAAAGGTAACAAAGACTAGTAAAATGTGGAAGTTTCCTGTGCAAGAAACTACCAAATTAAGATACAACTTGGAAACTATTGCTAGGAATAAACTATCCACTTAGGATGATCCAATGAACATACTAAAGGAGATGGTTATTCATGCAGCACATAGCAAGTAACAAATATGCCCTGCAGAATCAGTGGGAGGCTTCAAAACCACGTAGACAAATGGCTGGCAGGCAAAGAACTGAGGAAAGCTAATTTTGCAATGTGTTTAACCCATCCCAGTGATAACACAAGCCAGATGTTCAAAATACCAAGGAACAGCACCAGGATCAAAGAAAACATGAAGTCACAACTTCCCTCACAGAGAAACTTAAACTCTAGCAAAATGTCAATGATAGCTGTGCTTATTGGTTATAGAGACAGAGCTCATTTGACACAATCTGCAGTTATTAAGTCGTACCCTCAGCAACTGGTAACATACAGCACCTGTGTGCTGTGAAGCGTTGTGGCAAGCCATGATACTTATCTGCCCTTCCTGTAGGGATTATTTTCCATATTGCGTTTGAAAACAAACTGGATTAATATGGAAAAAAATACTTTCAAAGCACATATAAGAATTGGAGCTGAAACTATCTGGGATGTGGGTAAGTACAGAGGAAGGTATTGTCAAAGAAACTTACCTCTACTGGAGATAGAGGGGCAAGCTGACATTCATACGCTCTTATGTAGAAAAACCTCTGCAGAAAGCAGACTGGAATTGGAAAAATGAGGTTCTCAGATCCCTATTAAAACCCATGTTGAGTTGCATTCAGGGGGCCCAGATGAGGAACACTCTCTGCTAAATGATTTTGTAACTTTAAATAACAACAGACTTTCACATCAACAGTGAAAATCGTATTTGTGATACAACTCATTTTCTGTGTGGATATTTTTTAGCCAAAGCTCTTTACATAGACCAAGTGAACTCTTCACATAGTTCTATCTTTCAATATAATCAGGTACTACTCTTGGATGCATGCGTGAAAGCACTCTGCCCTTTGTCTATGCATGATTAAGCACACATGTACATAAGATATAGTAACTATTAATGCAAACTATTTACTGCTGGGAAAGAATTCAAGTTTCTCTTATACTTACTTTCATATTTAGAAGAGCTGGAATTTAACCCAAAGGACGTTGAACAAAATAAATAAAAACTCATATATACAAATAAATAAAACCTCAGGTGCTTTTTCCATTAAACAATTGATTCATAAACTTGTGACTAATGAATAAACATCTCCATTTTCCAAGAAAAAGCTAATTAATCATTTTACCTTCCCCAGTATTTTAGGCTATTAATATTTAATCGTGAATTCAGCTTGTTCTTCCAAAACAAGAAGACTGAAACCAAAGGAGAAGCAGAATAATGTAATCCAAGCACTAAAGACTTGCAGACTCCTAGCAAAGAAAAGTTAAACTAATACAGAAGAAAATATTGCTCAATTGGCTGCTGTAATAACCATGTAGAATACTGCTGGGTAATGTAAGCAAGCAATGTTCAGTACACACACACTACAGATATCACACTATGCCAAATACTTTAATCTCTGCTTTTCTATGGAAGGATAACAGCTCTGAAAGCAACTCTGACCAGAAAATATTTGTTGTCATGAAGTTGTCAATAAACTACGCTCATTTGTTTTCATTAGCTCCATAGTTTAAAGAGTGGCAAAAAAAGCAGAACAAAGGATTAGGTAAACAAAAAGATGGACAATCTATCTAAAACATCATGAACTTCTGTGGGCTGTTTTTGGTGCTCCTTTACTGTAATCTGTCTTTATATTTTAGCAAGAGTTCAAGCAGCATATTCCAACCATATATATGCCAGAGTTAATGTGGTAGGACATCCCAGTGAGCTGAGTTCCGAACACTGTCAGTGTACACAGTTTCTTCATGAAATGAACAGTGTCTTACAAATGTACAGTAGTCTAAAAGCATTCATGTTCATGTATGCATTCCTACAGTCTCACTTTACTTTTTCAAACACTGTATTTCCTAGACTGCCCTGTTTTAATAACAATCTGTAGTAAATAGAGAAATAATTACTCCTAGAACCCAGGAAAATATCTAGCAAGTCCACCACAGGCCAGTAAGTAGCATGAAATAAGCTTTCACTTTTATCTCAGCAATGGTTTAGTGAAAGGGTGTAAAATGGTTTGGGTTGGTGTGTGTAATTCTAGGACAACAACCAGCTCCCAACAAGAGTTCAACAGGCAATGAAGCAACTTTACTAGAAAGACAACAGTTTATTGAACCCAACACCAATAAGAAAAGGAAAGAATCCCCAAATAAGTAAAAGAATCAAAAAGATAAAATAGAAACTGTATCACAATGCCTTTACACACACTCTGAGAGAAATGGGAGACAGCTAATACATGAGGTTTTGGCCTTCGATGAGAGCTCCAGGGCAAGACAGTGTACACCAACACTCATAACCACAAAGCCACACATACACACTGCACCCCACGTTCCAGAAGGGGGGGGTGTGGGGGGGTGTGGGGTGTGTGTCTGGCCGGAATACAGGTGAAAATATACATTTGCTGTTTCTGGAAAAGTTCATTTTCCTGATCCTCATGCAGATGTCAGCANGCTCTCTCTCCTAGAGGAGCTCTCTGTCTCTTAAGACATATCGCAGCAGAAGCAGGAGAAAGGAGAAGATGGCAAAGAAGAAAACGAAGAAGGGTAAAGAAAGACTAAGAAGCAGAAAGTACCTTCCCTTCTACAGAATCTGTCCACCAATCACCTGTAGAGTCCAGACACTGATGCAGGAGGTCTGCTAGGAAAGCTACCTCCAGTTTCAAAATAAAATGTTTTCTCAGCATAAAAGCACCACAACTAATAATTGGAATTTTTGGTAATTTTTAAACCAGGACACTCTCCAAGAGACACAAGATTGTGTGCTGGAGCAAGTCCAGAAGAGGGCAATGACCACAGTGAAGCGTCTGGAGAACAGATCTTATGAGGAGTGACTGAAAAAGCTGGGACTGTTTAGTTTGAGGAAGAGAAGACCTCACCACTCCCTGCAACTACCTGAAAGGACATCGTAGAGATCTTGATGCTGGTCTCTTCTCACATGTAATTAGTGACAGCACCAGAGGGATTGGTTTCAAGCTGCGACAGGGTAGGTTTAGACTAGACATCAGGAAAAAGTTCTTCATAGAAAGAGTGGTTGAACACTGGAATAGGCTGTCCAGGGAAGTGGTTGAGTTACTGTCCCTGAATGTGTTCAAGCATCACTTAGATATGGTGTTAGGGGATATAGTTTAGGGATGAACTTGTAAAGTAGAATTAATGGTTGCACTCTATGATCCAAAGGGTCTTTTCCAACCTAAATGATTCTCTGTGATTCTGTATGTGATTATCATGTAAAAACCATTTGTGCAAAAATATATTGCTTCACTATACAGGATCTACAGAACATCTGAAGAATCTTCAACTTCAAAATGGTTATGCTTCATAATAATGTAAAGCAGCTGGCAGGAACAAAAGAAGCAATCAGGTGGATCATGGGGATGTAATGAATGCTAGCACAGTAAAGTCAGATTTCACCACATCAACCTGCTATGAATATCTTCACAGTAAGAGCAACCACCTGCCAAAACAACTAGTAGGTAACCTAATGGTGTGTCTGTAGCAGTGGCATTTCCAATTTTAAACAATGAATTGATGTTTTTGATGTTCTTTTTGCCAAGTCACTGATATATGTCATTTCCTCTCCTATTTAAAACATTGCAAAAAATTATACAAACAGAATAATAATTACGTATAAGGAATTTCTTGTTAGCTAATACCTGTACGGACCAAGTTCAATTAGCAAAACAGATGGCAACTTCTGAAACCAAAACTAAATGCTGTTTCTTTAAAGTGTCTTTTAAGTATTAAATCTTTAACAGTATTTTTTAAAGCACCTTCCATTGCGAGTAAATACAAGGATGGAAATATTGAAAACTGGAATAACTGATAGATTTTATAAGCTGTATGAACAAAAACCTAAAAAGAGTAAGTTTCAGGAATTGTTGTCTCTACCTATATCCGTATTTTGCTTATAAGGGAGGCGTGCAGAACTGTAATTACTAATATTTAATATACCAAAGTGCTCTGTGACGCCAGAGAGTTGAAAGATGAAAATGCCTCTTCTACATTTAAGGGAGCTATGTCAGACACAGGTGAGCTTTTTTGCTGACCTGTAATGAAGCAGCCATAAAGTGGTAATATCCATGGTGATGGCATGAGCACGACCGTGACTGTGGCCAGCCACCCTTCTGTGCTCTGTGGTTACTCAAGCTGGTTTTTAAAAGTGATGCAGAAAAATTAAAATCTCCATTGAATGAATATTTACAGAACACTCTCTACTGTGCTTCCAAAGTCATACAACTGTGCCAGACTTTTCAGTAGTGGATTTCATTCAAATCTGGTCCATGTAGCACAATTTTCTTTAAGAACTCCCACCATATGGTTCAAGTATAAACTTTCAAAATTAATCAGATACAGGAACTTGCAGTACAACAGCATCAATAAAGATCAATAATAAGTTAAAAGAACTGCAATTTATAGCACAAACATTTTATGACTACACCTAGGCACTTGCTGGTGTGATCTATCTCTAAGAAAGGTATGATGTCCTGGTAGTTACTGTGCACAGGCCTATGCAGCACACTGTCCATGCCTGCAGGGTAATGGTAATCAGGAACACAATGGTGCATAATGGTATTCAGGAAATTTAGTGTGGTGGGGGCAACTTAAATATTTTTAGCTGACGGTGATTAGGGAGCCTACAGTTATTTGCAGAAAAATAGGAATAAAAAACCAAAAATGAGCGTGACAGCGTTACAGGGATCCACGACATAAAGATCATTAAATCTCTCACAGAAAGTAGTCAAGCCACAAAGTAGTATCAGCTACCTAAGGTTTCAGAGTCTTGAATTCTACATACTAGAATGTATTAGCATCTTCGTAATCCTCTCTCAAGGCTATGTAATCAAATATTATCTTCGTAAGCTTTTCTTCTCCCTAATATGGAAGGATTACTTATAATTCCAGCTGCAAAACTTGTTATAGTGACTACTTATATGTAATCCAATAAGTTTAGTGGTAATTGATTACCACAATTAATTAGTATTTTCAATGTTTTATAAGAGATGTATTAAATCCATCCTAAAAATAGTGTTTTTAACAAACCCCAGAAATGATGTCACCAAAAATTATTGGTTTGTAAATATAATCAATATTTTATCACACTACTTTATGCATTTATGATGAAGATATTTTATGGGTTTTAAATCAAATCCTTAGATTAAAAGTTCTGAACTTCCAGGCAAAAATCAAGGTTCTTAGTATTTCTTCGATACTTCAGAGAAGCTGTACATCAACCAGAAAGCACAGCTGAACCCTGAAGTACTTTGCAGATTTGATATTTAATCTCCAACAACGTGATTTTGTACATGAAACTTGTCTGCATACCTTGTGCTACTGCTTCATGGCTCAAATATTCAGTTTTAAAAACTTTAATAGGTATTGAATATTAGAGAGCATTTGTATTCCAAATTGGAATACAGTGCTCACAGTGTCCTTTTTTATTTTGTTTAATTAAAAAAAAAACCTCAGTAAACTTCAGTTTCACACTCCTACACAAATTTTCTTAAATGAATAAATTTATGGAAAGGCCAAATGTCATAAAACTATTCCTATGGATTAATTGATCTCAGAAAAAATAACAGAAGGCAAAATGGCTCAACATGAGAGTTACAAGGAACAAAACCACTGTATTTATGAGTGATTTTTATTCTGGTCTTAAAATTACCGTATGATTCCAGGCACACTGCTCCACATGTGAAAGTTAAAAGACAATAGCCAGACAGAGTTAATGTGATCAATGCTTACTCAGGCTTTGGTACCCTTAGTGTGTGATGAAGTAAAAGAAACAGAAGTGCTCCTCATCAGTGAGGGCAGCAGAATCACCCCAAGACCTTAATGTGTCAGAAAACATCAGTACAGGTACTATTTCCACCTCTGAGATGGCATCAGGTTGTCAGTCAGCTTAACATTCTGGCCTTCCCTCTGTCTTGACTGTGTCTCAGGACTGACAGCAGCAGAAGAAAACTTCTGTTTTCTTGTGCTAGCATAGAGAAACTTGGTTTTAGGTCTCTCCAATTAATGTGAAAGTTCTACTGAAGATTTCATTTTTCTTCTGTTTGATAAGATACACTGCTTGACTTTAAAATACAGATTGAAAAGTTGTATTTGTTTCTCATTGTTTGTAATAATGCAGTATCTCATCCCCAAACTTTCTGTGTCATTCTGTAGAGAAACATTTTTAATACCTTAGCACTACCACCACCTATAGTGAATTTGTTAAAATGTAATGAAAAACTTCATCCAAAGGACTACAACGTTCTGAAAGTTAGATGATACAAAATTATCATCACTTTATGATTTCAGAGGGCCGAACTCTGACTCCATTAGTCAGAAACTGTCTTCCACAAGAATGAAGGTAGCAGCCTCAAAGCAAAACCTCTCACCCTCAGGCTCTAACTATATGCCATTTAGCCCTACTTTCTTCTTTCATTTTCTTGATATTCCAGGGGTAATGGCTGGCACTGTCTGTAGCATTAAGATTCCTATTCCCATGATTTAACACGTTAATATACAATGGAAGAGGTTGATGGGGACATGGGAAACTGCTCAGATCTGACTTAGCCACTGGTTCCCATATCACTTTATCTCTCTGTCTACACTACATGTCTACATAGGAGAGTGCAGACTTGCATCCTACAATACAGGTAAAGGGCACACAGGATACAGCTATTCATTTACCTATCAATGCTATGGGTGGCCTAATTCAATTATTACTGAGAGGTAAAGAATATCCTAAACTCTGCAGCCTCAACATATTGCTGGAGATTCTCAGTCCTTCCTAGGAATTGCCTTGTGAAAGATAGAGAAGTATAAAAACACTATCATGACCAATCTAGAACATAACATTCTTTTCCAATTAAGAAGCATCTTGCTGCATTCACTGTCCAAGAAATCAGCACTGATAAAAGCTACCACAAAAACAGATGAAAAGTGCCTGCATTTAGCTCCTGGCTTTACAAACTAACGCATTAAATGTCTGATGCCATTTACGGTTTTTCCACCATACATCATCATTTTAAAAGCACAAATGATGTGGCTTTGTGTAAATAAACATGCAATCAATACTGACTACATCTGGGCCTGAAAGTAACCTTCACTTGCCTAAGGCATGCTGGTAGGTAGCTCTTGTATAAAAGCCACCCAAGTAACACAGAGGAACTTACACCATTAGTCACTGTGCACCCTGGATACCACACACTATCATTCCTACTTCAGCACCCACACCCAAAGCCATTGAACAATTACAACTAGTGGCAAAAGATTATAACTTTTTAGAACAATCATCCCAGATCAATTTTTCCTCTAATTCAAGCAGTTCACTATGCTAACTAGGCTCACTATCATAGAATCACTGGGGATCAGAAGGGACCTTGAAAGATCATCTAGTCCAATCCCCCTGCCACAGCAGGACCACCTAGACCAAAAGCATCTTCTGTGAAAATCAACATGCCTCAATTATGGTGTTAGTGTTTAAATTAACATGTACATAATTTGTTGACCCTTTTCCTGAATTACTGTACACTTCCCAGACAGACAATCCTCTTTCCTGTTCTCCTAGGATAATCTCAACTATAACTAACAATACACAGTTATAATTATATCCTACCTGCCTCCACAGTAAAAGCTTTTCTTGTCTTTTTTTTTGTCTTAGATGCTAAACACCTTGCTGTACCTTTTTGCTACTACCATCTCATCTGCCTCAGAAGTACCAGTTGCCATTCCACTCACACGAACGGACACCTGTCTCATAGCAGTTGGTTCTGATTTGAATTTTCCTGTGCACTTTGAATATATGGGAATATGAAGGGAATAAATGCCACTCTCCATGTCCCTTAGAAAACTAATATTAAATGAAGGTATAATTTGAATGCTTCTGTTTGTATTTAAAAGGCCAAGTTTCCCTGAGAGGAGATCTTGGATTTTGGCATTAAAATCAATAATGCCAGCAACCTCTATTGCTTTCTGCAGATGAGGAACACAGCAGCTTATCAACTAAGTTCACTCCAGGACCAAATGATTTGCATTCACTTTGAAGCTTTTGAGCACCTAAGCAAAAGTATCTGAATACCACCTAATGACTGTATTATATCAGAACCCAAAATTTTTCTGTATTAAAGTTTGTGTATTACTAGAAATAACATCCCTCAGATACTGATGTTTTCTAAATATAAACCAGTTATTTCTTAGAAGGCAGCATTAAAAAACCAATAAAGTCAGCTACTCCAAACATCTTTTCTTCCTTACATCCTGTATTATTCATGTATTAAATAACTCTTCTGAGAAAGGCTGCAAACAACTTCATTTAAAATAAGCAGGTTATTCTAGGATCACCTCCTGACCTCACTTGAGCTCCACACAAAGGTAGTGCTATGAGAGATTTGGTTAGTTATTATAATTAAATTGAATATAAACCATTATGGCTTCAGCACAGCAAAACAGCCTAGCTATTTTATATTCATGCCTTGAGTTTCCTGTTTAAACTGCAAATAAATGAAAATAAAATACAACCCCTGAAGCAAATGGAAGACAATAGGTGAATGGCTAAAGTAATACTGTTTATGAGGACTGTTATGTTTAAACAAATGTGGATCTATTCAATTTCCTAGGTCTTGCAGGCAGTAGAGGCAAAATAATGCACATCAAAAACTGATAATACTGGTGTTTAAAGAATCTGAAAGAGGAAGATGCATGGAGGTTAGGAGGTGATGTGGCAGACAAACTATTTCTGATTTTGTTCTGTTTGCCTTGCACTCAGACATAGGGTAGGAAGCAGTGTGTTTTGTAGCACCTTTTATTTTGGTGCAAAAATAGTAAAACCAAGCTAATTTCCAGTCTGTAGCTGTTACCATTAACAGATGACTTGCACACAGTCAGCAGACAGTTAATGCTTGTCTCAGTGAGACACACTAGATTTACATACAGAAGGCATCATCCATCTGGAGAAGACCAAACTATAGTAGTGGGGCATAAATAATTAAATTGTTGATATTTGCCTGGTGTCTCACTCTCAGTACATAGCACTCACACCAATAGCCTATTCCCTAGTAAAAATAGTGGCAGCAGAGGTATAGAAAGAGTTAATTGGGTTAAATTTATAGGTGAATGTATGTTTCTAAAATACACTAAAAGTTTGAATCCAACTTTTATTGAGTGCAAAGATTATATGCACCAGTAATTCTTGTATGTATTACTGTTGTGCATTCCTGTACAATGAAAAGCTTGTCTTGGAAAAGTCACAGAATCACAATTATTGAGGCTGGAAAAGACCTCTGAGACCATCCAGCCTATGACCTAACACCACGACACCAGCTAGACCATGGCATTAAGTACCACATCCTGACCTTAAAGGCCTCCACCACCTCTCCAGGCAGTCCATTCCAATGTCTGAGCACCCTGTCTGTGAGGAAGTGCTATTTCCTAACATCCAAACTAACCCTCCTCTGGCACAGCTTCAGGCCCTGCTCTTTCCAATTTTCTCTAGCTGCCTGGGAGAAGAGACTAATCCCCACCTGACTACAACTTCCCTTCAGGAAGAAGACCTGAGTCTCCTCCAGTCACAGCAAGAAGGAAAACTTCCACAAGATTACAAGTTACTGTGTTTTACCAAGCAAATGCCAAAGTACTGAATTCTCAGGTAAATTATTTAAAACTTCATTGATAACCAGAAATATTTCCTCCACCAGAGGCTTAAGTCCACTTTACTAAATCAGTATACTTGTAATGCTCAGTGTGATGTGACATTTCATCTTGTACAACATGGTTTAACTACTGCTTACACACACACACACACAGAGACACACTGCATGTGGCCTCAGCGCTATCTCAGATAGATGTTCACCAAGTAATTGATCTTCACTCTCCCTTTTCATCCTATTAAAATACCACAGGTTAATGTATGTTTATTGGCATTCAAACATATCAAATGATTTATAAGGGAGTAAGAAAGTTACAACTTTATTTCTCATTTTGTAAGATTTGAAGAAAATCAGAACAAAGACAGTTTTACTTTTGGGCCTGCAACTTGTGCTGGACACTACCCAATAAGATAGCTTGAATGTGTCAAGCCTCATCTGTCATGGAATTTAAATTTATTTACTGGAAAACTTTAAAAGACAAGTACTACAATTGGTGTTGCTCTCCAGCTAAATCAGGACAAGAATCACAGATTTGCAGAATTATTGAGGCTGGAAGAGACCTCTGAGATCATCAAGTCCAGCCACAAATACAAAATTCCTGTATCTATCCTTCAACTTCGTTAATCAGTGATTAGGGTAGAGAATGGTTCTTACCTCATGCTGTCAAGAAAACTGTGCATTAATAATAATCCTGTAAACCATAATTTAATTAAAATAATAAGCTTATACAATTTGCAGAAGTTAACGAAGCACTTCTCTCATTGAGAAAATTATGATTTATGCTTCTATCCAGTTAAATGTGCAATGAAGGTACACAATTCAAAGCAAAATTAAACCCTGTGTGGCTACATGATTAAAAAAATAAAAGAATTTAAGCTAAGTCTGAGAAAAGTTGTCCATGTTTGCCTGAAGTACAAAGTATTTACTACTTTTGACATCAGGATCTCAAAATGAAAGTCACCTACAAGATTTTGCTATGTGATTCACCCTGAAACCTTTGCCGAATGTGCAGCTGAAATAGAATTATAACAAATCTGCTGGCTCTACAGATTTGCATTCACATCACTGATTGCAGTTGGGAATGTAAGAGCTACATAACACATTTCATGTTTTCCTTCAAAGGTCTGATTGTGCTCTGTTCTGTATACCTGTTTATGGGGACATGTATTGTTTTCTGAGAGAATGGTTGGTGATTGAGAAGAAAAGAAGCCTGCCAGAAGGCAAAATAATAAAATATTTTTCCAAGCTTGAGGAGGCTCCATTTTTAAACACAGCAGAAAAATATTCTATTTCCTGGTATGATGATAAACAGGGTTGTCACCACTCACAAGGCAACAAGACAAAGAAAAGAAATTCTCACAGATTTTTCTTATGAGACTATGAGATGACCACAAAGCTTGCCTTTATTCTTGCAAGGTTTCCACCTCCGTTTGTGGCTTTAAAGTTGACTGTACAAACTTCATCTAAAGTTAAACAAGGATAACTTATCCTTTTCTTTTTGGGAAAATGGCCAGGTACCCTGGTTTGTAACCTCACCAGCTGCTTCCACAGGGCGGAGGAACTGGCCTTGTAGGCCAGCTGTGGCAATAAAAGCACAGGCTTGGAAATCTGGACTGATGGGAATGACACGTGTCTTTTTACTTCTCTCTTATCCTTCCTTTCACCTTAACTATGTTCACTGTAGATGGAAATGAAATAGAATGCAATGCTGAAGTAGCATGAATCTGTTGTTTAGTCAGGAGTCCTACATCCTGACAACATGCCTTTACTTTTAAAAGACTGAAGTCAGAGAGAGGTAAACTGGTAACTTATTTCTAGTAAAGGTTACCCTGATGAGAGGTTCTTGGCTTGTTTTCAACAACAAGTGGTGAACCATTGGTACTGACTACTCTCTTCTCAAAAACTCACTTGTGGAAGAGTTGCCACCGAAGCCATAGAAATTCTTATAGTAACAAGAGTAAACAGACATTAACTTCCTTCATGGCCTTTCTCATTGCTTTAATTAACCATGTATCTTCTTCATAGTTACCAAAATCATTCCATCCACAAGACAATGCAAAAAAGCAAGAATGTGGAAAGTTTGTTTTTTTTTCACATAGATGTATTTACAAGTCAACACTTCTTCAAATTAATTTTAAATTCTGACAATACTAACCACTTCTGAATGGTCAGTACATAATGTGCTCTATCTTCAAATCCATGTGTTTCAAGACATACCAAAATGGGAGGAAAATCAGCAATTGTGTATCTTTTTGAGATCAACCTGGTAAGGCTAGTAGGGTTAGCTGAGGGAAATGGGGTTTTTTAGAGGAGACCTTATAGCTCTCTACAACTACCTGAAAGGAGGTTGTAGCAAGGCTGGTGCCGGTCTCTTTTCCCAAATTACTCATGACAGGACAAGGGGAATTGGTCTCAAGCTGCCTCAGGGGAGGTTTAGATTAGACTGCAGAAAGAAGTTCTTTATTGAAAGATTGGTTGGGCACTGGAATGGGCTGCCGAGAGAAGCGGTGGAGTTGTCATTCCTAGAGTTGTTTAAAAAGCAAGCAAACAGAGCACTTGAGGCCATGGTCCAGGGGTTGGGGAGATGTTGGGATGAGGGCTAGACATGGTGATCCTGAAGGGTCTTTCCAGCTATGAGGATTCTATGATTCTAAATGGTCAATCTAGTCAGAGAACATTCTGTTTATAACTCTTCCTTTTCATCTTACAAGGTCATGGGCACAATATTTCTTAATTTTCTGCTCAGACTGAACTAGTTAAAATAAGTCAGCTGCAACTAAGCTTTCAGGCATATTTTTCTTCAGATTCCTCTAATTCTATTTTGAATTAATACATATTATCACAAAACACATGTTTTACCCAAAAACCCCAACCTATTTAGATGCACAGTATAGGTTTTATGCAAGCCCTCTAAGTGAAAAGGTCTGGTGCCACACAGGAAATAGCCATTTTAAGTTATTCGTACTTCTGCAATAACAGTACTTCTGTATATTCTGAAAGCTTTATTAGAGTAAAATAACTCATTGCGCTACATTTCTAAATGCAGTACATACTTCTATTGATATTTATTTTGGGATTAGCTACTTGTTTACCCTACAACTGAAAAATCAGTGCTACTGCACTCTATATTCTGAAACAGCAGATACACTTTTTAGAGATGCTGAACATATCTGCATTTCAGGGGGCTGCAAAAGACAGAAGTCTCATCACAGCTCACATAGGCACTGAAGAGCACATTTGTGTCAAAGGAAACTGGAACAACACTCACTAGGTGACCAACAGATAATGATTCTGGCACGGACTGCCAACTGTCATAGAAACACAAGCAGAACCCTGGTAGCTACATAAACCAAATTTAAGACCTTTCAAATTTCTGCTGGGAAAACCAACCCAAAGCCAACTTTTGGATCATTCTAAAGCCTGCTTTCTGCTTGCACTTATTTTTTGGTCATATTCTGTATGTGCCTCACAAGCCATACACTGATTCTCAGCTACTGAGTCTTTTTGGTATTTCAATACCACAATAGGAAAAATGTTTCTGAAAACTCTTTTATATTCTTTGTTGCACAACCTTGATGAGTTAACCTAGGAGTCAAGACTCCAAGCACATGAATGCACAGCAGTAAGTTATTTTAAAACGCAATTATTAAGCATGCTTTGGCTTATGGATATCAAACGAAACAGTTTCTTCAATAATAGCTTTAAAATTACTCCAGATGGCCAACAATGCCCTTTCAGAAAGGTTTAGTTGTTCACTTAAAGTTTAAGTTCATTTACCTTTAATGGGTAAATGAAAAGAAAACAGCACCAATGATGAAATGATTTACTACTTCATCTTTAGATATCCAAAAAGCATTCAAAAAATTATGTTTTGTTTATAATTTTCCTCATTTTACTGCTTTCAGAGTTGTTGAACTCTCAAACAAGATTAACTTGAATAAGCTGCACCAGAGGAGGTTTACGCTGGACACTAGAGAAAATATTTCACTGAATGAGTAGTCAGGCATTGGAGCAGGCTGCCCAGGGAGGTGATAGAGTCACCATCCCTGTATGTGTTAAAAGGTTGTTTAGATGTGGTGCTTAGCAACATGGTTTATGGTGAACTTGGTAGAGTAGGGTTATTTATTGGATTTTTATAATCTCAAGGGTCTTTTACAACCTGAATGATTCTATATAGATCAACTTACTTTCAGAATTAAGCTAAACACTACAAGGCAGCACAACTTCATGTACACTCAGTATCATAAATTCAGAGTTTGAGGGAAAACAACATCTGGCATATGTTATTATTGACACTATCAGCAAAAGGAAGCTTGTCACTTCAAAGTTTTATTAGCGATCCAATATTAGCAACACAATGTCACTTCTGAGAAAAGAACCCTTCATAACTTCCATATTCATGCTGTTGATAGTTTCCTACATCAAAGCATTTCCACTTTTTGCTAGGTAATGCTCTCTAACAAGAAAAAGAGTTTAGCAAGTTCTCTTAGTTGGCAATAGAGTCAGAGAAGTATTCTATATGAAAAATCTTCTTTCCCCACATATATAATTGAAAAAAGGCTGAAGTCCATTAATGACACCAGAAAGAAATCATAGCCATTTAGGAATTATCATGTCTAAAATACCAAGCAATGAATTTATAAATTTCATTATCAACTAGTCCTTTCAGGAAAAAAAAAGGCAAAATTGAATGGTTTATACATAACATTTATACATTTCCTCAGATGAGAACTCTGACGGTTATAATTTTATACCTGCTCTTTACAGATGTGCATTCACAGTATTGCTTATTTACTTGTTCATAACTGAGCTTGAGCTACTGCCTAAAGGCTAAACCAACAGCTTGGATCACATTGATTATGTTTAACCAGTCCTGGACTGGACTTCCTTGAAGAAAACTGCTTTTTATGAATGCACTTCATCCACAGCTTATCTCTGGGTAGGAGACATCTGGCAATAAGCAAGGCAAGACCATGGTGTTCAATAATTATAAACCACACAATATATGACTACATGGCTGCAGGACCTCATGGGAGAACACCACCACTAGACCACCTTTGGCATTTCTTGACATGTTGATCCAGGTTCCGGGGGAGTCTAACAGCTATCACATAACACACTTGTCAAAATCTACTTGTGCTATAGAGTGACCACCACCAAGGGCATCAGTTAAGTGCACCAAGGACTCCCTGGTTCCACTGATTCTTCTCCAACAAACATAAATACAAACATAACAGGGAAAACACTGCACCTGGGGTGGGACTCCACATCACCAACAATCATAAAGGTTTATCCTAATCCTCCAATATTTGATTCAAATCTTTTAGGCTAAGGGTAAGGCTTGAGATGCCATTCTGTCATGACTCCTTTTGTTCCTTCAGAAAGGGAAGCTTTTAGATTTTTTTGATCAGTGAAATTCAAATGAGATGGAAATACATACCAGAATCTCTTTGGATTTAATTTCAAATCAACACTAGAAAACGTAGCATTTTTCCTTTGCAGCTGAAACTAGAACTAGAGCTCATACCTACTAGAAGCCACATTTGGATGATCAGGGTGAGCACATGCAAATTTCTTAGTGGGATCAGAATGTTAATTGCTACATGCTTAAATTACTTTCTTTCAGATGCTTTAAATACATCATCGATCAAAGGTAAATTACAGTATTTCTGTGGTTTTTTGGGGGAAAATAACTTCACAAATCAGTCTTCAAATAGATAGTTACAAAGTTAGTGATATGAAGCATTACTCTATATTAGTCCTGATTTTCTGCTTAACACAGAAGCAGGGCAACACTCGAAAAAGTACAATACAGCACCTCATCCTTTAATTATTAAGTATTTTTTAGGCATCTTTTATACCATGACATTATAAATCCATTAGGAAACAACATTATTATCCTGCTTCCTGCAGTGGTTCCTTTTGTACTTTACACCTCAATGTAAACATTAATGCAGAAACTGTAGCAACACATTCTATGCTTAGGGCAATGAAACATGAATTTGGAACACAAATTTCTCAGTTGTTTTCCTTCTTAGATGAATATGAAAAACAACCTTCCTCTGCAGGTTGTTTTTCACACTATTGCTTTGTTCAGTATGACTTACCCACAAATTGTATTTACATTTATTTTAGCATTGAAATCAAAACCAACTTTAAAATACCCAGATGCGAGTCTCATTTTACTCTGTAGCTGCATTTGACACTTTCTTTAAAGTATTTGAGATACTTATACTACCATAAACATAATATGTAATATCTTAATAAACAATAAAAACATTGTGCTTGCATCCCAAGGTGGATTACTGACTTCCAAAAGAAGAGTAGAGAAATAACCATTCAGATCTTGACACCTGTGCTCATATTTAACAAAATAGAAATTATTGCATCGTTAAAGATTTTAGTAAAGAAGTATCTTTATTACTGCTACAGTATCATTTGTATGTACAATCTGCTGCTAAGTTTTGACAGCTGGATGCGAGTTCCTTCAGGTTTTTATAAGAATTTTATGAATTAATAATACACCCTTTACTGTCACAGGCAGTACTCCTAAATGCCCCGATACTCCTGTGGTTTAGTGTTGAGGCAAGAAAACAAAATCAGTCACAGGATGAAAACAGCCCTCCCTTCTCCAGGAACACAGACAGAGTCATACCTGGAACAGTCTCATTCTGCTCTGTTTTCACTCATGAAGTGTGATTCTGTGATGACTGCTACTGCTGACATCTAGTCATGATACCTATACAGCAATTCATGGTACATAAAGATGTTTATAGTTTATAATGAAAATTAGCAACCCTTTCCTTTTGTGTCTATGTGGGTAATTTAAGAAGGCAAAAAAAAAGAAAGTACTGTTCTTTCGTGTAGAGTCTATGTTACCAAAAGAATGTTATGGATTGGAAGTGACTTTGAAATATCATCCAGTCCAATCCTCTTGATAGAGCAGGGTCACCTAGATCAAGTTGCACAAGAGCATGATCAGGCAGGTTTTAAAAACACTTCTGGAGAAGGAGACTTCACAACCCCCCTGGGCAGCCCGCTCCAGTGCTGTTACCCTCAGCCACACTGTTCTTAACCCAGAGTAGAAGTGCCTTCACTTATAACTTAGGTAATTAAATAAATAAAATAAATATAAATAAATAACTTAGGTAATTTTGCTGATTGACTGCTAGATTGCTTTGTTAAGTCACAAATTCGTCACAGAAAAAAAACCCCTTTGTGTACTGAAATACAGAAAAACACCACTATGATATTTCCATTGCAGATTAAAGAATAAATGACCAAAGACTTCTGTTAGACATGTGTGAGACAAAAATATATAGACACAATAGATAGAATTTCCAATTTATGAACAACCAATACTGCTGAAAGACAATCTACGAGGTCCTTACAGTCAGGTGGCAGCAGCCTGGTTTTACCATTTTTTTTAAAATGCAAGTTCCATTCTCTGAAATTTCCCAGCCAAGAAATGTTAACAGGCCAACAGAAATCTTTAGCTGTTCTTCTGTTGAACGCAGCATACACTTACACGCCCAACAAAGGATTGACATAGGCAATGAAGCTAAAAACTGCAGTTTTATTTACAGTCAAACGGGTCAGCCACAGTATTATCCAGTCTGCAGGCACCACCACACATAGCTGGAGGTTACCAAACAGCATAAGGAGAATGACACATGATGCAAAGTCATGCTAATCTCAGAGTTCATCAACTGGCAGCTATATTCCTTCTCATGGTTAGTCCGGGTTGCTAGCAGGTCATGTTTCACCTCAAACTGCATACTCTTCAGAGGAAGACAGAATCTTCTATATCTAAACCATGTTTAAACTCTAACAAAGATTGAGTATATATTACACTGCTTATCATTCATTCAGGTAGGAGTGAGTAGGTAAGACTGATGTGAGCAAATACACTGAATATGGCCAAGATAGCCAAGACTCAAATGAATTCAAACTTTAAAATGTTTCCACAGAGAAAAAACCAACACATTTAATATCTCTGTGATGGTTTTACCTATAAAAAAACAAGTAGCTCACAGTAGACATTCAGACACAAAGGATAATCTATTGAGGCTTACAAAACACTAGCTAGTGACAAGTGCAGACCAAGCTGATCCCCCAATAGTATTCTCTTTTCTCAGTCTTCACAGGCTAATTTCTTCTTTGAAAAGACATTATGAATATATTAAATAGATTAATAAGGCTTTTCACATCAGAAACTATTGTTGATGTTAAAAGAGATACAACACAGTCAGACAAAATGTTGTTGCACTGAAAATGCAACTCAGACGCAGGCAGGGACACAAGGTGACACTGAAACACTGAATATTGTTCCGTACATAAATCCACAACTAGTGGAAGCTGATGTAGCCTCAGCTCTCCTGGAAGGAAAACAAAACCCCATAATCCACACTTGTGGATTGTTTCTGTAGCTAGAAAAATCACATGCCTTTGTCCTTCTGCCTATGCTTGTCTCAACACTTCTGTTTGTGTGGATGATGGTGTGTTTCTTGTTTGGAGGAACAGTTCAGTTAACTTAAGTGCTTGATCCTCTTCAATGTCTAAACCCATACATAAAAACCGAGTACAAGCAGCCCTGAGATAATGATAAACTGCTGAGTAAAATAGTAATTGCTAGAATAAGGCAAACTTTAATATTTATCCTGACAAATAATTGTCTCAAAATCCTGTAACAGTTTTAAGCTGTAATAACATGGAATACTGCAACCTTTTGTTATAGAATGACGAGAAGACAGGAGAAGGAGACTCAATTACTTATACAACATAATACAAATCAAAAAGAATTTCTACTTTCTAGTTTGTTCAGTCCAAGTCTAAAATCGTTCACAAAGGAAGCTGTGGTAGAGGAATGACAGTACCACAACCTCAACAGGGAAATGGACAATTGTTTCACTACAGAATTCTCATAGGGTTTCCTCAGCTATCCTGTTAGTACAAAGGATAAGGTTTAATAAAAAAAAATAAAATAAAAAATCCAGTATCTGTCTGATAGAGTTTGTTTTCAATATGTTAAGCTTTATGACTATTTTCTTTGGAATTACAGTCTTTTAAAACCCCGAAGATCAGTTGTGCAGGTGAATGTTAACAAACTCCAATAATTTTTAAAATTCTGAAAGCAGCAAACTTTATATAATATGCTATTTAAAAAAAAATAAGGCAAATTATCAGTCTTTTGAAACAAAAGGATGTAAAAATTATTGTGCATTATAGAGAAGCATAAAGACGTTTTGTAGCAAGTACTGCCTGTATTGTATCTTCTTTTAACAAATGCTTGAAATAGCTTCCAGAACACATTCAGCAGATATTTATTTCCCAACAATAGATTACTCTAACAAAGCATATAAAACCCTCTCATTCTCTTCCTGTGTGTTTGACTTCAGCACTATGACCAAACAACAATAATGAATCGACTTTAATCTATAAAATTTAAACAGTAGATACTTCCCAGATGTAAGAAATAAGTGGAATGAGCTTGAATAAATGGAGTTGCTAATGTAAAGCATTATTTACATTGCTACTTAAAATTGCATGACATTAAATGTTTATTTTTTCCAAACCACACCACAGTATTTGTACTTACAGTTCCTATGGGTGAGCTTGATAAATATCCATGAATAATTCAAGCATTAGCAATTGTCTTGCTTCATCACATTAAAACAAGTCATTCTAATTAGTGGTCTATGAAGCATATAAAATTCATGGATTTTATGGGAAAACAACAAAATTAAGAAAATTAACAACCAAAGGAAAAGCAGAGGATCATTTGTCTAGCTTCTCCCTATAAAGATATAGACTATGTAATATCTGTGAGGGAAAGAACAGCAACTTAATTATTTTTATGCATCTCAAGTAAAATGTCTATCAGCCTGCTTTTTCCACTGTTGATAAGATAGGAAAATTATTACGTGCCTCAGCATAGCAGAGAAATCCCATAGCAGAGAAGTCCCAGAAAAAAAAAATATGCCTTCTGTTTTGGCAGTTAGAAGCCAGCAGGATTAAAGGCAGCATTTCTTTAATCTATGCCATGGATTCAAAAACAATACAGAGACCCGTTAATGGCTCAATAGCTATGTAAGAAGTCCCAGAAATGGCATAATTAAATGGCATAATTTATTATTCAGCCTACACATACATGTAGTTATGCCGCAGCAAAATATATTGATATCTCTAGCCATACATGCAACAAACAGCAACATGCCAATGAAAGAAGTTTCATAGAATTTCTCTACAGTGTTTAATATACTTTAACGGAATGGCTTAAGAACTTGCTTATTAAGCCATTCAGAAATTTAAATAACCATCATCAGCAAACTCAAATTTGATTAAACCTCAGAAGACAGAACTACTGACCAAAACAATCAATACAGGAGATTTAATTTATGTACATACGAGAATCATCCATTACAATGATAAATCAAAAAGCAAATAGAGTCTTCAAGACTTTAAATACTCAATGTTGCCCAAGATAACTAAAAAGAAGTGTGTAGTCTGTGAATCCTTAGCATAAAAGGATATTGGAATTCTTCACACAGTGTAATAACTTTCTGGGTTTTTTTTGTGACTGCACATACTCTGTATCAGATAAACACAAGTAAACATTTCCTTTAGGTAAATTATAGATGACACTGAGTCATTTAAGTCTGTTCCAAAGAGATGACTAGTACCTGAAGCCATGAAATGCCTGATACTGAAAGGTCCTGAGACAGAGTCTTTCAGTTGCAGGTTTTGCATTTCACACATTTCAGTGTTCATGTTCCTTATTCATATTCATTCTAATGCATACTTTCTCTGTCACAAATTCTTTTCATAGAAGTTTTATCTCCTATTGCTATATGTATTCTACTTCCTTACTATACTTATTAATGAGGTAAAGCATCAACTTTATACAAGTTGTTTTACTTCTTCCTGAGATTTTTTCTTAATCACCTGATAACTACCAGTCAACAGAATATTTAAAAGAATCAAGCTAAGCCGCTAGTGTGAAACATTTTTCACTGCAAAACATACCAAGAAGCAATTGGAAATAAAGTGCCACTATTATCACAACACAGTAGACAGTAACCTAGAGAAAGAGAAGGATGTTTTGTGTGTAAGAGTGCAAGAACAGCAGCAACTGACAATTCATTACCATTTGAAAATAGTGAGATAGATACTTTCAGGTTAAAAAACCTCAGCATAACAAAACTCCCAACACATCAGTACCACAAACAGTAATCTTATTTGGAAAACTTGAACTTATTCACTAAACAAAATGTTAAGATTTTTTTGTAGCTGAAAATTTCTTAGAGTAATTATACATGAATTTGAAAATTATAAATAAACACTCAAGAAAAATGCAGCTTCAAAGGACTGCATTTTTTCCCTTGTTTCCATCCTTACCAGTATCCCCCAAATTACAGACTCAGAGAAGCATCAAGTGGAAGGATGGATGACTCTGGAGATCATCTTGCTTTGCCTGCTATTTGGGACTACCATCAACTCCAGTTAACTTAGTCACCCTTTTGCCTTGCCAAGCCTTGGCGGCCATTAAGGATGGAGATTTTACAATTAAGGTGACCTGCTCCAAAGCTGCACTTCCACCCTTGACAGAAGTTCTTCCTAATGCCTATTTTGTACCTGCCATGCTGTAATTTGTCGTCTGCACAACTTATTGTTTAGCACTATCAAGAAGATTGCATCTCAAACAGAAATCTTTAAGAAATAGTTAAAGCTCATCTTTGTGTAAACACAAGGTCTAGCATTAAAGATATGGAATTGACCATTTTCTGAGTTCATGTAGGAGTACCATGAATTTCTGTAGAAAATAGATGGCTCACTTTTCAAGAGTACAGATAGTGAGAATTCTAATTACTGGATTTTTTTCCTGAGATGTTTGAGCAAGGGAGGTCTTACAGGATGAATGTCTTCCCTCCTGTACTGACCACAAAGTCACCACAGAAATTACTAATGGGAATAAAAAAAAAATGTATAGTGCTAAACAGCACTGTCTTTTGGAGTCGCACGTTTCTGCTCATTTTTTTCAGGAATAAACTTACAAAAACCCAGAAGACTAAAAGGTTTCAAATAGAAATTACTTTAGAATAGGTTTATAATAATTATTTCTATTTTAAAGATGCTGTGATAAGAGAACTTCCAAAAATATATGACAGATACTTGAAATAGTTGAAGAAGCTCAAATAATGCCTTCTTTTTAAAACGGTACAGTCTTTGGTTAAATTAATTTTAAAGCACTGTCTAATGTCAGTGGATTCCTTTAGATTTCACCTTCTAACTTTCAAAAGAAGTATAGAACAACATAGTTTTACATACTATAATGGCAGTGAAAGCAGAAACAGATCACAAAATAAGCAATTCCTCCGCTGATGGCTCCTCTACTCTACGTTTCCTTGATTAAGATGTAATCAAGTCCGTGAATAAATACAAAGCAGGACAGGAAAAACTGATTATGCCTGGTGAATTTGGTGAATCTCACCCAGACAGACTATTTATTTCAATGATGAAAGACTATGTTTTTGAAGGGCTACTTCATTTAAACAGGAAACAGTATCTGATTTTTAACGAAATTATGACCATGGTGTTTTTCATGTGTTCAAGGGTAAGAGAATCAAGATAGCAAGAATGTATTTGTCTTGTTCCTTCTTCCATATTCAGGTGTAATATGCAAACAAAGCTTGAATATTTTCAGTGTACCACTGTACAATCCACTCTAATAAATATTATTCTCCAGCAAACAAAATTTGATTAAAATAATGTTTTTTTTTTAATTGCTATGAACAGAAATACATCCCTCAGTGTAATAGTCCCTTTCAGTAGTTCTGTACAATCTAAATTCATGAAAAATTGTTTTATTGTAATAATAAATGCTTTTTTTGTCAGTAATGGAATTAGGAATCAAAGAAAATAAACCCCACATGTTGAGGTGTAACTTTTTTTCTTTTCTGTACCTAAGCTCAGTGCTTATTTGAGAGGGTTCCACATGTGCTTAAATGAATTCTCCCATCCAAAATGTTTTAAAATAATCACTTTATAAGAATTACACTCTGCTAATATCTGTTTCCATAGAAACAGGACTGAAAGATGGAGCCGCTGTTAGAAGAATTAGAATTATCTCCCACAAATGAAAGATTTCAAAATATTAATACATTCAACTATTGTCAGAATATGTATTTTTTCATTTTACACAAACAGAGCATGATGTTACATCCACAGCAGTCAATAGGAACATAACTCCTGATTACAAAAGAATAAGCCTAAATCACTAAGAACATATTAAAAAGTTAAAAAAATTGATCAAGAGATCATAGATAATTTTGAAATTAATTTTAAAATTAAATTTAACATGTGGATATTGGATGAGGCCAGAAATATTACAATGATGAATGATGAGCCAAAAATGTAAATCAGTGGATACTAAGGATTATTAATGCACATTAATAAACATCATTTGTTTCTGTAGCTTAATTTTTTTTCATTAAAAATTGATGGGAAGTATTTTACAATGAGTCAGATATATTTCTGAACTAGACAGACAATAATTGAATATATAGAAACCATGCTAACACAAATCTAAACTTCTATAGCATTAGGCATATACTTATTTTACAGTAATCACAGGGGTCTATGTTTTTCTTTACGGAAGCCATTCTAAGTCCACTTCTCTACATAATTTGTAAACATTTCAACAACTCCTGTAAGAAAATCAGTAGCTTAGGAAATGATAATTTACGTTCCACAAAACCATAACTTGTCAAAAATCATGACGAGTGAATCTATCCAGGACTGGTTTACAGTTTGTAAGATTCCTAAACTCACAGAAGTACCTGTGCAAAGAGTCCTACTAAGAGGCTGAGTTTTTTGATATCATTGCTGCATGACTACAATTTTTAAGTCTGAAACATTAGACAATTTATCCCTCTTTGCATGAGCACCAAGCTTTTTATTCTTTAGAACAGCCTCTGTGATAATACATATACATACATACACATACATATATGCGTATATACACACACACACACACACACACACACACAGGCGCACACATTTGTATATACACATGCAGTTTACCTTGCAAGGAAATCTTGCAAGAAATGTGTATTTTCAGAACTGTGGGGTTTACTCTTCACGTAACACACAAATAAAATATTCCAGCATTTTAAAGTGCACTATGTAGTGCAATTTGTCTGCTGTATTTGCACTTCTGTTCCACAAATGAACAAATGACAGAAAAAAAAATAGAATGCCTCTTCTCTTCCTAGGGCAATTGCATTATATGACTCTATTTTGTAAATTTGTGTTTAGGTTTTAGGTTAGCAGCAGTCCAATAACCAAGGCTGAGTCATATAGCAATGATTATGTACTTATGACATTTGCATTCACTTTGGACTCCCACTCAGGTTTTTTTTTTGCTAATTACAGATGGTCTCGTATTTATGGTCAGTTTGGACTGTATGTTCCTTGATTTCTACTGTTTTTGATGTCTTCATTGTAAAACAGAAAGTTACAACTTCCTCCATTTCAAAAGGCAAGCTTTTATCTAGTGGAAAGGAACCTTAACTCTCATATGGGAATTTTTAGTTATCTTTGTAGTCAGTGTCTCATCTTTTATAGCCATGATGATAATGCGCCACATCAGTAGGAGCATGCTGTTTTAAAAGGTTATTTTTTAAATGTATAACGTGTAAGCCACTCAATACTCTGCTACATTTCACCAGCAGCTTCTCTGGACTGTGGGCTAACACAGCATTGGTGCATGCACAAAGGTGTGTGACTTCCCAGTGACTTGCAACACCACCAAGCTTGCCCTGCGCCCTCTGGAGGTGAAGCAGCCACAAATTCACAGTAGCCTAAAAGGCCTTATGTTACCTCAGATCAAATTAATCTTGCAAAAATATTTTAAGGATACATAGTGTACCTTTCAGTTTCTGTGTGACAGGGCATAACATTTATCTAGAAGCATTCCCACTCTGGATTATTCCCAGACAACCTCATTTCCCTTATTTTTATACATATTTATACATTCAGGACTTTGCAAGAACCAGGTAAGTTATCACCAATGACTATAAGCTATCACCAATGACTACAGATATTACCAATAACTACCAATGACTTAGGAAGCTCAGGCTTTACTTTTAACTGCTGTTAGAAGAACTTTACCACAACATATTCACAGTTGTATGTAATNGGTTTTTTGTTTCTATTTGCTACAGTGTCGTGGTTTGGCATATTGAGTTTCAAACCATGACACATAGTTAAGCCACTGACATATTCTATATAACCAATTTAAAGTTATTTCAGCCATAATTTCAGTGATGTTAACTTCACCATCATTTCACCAGATTATCACAGCAATTTCGACCGCTTTGAATCTGATCATTCATACATCTAACCCTACCACTATCCATTCTGCTATTCACAGCTGTATGTCTTCATTTATGCACACAAATGTTATCCTATCTTTGCCAGATAAGTATCTGCTTGTCCAACATCTTCCATTATGTTTAATTCCCAGACACTTCCTTCCATGACACTTCATTTACCTCAAACAAAGGCACTGTCAACAATAGTACTATGCACTCTTCTGATAATTTATATCTAAGCATGTTAAAGCATATTATATCAGTGTGCTTCAACAATCTTCACTGATGCCCCCAATAATGTAAACCAGTCACAGAATAAATTTGAACAGAAATTTGAATTTTCACTCTTGCAGGCTGCTAAGTGTCATACATATTGGATAAAAAATAGCTTTAGCAGTTTTTCTGATGGATTCCATAAGAATATTATTTCCACCATACCTTAAATAACCATAATAGCTACACAATTTTATTTCATGAACATATGTTTCAAACTCTCTATTTTTCTCCTCTTAGATAAACCCAGTAAAATAGGAACATATCAGATAACTGCACAAAAGAAACAACAGTCACAAACACGCCATACTTCTGTTCCTTTTGCAAGACCCATGTTCATAGACAAATGCTATATGCTTTCCTATGAATACACAAGAGCAGCATTAATGAACTTATGCAAGCAACACATTTCAAGACTGCCAACAATGAAGCATCTTTCAAACTGCACCGCAGTTTATGAATAAGCCCGTAATGTTATATCATGATGGATCTACTTGGCATTCAGCGGTGTGATGCAGTGCTCAGTAATTATAATAATGCAGTGATGACTGTAGCTCATTATATGCATATGGAAGACACCAATGTCTTTAGGATAGACATTTAACTCAAGGTAGAAGGGGAGAGAAAGAAATAGAATCCAGGAACGTAAGAATGTCCTCAACTCAAAGTCTGATGGCATTCTAAGACTATGTATTCAATATACACACACACGCACACTGCAAACAGCAGAGAGTTCAACTTGGATTAGAATACGAGCCCTTCTCTTTTCATAAAAAATGCACATTATGTTTGTGACGTTTTTGGCTGTTTGTGTGGACAACAGGAAACTTTATATTATTATAAAATAAATATTATCTATTGTCAATATCTACAATAGATTTAAGGAAAAAAAATAATGGGATCCCTCTATAAAAGCTCCCTTTCCTCTCCCCAATTCAGGGGATAGAATTATTTTTCAAATTAATTAGAAGTCACAAGAAACACATCAGGTCCCAGTAACATCTATGCCATTTTGTTTTATTTTCCTTGGAATAACTTTTTTGATGTCTGGATTCTTTTTTTTGCTTGCACAATGAAGAGATTTATTGAAGAATAGGAAAAAGAGATTTAATTTTAATCACACTACTCATTAATATGCTAAACACATGATTTGAGGATATTATTCCCCTCCAGACTTTGAGGCATTACAGTATTTTCTTCCCTTCTTGCAACTCCATAGTGCACAGTACAGCCCCAATTTATTATGGACCGAACAAAGCACAACAAAGAAATAAAGAAGGAGTGAAGAGAAGCTGTTAGCTACAAACATGGTACAGACAATATACAACACCAGTGGTTGAATATTGACTTCAGGGCATTAACTCTATATTGGCATGCCATGCTACAGCACATGAACACATAGTCATCTTTACAACACATAGCGGAATTTAAGAGACTCACATAATTGCCTGCGAGAAGGTACAGGAGCACTTCCAAATGCTGTGCCCTGTAAATAAAACACATTTTTTTTTTTTTTTGGAACAAAGGATGTCAGATTAACAGCAAAAGCAAATGAAAAAAAATGACAAGACATGAAGAAAATGAAGGCAGTGAAATAAAGTAGAGACTGTTCAGAGAGAGGAGTGTGCTATTACTGAAGAACTGCAGTTCCATTTTCAGATAAGTATAAATTATAGTGGAGAATGCTCCACCCATCAGCGGACACAATGAACCAAAAAGAGTGAAAAAAAAAAGAGAAAGAAGGAAAACAGAAAAAATCGTCTCAGTGTAAGACAGGCAGGCTCACACTTGTCAAAAAGTAGATTTGATGGAAAGAAAAACATACAGAGTATATATTATAATAGATTTTCTATAAAAATAAAACTGCACAATTACACCAATATCTTAGCTGATATTGTCACTGCTTGAAGGTAAGGTGCATTTCAAACAGCTAGGAAGGAAAACAAGTGCAGTGCCACTTCCACCTCCAAAATTCTTTCAGAAGTCTTTTCTGGGTCAGTTTGACAACAGCCAAAAGGAAGCAGCTAGATTAAATCCCAAATCGATAAACACAGTATGAACTTCTAGTAGATAAAGTGTTTCATCTTTTGTGTATTATGCCAGCAATTACCACAGATCTCTGAAACACCAAGTGTGCATGCAAAGAAAATAAGAACCAAATGGCAGGTACGTCATAGTGGTTGGGATCAGTAGACAAACCCTATCCCCACTCTCCCCATCCACACTCACCCCCAAAAAAACCTCAAGCCCTGCAAAACAAACTAATAACAGAGATAGATTACGAGGATGACAAAGTAAAGAAAATTACGAATCACAGAATGGCTTAGGTTGAAAGGAACCTCAGAGATCATTTAGTTCCAACATCCTTGCCATGGGCAGGGATACCTCTCACTAGACCAGGTTTCCCAGAGCCCCATCCAACCTGGTCTTGAAAACTTCCAGGGAGGGGGCAGCCACAAACTCCTGAGACAACCTGCCTCAGAGTGAGGATTTCTTTCTAACTTAAATCTATCCTCCCCTTGAAACAATTTCTCCCTTGCCCTATTACTACAGTCCCTTGTCAAAAGGACTCCAGCTTACCTGTAGGCTCCCTACAGGTAATGTAAACCTGCTATAAGGTTGTCCCAAGGCCTTCTCTTATCCAGACTGAACAGCCCCAATTCCCTTAGCCTGTCTTCATAGGAGAGGTGCTCCAGCATCTTCTATGGAGTGTAAAAATTTGATACGCAGTATTAAAAAAAATAAAATTTAATCTAGATCACAAATTAGAGTGTTGCTTTGAGCTTGTGTCATCTGCATTCCCAATGCAAAAGGATATACTGGCCATTTGGACTGGGTAGTCAAGAAAGTCTACTTAGAATAAGTGAAATCTAAATATTACTGCCTTAAAAAAAAGTTAAAATAATCAAACACCTGAATCTTAGAAGACTTGACTGGAGCTTGGTTTCCTCTAAAGTAATTTTGACATCCGCCATCTAATTTGTTTAGGAAGCAATTAGGCTGGGAGGCATTTATTTGAGATAATTTTATCTTTCTTGTCAAATTCTATTTTGCTTTACCTAGGAATTGTGAAGCAGATATTCATCTACCTAGAAATCCCCACAGAGGAACTCTTTACATCACTGCTCCCATACCACTCTATTTAAGAAAAAAACAGAATAATTGGGGCTTTTCATCACTTCAGATTGCATGGCTGTGCTGCTGAGACCACACCTTGCTCTGTACAAGCCATTTGTAACACCATGTCCCAAGACTGTCACTAGGAAACTAACTCTCTCTCCTGCAACTGAACTAAGAGCCTACACACACCACAACAAGCAGCTGAGGAGACAAGTTGGGTTAAGTTGTATAGAGCAGCAACAGACAAGCTACTGGGCAACAGGACCCAGTAGCTGTCTGCCTTGTTTCCAAGGCTGCATATAACACTAAGAAAATGCAGTGAGCTCTCCCCTTTACCAGGAAAAGAATGCAAGGAAGTAGTGTGCTCAAAGCCCTTTCCTCCATGAAGCATGTTATTCCCCCAACCCTACATTTACCCACGGAATTTTTTCAGCACTGACAAAATCTGCCTTTACCTTCAGTTAACTCAAAGTAGCCAAAGGACAAGCTGGTTTGTGTATCAAATATAATTGTACATTTGGCACTTACAGTAGCTTTTTAGTAACTACTAAGGCTTTACTCTCTTAAGTAAGTGCTCTCTTAACTCTTCTAAGAATTAAAAGACAGTTATTTGAAAAACTAAACACACAAGTATTCATCTAAAGCAAAGCAAGATGACAGCATTGCACAACGGCAGTACCACAGCCTCTCTGTTCCACCAACTACATGCTCTCTTTTACTTAAAGCAGCTCTCTAGAAAGGCTGAGGTATGCAATGTTAACTGTGTTAAGTTACCTCCTAAAAGTATGTTTTCAGCTGATCATTTTACTACTTTTTTTCTCCCCACCTCCATTAAACAAATCCTCAGCATCTCCCCACTGTCAATGCAGGAATGCTTGATCACCCAAGATGTACCTTAAGTGAGTGTGGATTGTATGCACCAGACAAGCAGATACAATGCTCTGTTGACATTCCTTCAATCAGTCATATATAGCTGCTTTTCACTTAGCTTTCAGACATACAATTGGAACATTACAAAATTCCGTTATTTTTGATTTTGTCAAAGTGAGAGTATGATAGTTTCCATCAGAAGTCACAGGAAAGTATTCACTGGAAGCTCCAATGAACTCTGCCAGGGAATCCGGCATTTAGTTCTCACATTCACACATTGAACAAAACCAGTTACTGTCCATTTTTTGAAATAATCAACAAATGCCAGCCAGCCTAAACATTTGTGACTGTAGCCATTTTTGGCAAAAAGCAGCAGGGAAGACCAAATGAAAGGGGTTCATAATGCAACCTATTCAACAAAGCAAAACATCCAAGTATGTACTTGCTGTTTGAATGAAACTTTTCAGTAAAAATACTTGAGCAATTGTGAACATTTCATTATGTCTCTCTGATCTCTAAAAGTTATGAGTTCACCTGCTAACAACTGTGTATAGTGACTGAAGTCCTCTGGGTTCACCTTGAACAACTCAGGAAGTCTGAGTGCTGCAATATATGAAATGATCAAATCAATTCAGCTGAACAGAACAGTCCCTTCTGCAGAGTAACTACACAAATACTGCTGTTCTTTTTGCGTCATTTTCTATGACAAATCTCCACAAAGATGTGTATTGACAACACACCAATCAATGCCAGAAGAAAATAGAGACCTCACTGCCCATCAAGCAAATGGTTTTCCAATAAAATCACTACATTCTTTTGGAGTATAAACCTAAGTATTTACATAGTTAAAAAGGCACTAACTAAAACCAAGGCAAACTCACCAACCAAAAAAAACCCAACAAAAACTGAGCACACTCCAACCCTAGATTAGAATTTTTAAAGAGGCTATTCACAATAGTCAACATTTCCCCTAGCTAAAGCACACAATACCTTGACGTGAACTTTGAACACATGCCTATTTCTCATCAAAGAAATTAGACTGACACACCAGAATAATTCAGAGCACTACTGACAATAAAAAAGTACAGTTTTAAACAACAGGCTATACTGAAGTCTTAATAACATATAAGAAAAACGTTCAACCAATGTCACAAGAGTTTGGAAAGATAATTCCTTATCAATGATGGCATAGCATCACTAATAACATAAGATTCCCCAGAGACAAAAAAAACTTCCTAAATCACTACCACATTCTCCTGTAGGGGCAAATGGAGTTTCCTTCATAAACGGAGCAAACAATAAAATGGCAAGCTGTGCTCTGATATGACAGTTTCACTTGTATCATGCAGCATTTCACTGGATAAGTGTAATCAATGAAATCATGTAACAGAGCAGCTGGCTGCTGCCTTGACTTCAGTAAAGACTGCCTTTGATCTACTACTTTTCCCACGCAGTGTCACTCTAAAATGATTTCAAAGAAAATACTAAATCTCATATAATGACAATAACATGTCTCCAGATATCATGGTGCCATCATATTCTACAACATGCAGACTTTGGCCAAACTTTACGCCCTTTCTCCCAGGAGCCTGTTCATTAATACCTTGATCACTGCAATTTACTGTACACACTAAACAATTCTGAACAGAAACACCTCAAAAGCCCTGGTATAAGTGCACACTGCTGTAAAGCTCTCCATTATCTCTTCACTAACATGATACATGGCCTTCTAGACATAATTGACTCTTCTGAACACATTCAAAACAGTTGATTTTACCATGCAAGTCCATGCTCAATTCTCCACCACAGTACTAATGCCCCTCCACTTATTGCCCATGAATACATAAGGGGTTCACTGTACATTTCTCCATTTTACATCACAGTTTTTAATACTCTTGGCATAAATAATACTTCTGAGATAAAAAGAACTTTTTTGTCATCTCACCTGTTTTGTGTGAGCTGATTCAATGAGACTGTGTTAGAATAGCTCTGCCCTGTTCTATACCTTAAACTCATAGTTTCCCTTTTAGCCTTCCCTCCATTTATCATTTAAAGAAAACAATCCTCCTTAAAATTTAAGTGCCGAGACCATTTCTACTTCTACAAAACACATCCACTTTGACAAGCTTAAGAAAGTATCGTTCAAATACAGGGAAGAGAGGTACAGGGAAAGTGATACTATGGAAGAAAAATCATCTGCATAAACAAGAAGGAAAAACTGCAGTCAAAACTGTACTATTAAAGACAAAGACTAAGGCTTTAAAGCAGAATAGGAATTCTTTTTCCTTTTAGAAAGATGGGATTAGAAAAAGCTTAACAAAATGCAAGCAGACAAAACCCCCACTACTTTTCACATACAATTATTTATAACTTAATCTCTTTTACAGCATTATCCAACTTTAATAACATTCAGCCTTTTCTATTCTCTGATGAAAAACTGCTTATCATTTGTGTCTCTTTTCTTTATTAGATTTCAGATTCCAATATGTTTTACCTCAAACAAAGAAACACAAAAAATATTTGGTTCCTATGGTGGACTTCATACATTTGGGCCTTCCCAAATATTTCCAGCTGTGTGCAACAGAGGATGACAGCACAGCAGTCACACATATTTTTTATTTCTTTTTTTAAAGCTATGCCAGACATGAAAAAAATTACTAAAAGAAAACAGCCTCAAGAACAAATACAGCTCCATAGTCTAAAGATGCATTAATACAAATATGTTTCTACTCCAAATATCTTCCAAACTGAAGTTTATAGCTCAATAAGGAAGACATATTTTCATCTTAAAGTTATCTGTAAATATTTTACTAGCAGTCTCTTGGCATATTTTCAACTCTGAATCAACATTTACATGCACTTTTCAGCAATCTGCTTCCACAAGTAAGTGAAAGATCCCAAAATACACTTTCACAGCACAGTTTGGATTTTAATCTCATAACGCCTGACGAGACAGACTACATTAGATCCAGACACAATCACACGGAGAGTAACAGTGGTTAAGATAATTGTTTTGAACGGATAATCCCAATACTGTTTCTGTACAGCTAGCTCGCATTTTTTACTTTAGTGATTCCTTGCAACTATGGGAATAAATATCTGCTCAGACTAGGTAAAGACTCCTTACAAACAGGGAATTCCAGTATGCCTCAACATCTGCTGGAATAGAATCATAAAAAGGCTTAGGCTGAAAGGGACCTCAGAGGCCATCTAGCCTCAACACCCCTGCCATGCGCAGAGACATCAGTTCCAACCTGGCCTTAAACACTTCCAGGGAGGGAACATCCACAACATCCTTGGGCAACCCATTCCAGTGCCTCACTACTGTCCTACTGGGGAATTTCTTGCCAAAATATAGTAGTATGAAAAAAAATAATTTGCATAAATAGTAAAAAGTTACATAGCAACTTAATTCGTTTGCAGACATGCTGTTCACACTAATGATATACTGTCACATTAATGTCATAATCATTTTTTTGACCAACTTTATGATTTGTTATCTTCACAGATGACTGAAGCAAACTAGAATTTAGCTATCCCTGCCTTCAGGTTTATAAAAGTTGTTTTAAAGCTACTTTGCTCATTCAAGCCTTTCATTAACTGAGTCTTACGTCTGGCTTAGCTGCTAACACCTATGACATTTTGAATTTACAGTAACTTAACCGTACTCACTTCAGTAAAAGTGTTTGCAAAAATGCTGTGCATTGGAAATTCAGACAAATTGCTGGGCACCCTCACTACTTTTTAAGATTCCAATACTTCTCTCCTTCTTACGAGCCACTTGGTTTTGCCCTTCTACTGACAGAATCATCCAGGCTGATACCATCTGAGTTCTCTTACTTGCACTAATTTTTCTGCCAATGTCCACTTCTTGTCTGCTTACACATGGTTCATAACTATGATATCCAGTCCTACATAAATATACATATACATAATATACATATATATACACACACATATATATTCTGTAATATACACTTATGTATTAGTTGTCTACACAAAGTCAGACATCTTCAAGCTGTATGAGAGCATTTTAAAAAGCTCTTGTTTAATAGAGTTCGTTATGATTTATGTCACAAGTAACACTAAGAAGTAACACAATAGTAACACAATATATTTAACTAATCTGATGACTACATGACTTTTAAAGGTCCCTTCTAACTCAAACTTTTCAGTGATTCGATCAGTCTATGTAACACAGCTTGTCTTTCAGCATAGTGTTTTGATAGTATCTTACCTCTTTAAGGAGTTTAATAATACAAAAAAAAAAAAAAAAAAAAAATCCA
>VZRI01011649.1:33055-81243 GCA_013397515.1 Upupa epops | reverse complement strand
AAAAAAAGAAAAACCCACAAAAAAACCCCAACCCAAACAACAAAAACACCACAAACCCAAACAAAAAACAACCCAGCCAAAACCACCAAAAAAACTTTACACATGGCTCCAGCAGATTACTGTGTTACTAACCCATGGGCACTATTGCTACCTGAATATTTCTGTTGCAACTTCATGTTATACTTTCTTCTGTGCTGAGGGCTGCTGCAACTGTATTTTGTTCAGTCCTGTCCTTTCCTCAAAATTAATCTGGAAATAGTAAGTCAAATACTATTTTTTCTGACCTCTTATACCAAAATGCTTTCAGAACAAGTGAATGCCTTGTAACTACATTGAAACATTCTGAATGCAACTCAGTCCCTTGCTTTTGTTCTTTGTCAGATGCCCTGACACCTTGCTAATGCGTATTTTCATAATAATACAATGCTGCATGCCTCACACAAAGGACGTTGTGGCATAACAGAACCTAATTTGGTTCCAAACATTTCTTCCTTCCCACACTCTACAATTGAACTAATATTTTTATGCAGTCCCAATACATAAAAGTCTTTTTGCCACTTGATTCAAATTCACTTCTATAATTGGATTTACTAGTAATATGGATGCTGCACTACCTTCCAGATTTCTACTGAGTGGACAGTATGCTACAAGGAAAAGATGTGTCTGTTTTTATGCCTTCCTCAGTGATGCATGTAACAGAAAACTTGAGGGGAGGGCCAAGGGGATATAAAAACAAGGAAAAGAAACAGTAGATGATGAGCTAAACACCTGCTTCTTTTAATAGAATCAGTAATGACACCAACATCAAGAAGACCTCAACTACTACCACTGCTAGTAGCAGTGTGGCAATTGCTTCTAATGAATGCAGTTACAAACACAACTGAAAGTAAGGCAGATAAGCTTTCTCCTGTTAAATGCAGATTTGGAGTTTAGGCTTGGGGACCTTTTAAAATCTTGTTTGATTAGAGCTGACTCACAGGCACATCTAAATACAACCAAGCAGTGCCTAGTCTTCTCAATGAAACCTTACGACTTACCAAATGATTAGTCTAATTCTAGCACAAAACAGGTGTGATTAGATATTTCAAAAAAAGAGTAAGTATTTGAAAATAGATTATTAAACACAGTAGAAGTCAAACTGAGGGGTCTGTCAGTGAGGGTAGTGTTACTTAGAACACATACATATGCATGGGAGTTGACACCATATTAAAGTTTTCAGAAGTACCACAGAAATGACAGTAACATCTGCTTGTTTTCTGTATTACTGATGAGAGCCACCTTGATTTTTCCTTATTATTTTGAGGTGGATTTCTTTTTTATATAGCTCTGAGGCTATGTTACTGTCAACAAAAGGACCCCAGATACTAAAGACTACTGATGACAGACAAAAACTGTCCTAGAGTGATAGCTGTAAAGGTAACAGCAAAGACATTTTAAAAGAATGCCTACTATCACAGAATTATTGAGGCTGGAAAAGACCTCAAGCCCAGTCTATGACCTAACATCAACACATCAGCTAGTCTACTGGATTAAGTGCTTTTTCCAGCCTGTCCTTAAACATCTCCAGGGATGCAGACTTCACCAGCTTCCTGGACAGCCTATTCCAGTGTCTAACCACCCTTTCTGTGAGGAAGGGCTTCCTAACATCCAACCTAACTCTCTCCAGGCATATCTTCAGGTTCTGCCCTTTTGTCCTATTGCTAGTTGCCTGGGAGAAGAGCCCAACTCCCACCTGTGTATAGCTTCCCTTCACGTAGTTGTAGAGAGGGAAAAGGTCTCTGCTGAGCCTCCTCCCCTTCTCAAGACTGAACAACTGCAGCTCCCTCAGATTCTCTCCATAAGACTTTCCCTCTAGTCCCTTCACCAGCCTCACTGCTCTCCTCTGGACCCTCTCCAGTACCTCAATATCTTTTATGAAGTGAGTGACCCAGAAATGCCCCCAGTACTCAAGGGGAGATCTCACTAATGCCTACTACAGGGGGAGAATCTCATCCCTAGTCCTGCTGGTCACACAGAAGGGCGAGTTATCAAGTTTACATGCAGCCATTTATTTGGGGAAAACTTTCTTCTGTCTCCAGATTTAATAATAATTTAATTTCACATTTAAAGGAAATCAATACATTAAACAATCCCCAATCCTCCTTTAACTTGAATATGCTCTGTGTATTAGAACTCAAAGCTGCTCATAACAGCATCAATAGGGTATTTGTCATTCCAACAAAGAACTTACGCCTCTGAGTACTTCTTGTTAGAGTGTGCATCTCATTAAAACAAGCAAAAAACATGACTGTAACTGAAAAACCTATTTTAAAATCTCCACTTTTACAGAAACTCACAAACACTCTAACTGAAAAAGCGGAGAATGAGTGGTAAGGAGATAACACCTGCCAAGAAACCAGTTATTATTAGGCAACCCTCCTCTCCCTTTCGCATGGTACCTACAGAAAGGGTGGATGGGATGGCTATCAAAAAACAGTGGAACAAGGAAATATGAAACTCTGTCCACTAACCTTATGAGACACTAAAATCTCCACAAGACCCAGATAAGCAAGAAAATGCATCACCCACACAAACATAACCAATGATGAAATCACACTTCTAGAGGAGATCCAGTCAGCTGCAAAGCAGTCTGAAAAGGAAAATCACACGGGTTTGCATGACCCTGCAGAAATTAATAAAATCTGAAGAACTGTAGCTCAGAATTTCACTAATTTCCTGTCTGTGCTTTCCTAACACAGATGAAGGCACCAAAGTCTTCCATGTCCTCCCAGAGAGAACTTGGTTTGTGCCTACAGCCACATAGGTGGAAAGTTAATGTACTGACTTGCAGCACCAGCTCACCATTTCCACACAAACCTTCACATCTCATTTGAATAGCTTTGTGCCTAGTTGAGCTACTGCTAGTTAAAATGTGCCAGAACCAATTAGTGAATAAAGATGCTGCTATAGCAACTGCATCTAATTTTCCAATTAGTAATAATTGCTGAAACACCTGCCATAAAACAAATACATTTGGATGGGGTGGGGGGAATGTCTCTGAAACAACCTTTGCTTTGAAGTTGTTTTTCTTAATCGACCTTTATCGTGACAATGATAAAGAAGAAGTGTCAGTTCCTTTTTTTCCTGTTAACAAATGTAATACAAATAGACAAAGTATTATTTATTTTCACGGGACTCCAAAGAATGTGTCCTGAAGTCTTCAGCTAATTAACTACACTGTGCTCAGAGATTCCCAGACAATAAAAATTCCAGATGGCAACCTATCTGCAATGAAGAACAGTGAAATACCACCCATAAGATTCACACAGCAAAAGGTAAAATATGTAGTAAACAACTGTGATATTAGGCAAGTTATAAACCACCATAGTCATCCTTGACTTTGAACTCTAAACTAATGTCTTTTTCACATGTAATTTATAACATATATGTACTGTCTAGTCCCAGTCACAAATGGAAGTGAGACATATATTTGCTTTGTGCTGCACCTACAGCTTTTTTTGTACGCTTCTGGAGCAGCCACAATCCAGACATTTCTTGAAAGTTTCCCATGGTTTGCATGTACTTAAATTCTCTGTCTTACAACCATTCAACCTTGATTCCCATCCATGCTGCAGTTATTATCTAGTTTTCCAGCACTTAAAAATAATACTTTGTTTTCCCTGCTTTCTTATAGGGTCCAGCTGAATACACAAACTTCCAAGAGACTGCCCTCCTCCCAGTACATTCTTATACATACTGAATTTAAAAACATAAAATAAATACAATGAAACACACAATCATAACACACTGATGTTTTCAATCTCACATTAAATACAGACAGCATGAAATCCTTGAGGAAAGAGGAGAAAAATGCAGCTATGATGTTATTTCTTATACAGTAACTGTACCCCATTTCTTTTTTCCCTGAAGAACACTAAAACTTGGGTCAAGCTCTTACAGGCTTTAAAAAGATAGAGGAAAGTGTGCGATCTTCTCTTCTGTAGGGAAATGAGTGATCATACAATAGCAGAGCGTTTCATATGGATCAACAATTCAGACTGTAAAAGAAGAGCCACACATCAGTTCCCCACTTGTAAGAGCCTAAAATCACACACAATGATTCCCATCTGAGCTTCTTCAGAGATCCTAATTGGAGTGAACATAAGCAGTTAATCAGAAAGGCAGGTTTCAAAACAAACGCAATAAATTCCCAAATGGTCAAGCCCAGCAGTGCTTCTTGGAACAGCAGCAACAGTAACTGCAACAAACAGATGTTGTTGTTTCACAAAGACAGGTTTTAACAAACACTTTAAGACATGGCTCAAAACTAATGTTTCTATCTCACAACAGTTTTGACTCGTCTTTGGATTTTAATAGAAAAGGAGTAGAAGAGCGGTGAAGACCAATTTGCACTTCTAGCAATGTACACTGCTCACTGCATTTACATTTGTGAAGTGGTTATGCCATCTGTTGGGATCAATAGAAACAATTTGTAGAGAGGTGTTTGTTTTGGGTTTTTTTGTAGAGGTGTAGCTCATTAAAAATAAACCACATTTTGTTTTTTTAAAAAAATTGAAAACAATAATTTAGCCTTTTCAAATTCAAATGTTTGACACGGAGGAAAGCAATTGTTAATACAGCAGACAATCAAGTGAGGGGAAAATGACTGGTGTTATCATACTCTATTTTTGTAGGTGACCTAATTAGCTCTTTACAAAGGTGTCCTCTACATTACATATTTGTGCATTATGCTTCAGAGTTTCAATAACGTGCTGACTTCAATAATTTCTATAAAATAATTTTCCTTGCCCAGTTATTCCTGAACTCCAAAGGGACACCTTTGGATAGAAGAACTTATCTAAAAATTACTATTTCATTAAGCAATTCACTTTCACTTCACCTTTAAAAGGTGATGCCATAGTGACAAATACATTTTGAGAGATGAAAGTGCTTGATACAGGCTCATGCAGCTTTAGTAAGTACACTCACACTGTTAATGCTTAAAAGCAAGATCTGCTTCCTTTATATTCCTAAGCCATAGGAAGGCATATGAGATGCCACAAACACTATCAGAAATTTTACCATTGAAAGGACTGTGAAATTGTGCCAAGACTGAAGAAGAGCCTTAAAGGTTCTATTAAACTGCATGAGCTTTGGTGTGTTTCCCCCATTCCCTCCCCGCTCTCTGCAAAACTGGCTTGTCACTCTGAAGCCACTTCCTAGGACATCTATGAGCAAAAAGAACATGCAGAGTAAAAATCAACCAAACAAAATCCCTACAGCAGCCAACTAACCAAACCTATCTTATTTGATATTACACAGCAAACAGAATCCTCTACACTTCAGCTTATGAACAGCTTTTCATAAAAGGCTTTCCTCTCCTCCTGTATTTCTAAATCAGGTAGGAAACCAAGTACATTTGACATGCTGGGAAAACTCTTTGGAACCAAGTTTTCTGGTGGTTGTAAAAACAAATTAGATTTATGAGATTATTTTTGATCATAAAAGAATAGAAATGCCCTCAGAACCTTCTCACTGGTGCTGAAAATAAATCCACTTGCTTTTAACCACTGGTCATCTTGTTGGCACTGACATGATTATTAATGCTTTGTAAATGAAGAGATTAGGCAGACTCTTCTAATTTGTTCCATGAAGGACCAACAGCAATAGGCTATAAGCACACAGCTTTTTTGTGCTGTAGCATGTTTTAAAAAAAAATCAAAAAGTCAAGTATGCTGATTATTTGTGGTCCTTTTGAGCATGTTAGTCTTTCAGGAGGACAACTACAAATCATAATTTATGGAAATATAGAAATGCCCAGGCTAGCATGTGCATTAAAGGAGGTAGAAGTTACGTGATTGCTTCACATAAGGACAGATCTACAAAGAATTGATGATGGAATACACTGCAGGGAGTGAACACAGTTAAGATCTGTATTGTGAATTAAGACTTAATGAATCCCCAGGCAAGTTTTATCAAAGAAACTAAAGAAAAGGGAAAGGAAAAAGAAGAATCCTTGATCATGGATTAGCTAAATGGAAAAGCTATGTGTGTTAAAAATAAAAATCATCCAAGACCAAGTGTGACCTTGAACATTTAGCTATAGCATTAATCATTAGGAGGCAAGATACTCTATTATTTCACTGTAATGATGAATTGACTGCCATGAAAGAAAACAACATCATAAGAATATTTCAAAATCACAGTTGCATGTGCAATATGCATTTTCTCATTATGAGAGACTGTAAAATGTGTTTTTTTCTTTATGGAAAGGTTAAAAAAGGAAATAGCTTTCTAAAACAACTAAATTAAATTAAGTGTACAAAATTTCCAGTAGAACATCATCTATCTCTCTCTATTCTTATATCTCTCCCAGAGACAGTAATCTAAAATTAGATGGGCACCGTATCACATCCAATACACAAATATAACTATCAAGCAAAACTATCTAAATGATGAAAAGAGTTCACTGCACAAAGTGATATTTTATTTTGATGACTACACCAAGGAACTGTTTTTCAGGACACAGCAAATAGAGTTTATGGAGTGAAGCAGATATATTATAGGCATAAAGTGGTTCTTTGGACAAAACATTTCAGTCTGTCACAGAAGTAGTTCTATTTCGTAATTCCAAGTGATAATTTTAAATGTAATTGATGGTGAATTATTTGTGGGGCTGGGAACTAGAGATTTCAAAAACCATAAGTTTGAGGACATTTTTAACAATTTTTATTCTATATTTGACATAATCTGTCATAAAGAACAGTAGGGAATGTTCTGTTCCCAACAAATTGAACTTGTCCATGCAAAATATAATCATAGCCCTGATCTCAAGTACCCAAATTGCTGATTAAGAATGCAGCTACTAAGGAGAAAAAGCATGGTCCAATGTCTTATGAAAAAGCTCATAGAACATTGCGCGTTCTACTAAGCCACAGCAACAACGGCAATTTTGTTCTGTTTAAGAGATAAAATGTTCTTCTGTGAAACAGCAGGACAAAACATTCTCTATGGGAAGAGGCAATGAATTTCAAAACACTTAATTCATTTGACTAGGCTTATAGTCAAAGGTGAAGCCAGAGACATAAACCTGATGAGAAGTGTTACAGCTCGTCTCCATGGCTTAACGGAAGTCATAGAAACATACCTAACCATGGTCCAGCCCAGACTAGCCAGAAGATTTGCAGTACCCACTAGAGTTATCCAGAAAGAATCATTGCAGCACCTACAATGTGCTCAGCACCAACAGGAATATAAAGGTATAGAAATACTTTGAGAAAAAGTATTTTATAGTTTTAGGGATCGATTTCTCACAAATTATTATGGGCAAGCAAATTTTTTTTAAGTACTTTGTAAGTAACACCATTCAGTATCTTGCTTTCTTCTCAGAGTTCAGTATTTGTTTAGAAATGAGACCCTGAGAGATTAGATCTCTTCTGCATTAAGCAAATACAAAATTTTAACGTTCCTGATGTTAACTTTTCATTGTAAAAATACGATATTACCAGATGGTAGTAACAAGAGAAGAGCAAAGTGCTGAAAACTGTTACGTAGAAACAGAATAAAAAAAGAAGCAGCAAACAAAACAGCCACCTTAATCATTTTATGAATATCAGTACTGTCAGACTACATCTCTTAAAGTATGCGCTTAGTTTTCCTTCAGCTGCACTTGAAGCAGTTCACAAATACTTATTTTTCTTTGATATGAGAACCAGGGGCCAGGAAGTTAAGACAACAAAATTCCCAATGAGATATAGTCCACCAAGAAACCAAGAATAGTAAAGAAAAGCCTATTCTCTTTCCTAAACTGTTCCTGACCCGGCAACAAGAATATATTTCTGTTTCTCCTTTATTAGTACACAAATTTACTAGCAAATATAAAAAAGAATTCCACTCATTCAATGCTTGAAAAATATTTTTTGAGGCAGGCTTCAAAAATGAAGAAATACTTATGTATGAAGAGAGGCAGTAAATCATGGCCCTGATTGAAATAATTTGGTGTTCAGCTTCCCCTTCTGCTTTCTGCTTCTCTTCATAATGTAGCTGCTAGCAGCTGCCCTTTATTCCAATCAACTTTTGGGCACACATCCTATCCTCCAGTCAACATTCGAGACAAACAAGACTGAAGAAACTCCAAGCAGTCCAAGAGAAACTGTGACCGGCTGACGTCAACAGCAAACCTATTTCTGCACAACCAGTGTACCATCTCCAGTCACTTCCCCAAAGAGAGTTAAAGTAGTCTCATAATCACACATCAGACAGAAAACGTGCAAAATGTGATAGTATGTGAGAGAACTTGGGAGGGAGATGATTGCCTACTTTTATAATTATTGATTGATTATCATTTTCTTACCTTGACACTCTTTAAATATGGAGCTTCTGTGCAATTAACAAACCAAATACAAGAATAAATGGACCCTATATAAATGCCAGACCTGCTTTAAAGGACAGAAAAGAAAGAAATGTTCTCAAGCAAGCTAAATGTCAGAGATTCCTGAGTGCCTACGCATAATTAGGGTATTACTTTGTTTTAGTAATGTATTTTTAATGTAAGGGAGCTTAGTTACTTCTCTGTCTGTGAGGAACAATCTCCACAGATTTCTAAATTCTATACATGTGAAATACTGAAGGATTTTATCACATACATCCTATTGGGGAGATCTGTAACAAACAGCTAAGCACCTTCCTATGTATATGTGAAACCCAGAAACTACTTTTGGAACTTCTCCTGAAAGCCAATACAGTTTGGCAGTCAGTACTGTGCCACAAAAGGTGCCTATGTAAGCAAGCCCTGGATTTGCAGACACAAATACTATCCTTACAAATACAGCCTATATGCAGTGTTCACATTTTAAATTTGTAACCCTCACATGGTTCTTTTCTTTCCCCGATAGCAAGAATGACAACAGTTAGCTCTTGCCCCGTGAAAGGCTGTACAGAATTCTTAAAATATCTAGTATATCTCTCTGAGGATCTCTCCACCCCTCTCCACCAGTAAGAATCATAAAATCATTAACGTTGGAAAAGACCTACAAGATCATCTAGAGCAACCATCAATCCAACCCCATCATGCCCACTAAACCATGTCCTCCAGGACCGCATCTATTTGTTATTTGAACAGCTCCAGGGACAGACTCCACCACCTACCTGGACAGCCTGTTGCAGTACCTGACTGCTCTTTCATGGAAGTTTTTCCTGATGTCTCATCTAAACTTCCCCATGCTCAGCCTGAGCCTGTCTCCTCTTCTTATATTGCTAATGACTGGAGAGAAGAAACCAACCTGCACCTCTCTACAAGAAGCTGCTTCTCTGTAAGAAGCTGCTGATCAAAGGGTTCCCCTTTGACCCAATGACCTGGGTGATGTGGTCTGCTAGTCTGTGTTGTCAGTGTAATTGATGGCAACACAGACAAAGGGATATTCTTCATAGAGCAGTTCTGTTTATGGCGTATCACCTACTTGTCTTTATCTACATGAAGTGCCTCATGTATGTGAGCAGAAGAATGGTGATGGTGAATCTGTTTTCCCAGAGACTCCTCCAACCAGCCACAAGAAAACACCTGGCAGCTGAACTGAACAACTTGTCTACTCTCTCACAGGATTGCCATGAGTAAGGACAGTAGAGAATGTAGGAAAGCACTGCACATTGCCTAGGCACCTGCTAAAAGGTAAAACAATAAAAACCAAATTGATCAACACATCTACTATTTTCTGTGGGAACTAAGATAGAAATCCACACAATTATTTCCTTTATAACAGATTCTATTCTAAAACTGCTGAAATTTGCTGCTAGTTCCACCTTGTTCCAGCTTCTCACCATTCAGCATTGCATCATTTAAATCATAGGTGGTAAGTGCTACTGCAGTGGAGAAAGAACATGGTGACAAGCATAGTGAAAAGGCTTTTCCAGAAAAGAAATCCTGATGATGCTACATACCAGCAAATATAAAAAAACTTTTATTACAAAACAACAAATAGGTTGCTGTAAGTAACATACTGATCCTAAAAATTATCAGGAACACTGGCACATTATACCTCCCTGTGATATGCCAAGGATCAACAGTGTTTGCCACCTCATGGATAAACTATAAAATACAGTGTGCATTCATGACTGGCAACATCTGGAAGAAGGATTAGAGGTTTTCAGATGGCATTTTGTTCTGTTCAGATGAACAGGATTTGCAGTCTTCCACAGTATTATTGAATACTGACTGCGGCTACCTTTACTTGGATGTAGCATTTTCAAAGCCCTTGTAAATAGAGGAAAATTGTATCTTTGTAAACGCACTTCTTTGTTCCAAAAGATAAGGTACAGTAACTAAGAAACTCCAAATTGCAAAAAAAGCAGAGGAACCATTATTTAGCCTTCTGGATCAAAGATATTTTTAATGTGCAATTTATAGGACAAGTTTACTTGCATACAGCTCAACAAAAGTAAAAATCTTTCATGCCAAGGTAGAAACTAATTTCCAGAAACAACACTACAGCTTATCACAAACCACAAGCATCAGAGAAACTAACTTTTATGATTACTGAATATCAGGCTATTACATGTAATGGGATCCCCTCTCCTTCCTCCCTCACCAATGTTTAGCTATGTCTTTTTTCTTTCAGTTTGATATCATGTGTGATCTGCCAATCAACTGGCACCAAATTCCTTACCTGTCCTTAAAACTTCCACAACTTGACCTGTGTTTTGTCATTTTACTCCCCATAACTGCATAGAAAATGTTTGTTCAACCTCTTGTTTTCTTTTCCAATAACCTATTGCTAAGCTGGAAATTTCTGCCATTTGTCCTGAAAGCGTTCTTAAAGGTGAGGCCCAGACAGTAGAATACTAGCTCTGTTAAACTCCTGGGTGAAATATTAAGACTCAACCTGAGTTATTTAAAATTTCATTAGTCATAAAAGAATTAGACTAAGTTCGTTTTAAATCTTAGCACCAGTGTAGAATAAGAATCTACAATACATTCAACAATCTACCAATAAATTTCGTATTTTCACGGAGGCAAACCAGATGGTTTCATTAGTCTGTGCCTCATCTAGGGTTTTCCTCTCAAGAGCTGAGCAAGTGTCTCATTTGTACAATAGGCAAGTAATAGTTCAATTTGTATAAAAAATGGAGTAAGGAAATTGAGGGTAAGTGAACATAAACTGAGAACTGTACTTCATGATGTAAATTAGTTTGAGTCACTAATTTATCTTCTCACTTCTAAAGCCTTTTACTGAGTATTTCCCATAATCGGTGGTTGGCAAAGGGCGTCAGACACTGAAGTCCAGTCTGGTTAGGTACGACCCCAGGCAGAGTAACTGCTTAGCAATAATGGAACTGAAACATGAAATTTAGAGTGCGAGCTGTCTAAAATGCATGTTAATGGCTTCAACAAATCTCACAACAATAAAACTTAACCCCAAACTTAATTCAAAACTCTGTAGATCTTTTTGTCTTGTTTTTCTATTTAGTCAGTGCATTGTGGTGGGTATTACAATCCTCCTTAGAAGGTTTCAGCAGTTTGGAGATGGTTCATGTGCCAAACAACTGACACTCCAAGAGAATGGTTTCTGCTCCTGCTCAGACACGTGTACGTGGAACCTTGTCTAAAAAAAAAATAACTAGTCATTCATCAATGTAACTTTCCGATAACCTTACAACACTAGATATTACATTTAGATATTTCCTGCAGTGTTTCATCATAGAACACAGTACATCTCAGTGATCCTTCCTCCAATATTAAAGGAAAAACAAGCAAATAATGGCAAGAGCCATAACAGTCTTCCATGAAGGGAAGAATGAATGATAGTTAAAAAATATCCAAGCAAACAAAACCATCCTTAGGAGGATTCAGAACATCAGTCTGCTTCAGTGTTATCCAGAACAGACTAAATAAAGAATCTCATTTGTAGCAAGATGTTAGAATTGATGTAGCAGTGATAAATCGATTCTTTCATCCTTCTATATAAAAGAGAAAACCAAGAGAGTAAATATGATGTGTTTTTCACTCATTAACTTAAAAGCTATTCTAACAAAACCCATTAAGAAGGAAGGTGAAACTAATTTAAGACCTCTCACCAAATGCATCTTGTCAAATTGGACAAAACACCTCCAAGCAGAGAAGTCTACAGACTTGTTTTTATGGGAGCATTACATAGTCAATTGCTCTTTCCTCCATATTTTACTCATTTAAGGCCACCGTATTAACGTTGATTCAGAAACCTCCGTAGAAACTCCACTTCTGAGCAGAGAAAAATTATTGGCTATTAATCTTCCTTTACTTCATACTTCCCAACCTCCTTTAGACATCCTGAGAACTATCTCATGAACAAAATGAAATTAAAAAAGATTAGTGCAGTTTCTCAGTTTTTGTTTTCTCCTCAAAACAGAGTCCAGTTGGATAGCTGGGTTTTGTGCCAAGTGTGTTTACATTATTAAACAGAAGCCATAACTATAAACATGTAACTCACTATTAAAGTACTAAAACTTTTAAAAGTAACAAACTACCAATGACCAGCAGGAATCTATCAGATTCCATGTTCATATAATAATGGGACATAAGACCCTTTATCTGCAGCTATTTCCTAAAGGTATCATTCCTGTCTCTAAGCCAATATTAATCATAAGTGGCTGTTCTGGCTGTTCTATGGTTTTCTGCCATTTTTATATTAATCCTTTGTCGTCAAACATACCTCTCAGCCCTGAGCAGGTCTGTGAATTCCGTTTTTCCAGGCTTCATATACCTTAACTGGTCCAAACACATCCCGCCACCCTACCAGATGGGCTATGATGGCAAGCCTCTCCTCATCACATTATAAAAAGCTTTCACAGATCTTAGATACTTTGTGGTGCAAAGATCTGATCTGTCTCTGTCCCCAGTCTTCATTTTTTCTATTAACTCCCTTGCTAAATGTTTTGGCTTCTCTGGCTTATTTATTCTGAACTCCACCCCTGAATCCCAGAAGCTTTCTGCACTACTTAGTAACAACAAACCAGATGAAAAGTTTTGCTGGGTATCTACCTAGATGTACAGAGATGAGAGGGCTACTCTTGTGATAATGCATCTGACAGTCACTGAGTCACAGAATTACTGAGGCTGGAAAAGACCTCTGCAATCATCAAATCCAGCCTATGACCTAATGTCACCACATCCGCCAGACCATGGCACTAAGTGCCACAACCAGTCTGCCTTTAAACGCCTCCAGGGATGGGGACTCCACCACCTCCATGGGCAGTCCATTCCAATGTCTAACCACGCCTTCCATGAGGAGGTGCTTCCTAATATCTAAACTAACCCTCCCCTGGCAGCTTCAGGCCTGCCCTCTTGTTCTATCACTGGTTGCCTGGGAGAAGAGCCCAACCCCCATCTGTCAAAACTTCCCTTCAGGGAGTTAGACAGCATGATAAGGTCCCCCCTGAGTCACCTCTTCTCCAAGTTAAACAACTCCAGCTCCTTCAGCCTCTCTTCATAAGACTTTAACTCCAGCCTCTTCCTCAGACTTGTTGTTCTCCTCTGGACCACATCCGGTACCTCAATCTCTTTGTTGAAGTGAGGGGCCAAGAACTGCTCCCAGTCCATGAGATGAGGCCTCACCAGGGCTGAGTACAGGGGGACAATTATGTCCTGCTGGACACACTATTGCTGATACAAGCCAGGATGCCATTGGCCTTTCGTGGCGCCTAGGCATACTGCTGACTCATGTTCAAACAGATGTCAACCAGTACTCCCAGATACCCCTCTGCCAGGCCACTCTCCAGCCACTCATCCCCAACTCTAGCTACAAGCAGTTATTGTGGCCAAAATGCAAGACTGTGCACTTGACCTTGTTAAACCTCATCCAATTGGCCTCTGCCCATTGACCCAGGCTGTCCAGATCTCTCTTCAGCATCTTCCTACCCTCCAGTCGAAGCGGAGTACTCCCCTTTCTGCAGAAAGTTCTTGGAAACGTTGCTGCCTTGGTCACTAATATTAGGACAATTTGCTTTGTGTGACTGACTAGCTTGGGACAATGAGACTTGGAAAACATCACAATGCAAACATGAAACAGGAAATACCACAAAGCTGTATCTTCCTTGCTGCTGCACTATGCACTAATGATTACAGATGCTTTCTCCCCAATCTACTAGAACTACTGATTATATTTAACTTTTTTTCCCTCCCTAACTGAAACTGACAGGCAGAAAAAACCATTTTGATAAATATCACTCTAAGTGAAACAAACTCACCTGGATGGCACTTGTTACCAAGTAAGTTGTCAGCACATTATCAGCAGTAGAAAAAAGCAGATCACAGTCACAAACCATCAGCTTGTATTGAAGCAGTTAGAAAGAACTTCTCCAATTCCATTTTGCAAAGAAATACCACATCAAATGCGTTATCATGCACTGTAAAATACAGTAATACCAGGACTAGAAGTAGAGGCTTCCTTTCTGTTTCTAAAACTCTCTGCCACACTCTACAGGTCACAAGGCGTCATGTCATCGTGTTGCATTCTCAGTGTAAGGGAAAGTGAATCAAACGCTTCCTCAAGACAGGAACTAAGAGGAAAACCAAAACCCAATTGTAATGGTTTAGGGAGAGGGTCTAAATCGGTTTGGGTTGGTGCCTGTAATGGTAGCACAACAACCAGCTCTCACCGAGAGTTCAACAGGCAATGAAGCAACTTTGCTAAAAAGGCAAGTTTATTGAACCCATCACCAATAAGAAGAGGAAAAAATCCCCAAAACAAGTAAAAAAATCAAAAAGGTAAACCAGAAACTGTATCACAGTACCTTTACACACACTGAGAGAAATGGGAAACAGCTAACACATCGGGTTTTGGCCTTAGATGAAAGCTCTGGAGCAAAGCACCACATAAACACACACTTGCAACCCACTTTCAAGAAGATAAAGGGGTGTGTGGGGGTGTGTGTGGCAGGAATACAGCACAAAATATACATTTGATGCCTGTGGAAAAGTTCCTTTTCTGATCCTCATGCAGACATCAGCCTTTTGTGACCTCTCTGGCATACTTCTAGCTCCCATTGGCTTGGAGGCTCTTCTTTGAGACTACAGCAGCATCAAATGTAGAGGATACAACAGAATTCTAGACTCTGTTTGCCAAAGGCTTAGGAGATCAGTACTTCTGATCTCTCTTTCTCTCTCTTAGTAGAGGTTTCTCTCAGTCTCTCAGTGGCAGAATATACTGAATCTTTGCCAGACCGGTGGAGACAAAGCCAACATGGCACTGGTTACGTGGGGAAATGCCTGTTATGGCAAATAGGCTTTTCAAGGACAACAAATACAATGAAAAAATCCTTTAGCAAGTACAATTCAAGAGTTTGATCTTCAAAAATCAAACAATCTGCTTGCAAAGGAATTTATAGAATTTATTTTATTCAAATACTTTCATTCTTATCGGTAGATTAGAAAAATGGCTTTCTTCTTCATGGCCATGTCTCTCACCATGGAGGAGCACTAGGATGGTGAGTGAACTAGACACATGACAGCTGTGATCAGTGCAGTACAGGTATGAAGGCACTCAAGTAGAGTACAAGGTTTGCAGGAGGAAAGAGCAGAAAGAAGACTCTCCAGCTGCAAAGTGAGCTTGCCAATGACCTGACAGTTCCTGCAAAACCCAGGTTCTAGCCTGCCACAGCAATCCATAATCCTTGCCATTACACCTGCACTGGCCTGCATACAAAGTGATTCCTCTTATCCCATCAGAGCTTCCTTTTTGCTCCTTTGCCTCTTTAGCTGTCTGTACAGTATCAGAAGTTCAATAAAGAGGTTTTTGATTTGCCATTGGCTTCCAATCCCCAAACTGGCAAATGAGGAAATACAAAGATGTGCAGCACTGTGTAAAAGTTTGAGTAAGGGTAGAGCAAGCAGAGACAGCAAGTCAAACATCAACATGTCTGGAAATTACATAGGAAAAGAAAAATAGCAGGTAACAAATATAACCATGGAGCGGGGAAGTGAGCATCATAAAGGAGTCACAACATTCAAATTAATTTCAAATGTTTCTGCAATATCTACAAAACCTAGAATAATGTCTCCATGTAGTTTCCAAGGCTGGTTATCACACTGTAGGTGCTGTTAGAGTAAATACGTACTCCACACATAGGTGTAAATATTAAGACTACTGGCTATACCTCTGAACCTCCCACTGCTTCCTTCTTGAGTTGAGCTCTCAATTGTGACAACTGCCTCCTAGTACCATCTATAAACATTCACTTCAAATGAATTATCTATTCTGCATCTCCACAGAAGTGACTCACTAGGATCAGAGAAACAAGAAGTTAAAATGTTTTCAAATTCTTTAGTAGTAATGAGAAAAAAACCCCTAATGTCAAGTGTTTATTTTAAATTTCTAACTTTCACGGTCCCCAAAAGTAAACTGTGCTACAAGCAACATTGCTGCTTAAAACTTAAGAGCAAGTTTTATAGACATGGGTGGTACCCACTAATTCACCATGAATGAAATACATTTCAGAAGTACAAACTTCACGATGTTCATAAACCACTAAACCCACCAATTTATAAATGTTTATTTTGGCCTAACATTTACTAACTATGAGAATTGCTCTTCCCACCAGAAATATCCTGATGACTCCTGCTAAACAGTCTCTTTATCCAGTGATTTCAGTCAAGACACTAGGTAGAATAACTGGTATTAAAAGCAGTTACAGTATCACCTTAAGTTGAGGGATTTATTATTAAAACTCTTGCCACACAGGTCTCAGAAATCAAACACTGGGCAGTGTTTGATTTCAGTTATTTGTAATTCCAGTTACTTATTGTGGGAGAATTTGAAGGCCAGTTAAAAAGATAAGATTGATATAATACAAAGTTTGATTCAAGCTTAAACACTGGGGCAGCTACTGCTGAATTATACCATCAAGAGAGATGAGTGGATAAAGCAGCACTGACAAATATGCAAAAAGACTTTCTAAGGAGCCACCCGAACATTTATGTTGAAATAGTGAAATCTAAATACTGCTGAACTACTTGAAAGGATAAGAAGCACATCATTATGGAAACAAGCTAAATCTAAAGAATAGATATATTAAAATGCAGTAAAGCTGTCTTGCTTATTTCTTTTTCCAACACTGACAGCTTTATGACAGATATTTAATCAAAATAGGATTCTTTTAAATATCGCGCTTTTTGATTTGAAACAACAAATCACATTCAAATCCTGCCACAATATTTCTTCCCCCTGTCATCTATATCAAGTGAACGTACGTACAACAAAACAATGCTGCTTCTCCAGATGAAAGAAATACACTTCTAGCAATCAAACTGTGTAAGAACTGAAGGGAATAGTTTCTTAGGAGGCTCTCAGAATACTGTATTTATTATATATTATGCAGCTAGCTTAATTAGACTAATTAGTTAGGCTAGCAATCATGTAAGCAGGGATGAGCTAAACTAGTTGGTGATTATATTCTTTAATATAAACACACCTTTTTTGTTTTGGCAAATTTTTTTGTTGTTGTTTTTTGATTGGTTTTGTTTCAGCCAGCTTTCAAAGCTAACTTCTCTTCCAGAGAAATCATTACAGAAGTAAGCAAGCAGCTGGTAGCTAAAAGCTACCTTCTACTAAGCATTTACGTACACCAAAGAGCTAGAAAATATAACATAAACAGTACTGCAAGCATCTGAGTTCCTACACAGAATGGCACATCAACATCCCCTTTCATTTTTGCATGAAAAACTATTAGTGTGCATCCATAGAGGTTTTTAATCTTTATTTTATGCAGCAACAATGTTGACAGAGCAGAGCACAACCTGTCTTTGGAGGCACTTCTCTGACCTTTGTCACGCCATCGAGTATCAAAACTCATGGATGTTGAGGAAACATCATGCATACCTGGCTATGCCAGGCTCACAAACACCATAGCTCTACCCTTTACTCTCTACAGAGCACTTGACAAACTTGATTGTGCCATTAAACTAACAGATCTGCAGGCATGGAAAAATCATAGCTTTAATACTGCTTGAATAATATTTATTAGTACTAAAATTTGAAGTTTGGTGGGGGAAATAAAAAACAAAATTAAGGAGCAATGTCCTTTTTTCACTATTTAAGTCAAAAGAAATGAGTGTGTGATTAAGCAGTGCCATACTTACATAAGGATACATCTGAACACACATCCAATTCAAAACCCCCACCCTCTGGGAATCTGTGCCCTACTTTTCCCGTTAGCCTACAGCACATGCCAAATTTGAAATGGAAATATTTCCTTAATCAGCTAAATCTGGGTCAGAATGTCTACTCAGCTTAGGTCCAAGTCGTTGCCACTCATGATCTCTAGAATGGCCATAATGAATATTTGTGTGGCATGAGGGACTCCAGCCATGAATGGTGGAGCACAGTCTCCAAACTACTACCAGAAAGCTAAACATACGGACACACTGCTGCCTTCCTTTGGTACATGTGAATCTGACTGCTCACCGTAGGAAAATAAGAAGCATGATAGAAACACTGCACTTGTCTCCATTGCTTCTGTGCTCTCTCAAACACTGCACAGTGGTATCTGTTCCATAAAAAGGCACTTTAAAATCATTGTTATTGTTGGGATGTTGCTAATTTTCACAGTGGCAGCTTTTGCACTGTAGCTACAGCAAATGAAAGGCTAGAAGGTTTTTAGAAGCTAAAAATTTCTAGCCTGTTAACTAAGCTACCTTGACTAAAATACATAATATATGATATTTCCAGATCAAAGCCCACTTGCTAGAAAGGGGCAGACACATGATTCTTAACAGGAATTGCTCAACTGTACTGACGAGAACGTCAATGACAACACTCCTAAGCTCAAGGAAAGCAGATGGGTCTCTCAGTGGCACATACTGAATGCCTCATCATATGTAGGCAGCAGCTACTGATCTTTCACAAAGATCATACATGTATTATTAGCTGTGTTGCTGCCTCAATGCAACATATTCTAATGTGCTATGTCTTAACTTGCCAATTACCAACCAGGACCAATTACTACACGTATACACCAACATGATGAGCAGTAAAATGGTGTTTATTACCATGTGGTGTGCACTTACATACCTACTCCCCTTCATCTACGCCCCTTAGCTAAGCGTCATTCAGAGCAGGGGAGGTCCTATCGCGTCACATCTTGTGTCCCCGACAAACATCTACTACAACACAGCTGTTTCTGTTCACTTTTATTGTCTTTTAAAAAAAGATTATGATAGAAAGACGACAACACTATGCATGAAAGCAAGTTCTATACTCTGCAATCAACAAAAAACAGTAGTGATTTATTAATTACTCAGAAAAAAACCCTGTACTTGTGCAACTGCTCTCTTCAATGAGTTAAGACAGATGAAGAGAACAAATCTAAAGCCTCATCTTGAAGCTAGCAGATCCCCTAACTTGACTTTATTGGGCTTATACCAATTTACACCAGCAGCATGGCTTGCTCTTTATTCTGACACTTCCACTCATTTAAGCTGCTAATGCAGTCTCTGACTGATTTCAAATGCTTTCTGTGATGTATACAAAGAGACGCACACACATGTATCATCTGTACTAGAGATAATGATGTTACAGAAACTTAAATTAAGTTGTAATGTGTTCAAAATCACCTCCCCTCACTTTCTTAGCTCTTGCTATTTTGATTTAATTGGCCCATTAGTCAACGGAAAGCAGACTGAGCACAACAAAACTGTTTCTTGTTTTTCTTGGACTGGTCCTTTGCATGGTCTGGAAGTAAAAAAACTGATAAACTACTGGTTTATAGAAGGTTTATAGGCCCTTCACCTAAACCTGATGCTTTCACATATTATTTATATTTTGTCAAAAAAAATATTTTGTAGGGAGATAGCTTTTACATCTAAGGCAACCCCCTGTGAAAGTTCCTGTGCTCTGCCTAATGCAGTGCAGAGAACAAGCAAGCAGCTTTCCTTAGCTATAGAAACTGTTGTTTCAGGGGTTAATCATCAGGGGCTGTTTAAACAGAGGGACATCTGGCACACCTCCCCACAGAGACCAAACAAATAATGTCTAACTCCCTTTTCTCTATCAGGATCTGGGTTCTATCCAGTACTAATTTAAAATTTTACTATGCATTCCATCATTTCCACAATACTCTGTAGTAAAAATGCCCAGCTTTACATTGATTCCTATAGAGAGAAAAAAACCCAGAACAGTAATGCTAAGAGCTTTAAATGCCAAAACACAAAAGAAGTTTATTTTTCTAAAGAACACTCACCTAGTACTGTTGGTATTGTCTTTAAGAATACATTGGTGGTATTTGGCAGAGCTACTGAATTGTGCAAAACCCGAGTTTGAAGAATAAACAGAGCAAAATGCTGCAATACAATGTGTACACAATTTGAGATAATAGGAAGGGTGAAATGAAAAATTATACTCTTAGAAGTACCAGTTCTACAAAAATTTCAAACCATCAATTTTGTGTAGCAAAATGAACAATGCAACTCCACAAGCACTGCAATTACTTATTTCTCTTTGTACTAAATGCAGAAGAAATGGAATTAGGCATTTGCATTGCTTTTGCACTGCAAACATAAAAGCTTCAAGTTTTCTGTGTGAAAAGACTTTAAGCCTTTTTTCTCCACTTACTTATTTTTTAATTGTTCTACTCTCACTTTTCATCAGAGTATTTTTATGTAAATGAGAAAGAGGATTGTAGGTCTTTCACCAAGGGGCCTCAGTAGTGGAGATACACAGGTGGATCTATGACTAGGATAAAATCCATTACATTTTATTTGAAAGTTAAAGAGGTGTAAAGAAAAATCCCTGAGAACTATATCATATGGCATCAGTGTCAAGCAGAGTAAGAAAAATGATTGCATTACCCAGCTGTGTTGGGCAGAGTATTATAAAATAATTTGAGATTCTATCTCTTAGTTTCACCTGTTAGCATATTTCCTGCTTTTCAGGAAATAACCCAATACAAGTCATTTAGAAGTAGTAAACTGTAAAAGCATTTGAATGGATTATCACTTCAACAAAGAAATCAAGTCATTATCTATAGTCAGATATATTTAGAGACTCTTTCATCATAGAGCAATCTCACTACTATGCATCTTGGGAGGCACACTGCATTTGAAAATCTCTCTGCAAATTTCATACTTAGGGCAATAATCTGAGCTCTATAATAATATCTAAATTATCATCTGAAGTTGTTTTTACAGACTGATTGTTTGGAAAAATACAGGCTGTCTAGGATTTTGAGATACCACTGTTCTTTAATTGGACTTATGATGGTGGAGAAGCAGGTGGAGGGTCTTCACTGGATCACCAAGCCATTGCAATACCATCAACCAATAAATGAAATTCCCCGATCTTATCTTACATATTTCTTATCCCAAACCAAGCAACTAAATACAGAAGAATGTATCAGTGATTTTTTTAGATTTGTTTTGTGTGCACATCTCCTCATGATTACTTCATTAGTATTAAGAAGAAATATTGATCATGATACATAACAGAATGCCTAGGAAGTTTATGTCTGGCAAACACTCCTGTTGTAGCCCATAACATTCAATAGATACTAATTTCTTTTCAGGAGAAAATGCAATTGCCTGTTTTATCTCCACACTAACTGTTGGAAGAATTTAAAAGGAAACTGACAGAGGCACAGCTCTACCTTCACCTTGAAGGGGCACTAACACTAAGAGTTAATTATTCAGATGTTACTGAACACAAATCAAGCCATTACTCATACTTTAAACTAAAAAGACTGAACAAATTCTCTAATAATGCAATACTAAGATTCCAAGTATTGGAAAAGAAAAATGACGTTTACTCAGCAACACCACAGCTTCTGTATATTTAATGGTACACATTAGAGAACTTGACAACATCTCTGAAGGAAGTGATATATTAAGCAGAAAATTGGTCAAGTTAATGATACTAAGGGCTTCTAATTTAACCTCTGAAACATCACTATTATTGGAAGGCATTTATATACTAATAAATACATGTACACACATCCAAATGAATCCATACTTAATGTTAGGCCATACTCGTGCTTGTCAGGGCAGCTAAATTATACAGTATCATCTCTTTGTAAGTGTCTATAAGATACAATTTATACCAGAACATTAAAATTCCTATAGATTTTAACAGACAAAATTGTTTGCAGATAACAAACAACAGAGCCACAAAGATGATTAAGGGAGTGAAATACCTCCCTTCTGAGGAGAGGCTAAGGGAGCTGGGTCTCTTTAGCTTGGAAAAGTGGAGGTTGAAGGAGAACCTCACTAATGTTTATAAATATGTAAAGGAAGAGTGTTGGGAGGACAGACATCCATTCTTTGTGACATCCAGTGCCAGAACAAAGGACAATGGGTGCAAGCTGGAGCATAGGAGGCTCCATGTAAACAAAAGGAAAATTTTTACAGTGTGACGGAGCCTTGGAACCGGCTTCCCAGAGAGGTTGTCCCCTACTCTGAAGATCTTCATAACCAGCCTAGAGACATTTCTGTGAGACCTAATCTAGGTTCTCCTGCTCTGATGATCTTTCAAGATCCCTTCTGACCTCTAACATTCTGTGATTCTCTGATTCTGTAAATTTTTCTGTGTATACAATTCTACTTCACATGTTTACATGTATTTGTATGCTCACTCTAGACTATATATATGCATTACATATATGTGCTATGAATCAAAACATATGCATATAGGGTATTGATAATTTGCTGTCAGTCAGATTTCAGCATTGGAACCATCTACTTCTCTCAAAAGAATTCCACCTTAAAATCTTGGCATAGTTAAACAAGTGACAGACTATCTTCAAATATTTAATGGTTATTAAAGAGAAATACATACATATAAGACAATTATATATCATTATTGCCTGAATTCTTTTGATCAAAAGCAGTTCAGTTTAGTTCCTGTATCTTCATCAATAAGTTTCAGTAATGTAGCATTGCTTTTTTCTGAATTGGACCAGTCGGTGGAAGGAAATGCCATGTCAGTGGTACAGACATATTTCATTCATCCTGCTTTGCAGATGTAAAACCTCAGCCATTACAGTTAAACTTCAAATTGTCTTATGTATCATTAAATACTCCACACTACTACAGAACATATTAACATTTAAATTTGCTTTAAAATACCCATATAGACTTGGAAGCAATCAGTGCTAACTAACTGCATTTCTAGCACTTTACCAGCTCATCTTGGAAACCCAACTTTTCATTTCCTGGTGTTTCCTAAGCACCATCAAAGAATATGAAATGATATGTCTATTTCCTTGGATATAACCATTCTACCAGCCAAATGAGTTTGAATCATTTAACAGGTTGTCTTTAGAGTTTCCAGCAGAGGTGAAAAGCCTTGGAAAAGGCAAAATTAAACGCTATAGTAATTACAGACAAGAATGTATCTTCTAAGAAGATTTTTATTGTCTGGAAAAGATCCCTACACACAGTAGACCAAGACCTCAGACTAGGTGCCACATGCTGGTCATCAAGCTTGGCACTTCATTTGTAATAAACATCAGGCACACTGCAAGAGACCATCCCACAGTGAGAGACAAATAAAAATGAAGCAGTGTAAGGTTTTGAATAGAAACCTATTTATGTTTAGACATTTGGTGCTTTAAATGAATAACATTTGAAAGTATAATAAATTTATTCTGAAATCTTGATATGCATGATGGCCTTTCAGATGCTAAAGAGCCTGTAATAAAGATGATAAAGAGCTAGATGTAATAATCCAAACAAATGGGCACTTGCTCTGCAGCATTAAATAATCATCTTGTTCACAGTTGCCAAGGATCACAGAAATTTAAACCTGCGAAAAATAGCTTACAGTTATGAATGGCAACCAAGCTAATACTTTGCTAATTTATTCATACAGGATGGGTTCAGTGTCCTCTAGAGGATTTTTGAAAACTGTAGGGTAAATGTTTAGAATTTTTTAATTGTTATTTTTTTTTAATGCTGCACTCTGGATAGCAGTATTTTGGGGTCAAACCAAGGTGAAAAATTTGGCAGATATTTCCACAAAAAGAGAAAACACTTCACTGTTGCTGCTTTTCATTGCCGACTCTGGGTCTGCGCACAGCAGTCACTACCATGGACTTTGAGCTCAGTGCACAATTTGCGAGTGCCCAGTCGAATAATCAGAGCCTAAAGTGCAAAGCAGAGTCTTGCTGATCTTTCTGCATTTCAAAGTTCTTATCTCTGAAAAGCTGAAGCATTAAATGCTAACACTACAAATTAGAGAAAGAAGAACAGAAGTGAATTTCTCTCAGTTTTAAGCCTCTGTGCAACCAAACCAGCATAGAAGTGTAGTTGCAATCATGTTTTGAACTACAGAATACTCATCTTAACTAGTCACAGTTTTTCATTAGCATCACATTCACAGTGTCATTTTTATAATAAAATTCTAATACATAATCCTTGGCCAGCATTCCTTAGGTGTTAACCAAGCCAAACAAAAGCACTTGAAAAAAAGAAACAGCTGCTGCCTCTGGCTGGTAAAAGCCAACTTACATCTGATAGCACTGTAATAATGTAAAAACAGTTATATTTCAATACCTTTTTTTCTACCATCTACAAACAGAAAGGAAAACCCAAATCTCCATAATGTTTATAGAATCATAACATCATAGAATCGCTAAGATTGGAAGAGACCTACAAAATCATTCCATCCAATCATCAACCCAACCATACCATGCTTGCTGAATCATAGCAACCATAGCTGCATCTATTTGTTATTTGAACAGCTCCTGGGACGGTGACTCCACCACCAACCTGGACAGCCTCTTCCAGTATCTGACTGCCTATTCATGGAAGAAATTTTTCCTGATTTCTAATCTAAACGTCCCCTGGCTCACCTTGAGGCTGGTTACTCTTGTCCTAATGCTAGTGACTTTGGACAAGAGACCGACCCCCCACCTCTTTACAATCTCCTTTAAGTTAGTCTCTTTACAAAGAGCAACAAAGTTCAGAGGAGAGATTTCTTTTTTGAATGAATGCTTTGTCTTTTAAGGACCATGAATTTCTAACCTAACATCAGAGTAAATGAGAAAATGTTACATCTTAGCACAAACCGCATAGTGTAAAAGAAGGATAAAAGGGAAGATAAAAGCTCATGTAGGAGCAGGTTTCTTTGGGGTGGCAGCTAAATAAAAAAGTAAGAGGAATGAAAACAAATCTGAAACTAATGCACTTGGATAGATGGATCAGGTAAAACTCAAGCACTCACAAAAATGCTTAGAAACAAAAATCTGTTTTACTTTTGGTATAGAATGTATTTTAGTAGAGAGTTGCACTTCACTCCTGTGCAGCTAGACCTTCAACTCACAATGATTCAATCCTCACTGAACAAAACGGGATGATGTCATGCTACATGGCAGAAATATATGTCCAGTATTTGTTTAGGTACATAAAAGGTACATGTCACTAAAGAACAGAATTATGATGGCATATAAAAACAATACTAGTTTATGAAGCAACATTAAGATGGATATTATATAATCATTGAGCCTGATGGTATCATACACAGCATAAAAATATGATAGAGCTGGAGATACTATTATTAAGGAATTGTTCAAAGTGTTTTAAAATTTTCAAACTGAAGAATTTCCTTTGTTTGTCCTAAAAGACAGCGTGTTTCAAGTTTGCCACTTTTAGCATCAATTTTTTCTACATTTATCAAGAATCAGAAAATTTGTGTTCTGTTAAAACAAAGGAAATGCTTCAGTGACCTTTTCAAACTTTTACTTCAATACTTATTATAAAAATCCTTTTATGGAGTGATTATTTTCAGAGTTAAAAAATCCATTACTTTGAGAATTCTCATAATTCTTTAGAATTGAAGTACGTTGTTATCTCTGTGACCTCCTTCCTTCAGACATTTTTTGGATACCCACACAAATAAGCATCTGTTTTAGAGTATTTGAAGCAAGACCATAATACTCATTCATAGATTTAATGGCAATACAAAATTTCAAATCAGATAGACAAAATAAAATAAGAAATACTACCGGTCTTTTGGCCTTCAAAAATTACTCTGCAAATCATCAGAAGGGGTTTGCACTATAAATATTCTTAACAGTTTAATTTTAGAGTAGAGACTTGGAAGCCAACAGAAGTGTCAGAAAGGCACTTTTATGACCTCCTATTTTTCCTTTATGCCCTTTCCAGGTTTTCGTATGCAAACCATAACATTGCCAGCATAACTACCTTCTACCAGTTGTTTCCCGCATGGTGGGACTTATTTTCGTGTGAGCAGTTGCCTTCTTGTTTCCTGCTTCTTGAAAGCAAGAATAAGAAGTAAGATTGTAGAAGATTCAACAAGGTTGATGTGACATATCCTTATACCTCCCAGCTTTGCCCCTGTCTTTGGCCCTGTGTTACGTATTTACCTCCACAGAGTAACAGGGCACCCACGGAGCATCCAAGATGCCAAGATGTGATAGTGGCATGAGTCATATGCATCTTAACAGCAGTAGGCACTTGTGAAAAGAACATGAAAAGCATTTATTAATAAACTGTTAGAGCTGCTTCTGCAAGAGACAGAAAGCTACTCACAAAATCTACTAATGCTAGATGGCAACAATTTTCTCCTTTCTAAGCTCTGAAAACTGCCTTCTGAAGCGATGAGGAAAAGTACATCACTTACACAGCAGATACATCACCTACATCTGTGCATTCCTGGGAGTTTCCTGGTGTGCAGGTAATATCCAAATAAGTAGTGAAGACAAACCACTAAAAAGGTACCAAACCAGACTGAACAAGCCTAAACAAGTAAAATGCTCATCCCAACACTGTACTTTGAAAGGCTAAAATTACCAGGGAGACCAAATGGTCTCATCTTAGTCTTAAGAAAATACTTTAAAGTGCCTTCTCTAATGGCAACATAAGAAGTGCCTTTCCTAAGGGAAACTTAGCATTCTGGATTCTGATAAAAACCCCACGTCACTAACCCAATTATAAATAGGCTACCAAACTAACTATTTTTTCCAGGAAGTTTCTTCTGTCTGAAGCTTATTCAGATATAAAACTTCCTCTGATATAATACCACCTGCAAACATGAATTATACTTCTTATTTTCAACTAAAAAGGAAGACCAGTGCTTTTTTCCCTCAAGACTGCCACAGCTGTAAAGATTTTAAGTGTCTCATCATCTGGAATCCTGGCTCTGTAAAGGGCTAAACTACATCTATTCTAACAGATAATGTGCTTTCCAGGTTGTATGTGTGTAACTATTGCTTAACATGTTTGTTTTTTTTTTATTTTCTGTGGCACATCTACGCAGACTGAGATGGGATTTTGATTGCTTAATCAATAACAGGTTACAAAAGCACATTATTAAGAATTGAGTTTCCTTGATGTGAAGGCCATGTAAAGCTACCAGTGCAACAGCATAGGCAGCAGCTCACCAGCTTGATACCAAGACTGATACCAAATCAAATAAATAACTTCATGGGGGAGACACAGAAAGCAAGCACAGCATCAAAAGATGACTCTAGCATCAAAATCCTGGATTACTATACAATTGCATTCTACTACCCTGGGTTTTTTGTTATGGGTGCCACCATGAGAACCATACCAGCAGCAAGGACTTTTCACCTGTTCCCAAGCAATGGGGTGAACCATCTTCCAGGAGAGAGGAAATTCAACTTTTAAAAGCCTAACTTTTGCTTGGATAGTGACAACATTAATAAGATATAAACTTTCCTTCTGAAAACAGTTTGTAACCGCTTCAAAAATGAGTATGTCAGCTTCATCTCAGCGTTCACCTGCCAGAGATGCGTAATATTAAGAGAAGTACACATTAGTAGCACATTCATAATTTTTACCATCAAAAGGCACTATATACATATAAGGCTTTTAGCCTCCCCTAGAGCAGGAAAGCTTGCTATACATTTGACAGCTGCAGCAGGATGCTGCACAGACAGCTTACATACTGCTATTTACGGTGCTTGCTCCCCCTCTCTTCATTTTTATAGATAAACAAAGAATAAGGGGAAAAAAAAGAAATAACTTAGCACCTCAGTTTTCCACCATTAGTAAAACACAGGACTAAACAAATCCACTTAGGAAAGGACTGGAGAATTTGCATCCAGATGGGGCTTCCATTAGGGTCACAATTTGCTTCTATTCTTTTCACAAGCCTGTTTACACCAGGTGAATTTCAGTTGATTTCATATTTTAAAGAAATTCCCCACTTTGATTTGTTGCAAAAGTCTTCTACTGCTCTTTGTTTATGATGTCTGTCTTAACTTACTTATGATGTTTTCCTAAATGGTAATGCGACTGCTTAAGCTCATTTCTTCAGGATAAATTGCATCAGAACAAGGCAGGTAAAAGAAAATGGTATGGCATATCTTAGTAACATGCAGCACAGTGCTTTGATCTCTTCAAAACGCATCTCATTATGATGACTCAACATAAAGCAAGCTGCTAAAAGTAGCGCCAAAAACTTGAAAGGATCAATTAATAAATTATTTCCATTGTTCAAAGTAAGTACCTGCTTTTAGGTAGAAATATACATACAGGTAAAAATGCTTTTCTCCTTCTCTGGACATAATTTGTGCATTTCTTGGAATACAGATTTGCCTCCTTAACAAAGACATCCATTAATGTAAATACCTATTTGGGGAGTAGGGAATCTACAAGGTTTCTATATGAATCAAAGATGAAAAAAATTACATACAAAGTCCTAAAAATAACCGACATGTTCCTAAACCATAATTCCACTACTATTCCTGAACTCTGTTCCCCCAGAGGAAGTCTGTTAGATTTAAAGTTATCCCTAATATAAACTGGTAACTTAAAGAGTCTCAATACTGACATTCTTTTCAGTAATTACAACAAACTGAAGCACCCTTTAGTGTCTCTCAAATAAAAAAAATTGTTTGTAGATTCAGCAATTATCTCCAATTTTGGTGCAAAGTGAATAACTTCAATTAGAAGTTATTCCTGAATATATTACTTTTATATATGCTTTATATTATAAATATGTTCCATCATCCTTTTAAAATAATATAGCTCAAAATACATAAAATGGGTATGAAAAGGTAAGGTTGCTCATGGCCAGCCTGCATTTTGATACCAATAGATGTAAATTTATGAGCGCTGTAGAATATCCAGAATAGTTACTACCTTTTTGGTGTGCATACACACATACTGGAATCCATCCTTTAGGCTGGAAAACAACCTCAACATAAAGAGAATAACGAGGGCTTCAAAAGGCACTTTTTCATCACAGCTTTATGTATTCACTTTATGTCACCGAGAGAATTAAAATTCTGTTCTAGTAGAACACAGTTTTTAGATTCAAGTCTTTTACCTCCTCTAAGTAATTTGTTAATATATTACCCTTCTTTTTCCTCTGCTCATGAATTACTCAATATTTGTTTGGGAATAGCACTGGATTTTCAAGTCATCTAACTTTTGAAATTCCATAATAACTTCTTTTTAAGAGTACATAGTAAAAAACTGGGCTGATCATCCTCGGTAGAAAGGCAGGAACTGAGGGAGAAGAAAGGATGCAATTGAGGTTAAAAGTGAAGCTGGCTGCTACTCAAGAATTCCACCAGCTGAACACCTGAATTAATTCTTGGCTTCAATTCTCATTACATATTGCTGTGAAATTACACTGCCCAATTAGGTTAGCAATCTCATATTCTAACTAAACCTTGGATATTTTTTTTGCACAGTACCCATCAGTAAATTCTAAGAACTAATTACATAATTCATTTGAATCTTTGTTTGTAGCTTTAGTAACTTTTAATGCAAGTTTTTGTTATTTTGTTCATGACATAACTTAAAATCCCATTTAATTCCTCCCTTCCCTTCAATTTGAAGAAACATGGTGGGAGGATGACATATGAGTGATACAACAATATTTTGACACAGACTATGAATGAGTCATTAATCCTTGGTCAATAATTCAGAATCAGGTTTCCAAGTGAACCGACACAAGTTTTCAGACATTATTGGCAAAACAGCCGAATGAGAGATGTTCCCCATTACGAGATGTAAATCTTTGTCGCACAACAAGCAATCTGATACACTTGTGTGAACAATGACCAGAACTTTTTCAAATTTACACTCCCCAAATAGCCGCCTGTTAAATAATGGCTTAGTTCAGCATCTAGACAGAAGCTGGATGCAAAGCATTAGTCTGCTAAGGCCAACATGGTTACAAATACATTTCCAAATTCTTGCTGACAACATGGCAAATGTCTCAAGTCTGTAGCTACCTTTATCACAGAACAAGAAGGTTCCGAACAGCAGTGGGAATATAAAGTAAATGAAATCTGTCAATTCAGAATGACTTTTTCTTTTATAAATGAAACAATGTGTGAGTGAATGAATTGGTACTTGCTTTCTTCCACACTTGGTCAACAACTATACTTCTCCATTCTGAGATGGGGTCAGGCCAAAAGAAGTAGCAGTAGAGAAGGAAGTAAAAAACAAGGTAAGGCAAGAAAAAAGGAAAATTACCTGAGTTCTCTCCTGTTTTACCTTGCAGCGATCCTTCTTTGGGGGTTTAAATACATTTCATTGCTAAATTAATCCTTTGTCTGCTAAGATGCCTGCTGTGTATTCTTCCTACTGGAGGACAACAATAAAACCTGAGTTGAAATACAAAACCAAGGACTTATGCTTCACTCATTTAGAGGGTCCAAAACTGAGGAGCCCATTAATGAAGTATGTTTGTTTTCTGATGCCCATTCTGCAATGAAATGCAGAGTTCTGATACAATCTCTTGCCTTGTCATCTCTTGTCTAGTTTAAATGATGCACTCTACTGCTACCAGGGAAGAAGGAAAATGAAGAAAGGATAGGTAAAAAACAAACACAAACTGAAACAATTAGCATTTATTTTGATCTACACTACTGATACCCTACTAAGACATTAACAAGGGAAAAGATTTCCTTTTGGTGCATCCGGAAAAATTGAGGCAGAGACTGCGACAATTTTCTTGTTTACTACTCATTCTGTGAAGACAGTAAACTTTCACAGACACACAACTAATTGAAAAGAACTAACTTCGTACAACTTCATAGAATTTAATCTCCACATTAAGTAATGTTCCACCACCTAATATAAGCATACAAGTGGCAGCAAATGCATTTTTGTCACCATACTGATCAATGTACACCTAGAAAACACAATGCAATCTGAAGAATTTAACTGGGAGAGAGACACTAAAGAGCATGTGTAAGAGTAACAGCATCTGGTTTACAGTGCTTTCTCCATTGTTAAATAGATTCCAGGCCTGATGTATCCCAAGTAGGAAAAGCACAGAATCACAGAATTATTGAGGCTGGAAAAGACCTCTGTGATTATCAAATCCAGACCATGACCTGACCATGACACCACAGTCTAGATCAGGGCACTAAAGGCCACATCCAGTCTCCAGGGATGGGGATCCCACCACTGCCCTGGGTGGTCTATGCCAGAGTCTGATCACCCTTTCCATGAAGAATTGCTTCCTAATACTCAATCTAACGCTCTCCTGGTGCAAGTTCAGGCCCTCTCATCCTGTCGCTAACTGCCTGAGAGAAGAGCCCAACCCCCAACCTGTCTCAAATTTCCCTTCAGGGAGTTGTAAAGAGGGAAAAGGTCCCCCCTGAGTCTTCTCAAGGCTAAACAACTCCAACTCCCTCAGCCTCTCCTCATGAGACTTTCCCTCCAGTCCTTTCCCCAGCCTCATTACTCTCCTCTGGACCCACTCCAGACCCTCAATGTCTTTCTTGAAGTGAGAGACCCAGAACTGCACACAGTGCTTGAAGGGAGGCCTCACCAGTGTACAGGGGCAGAATTACACCTCTAGTTCTTCTGGCCGCACTGTTGCTGATACAAGCCAGGATGCCACTGGGCTTTGTGCCACCTGGGCACCCTCCTGGCTCCTGTTCAACCAGATGTCAACAGTACTCCCAGTTCCCTCTTTGCAGGGCATCTCTCCAGCCATTCATCCCCCAGTCTGTAGCGCTGCACATAACTACTGCTTGGTGTTGACCTACTGTTCCCTTAGCTGTACACTTATTTCAGTTACAAAAGCAGATTTACCTAGAAACTTTTATCAGCAAACCTACTGTCTGTAGATGGTTGGGGTTTCTTTTTAAGGAGAATTTTTTTTTTCTTAAAATTTTTAAGAAAAATTTTTTCCAATTTAATTTCCAAGAGAACAACATACAAGATCAGCACTCAGTTAACTGAAGACCATTCTGCACTCACTCTACTTTGACATTGCTCAGAAGGGGAACCAGAACAGTGTCATCAGGCTACCCAAGCCCATTCATGTGCCTATATACTCAGACAATGCTTGTGTAGATCATGTTCTATAATGTGAAATGATACCTTGTAGTCCCCAAGCAACATTGAGAAATAATTGACTATGCAGATTTACTGTATCAGGTCCTGTATACTTATTTTAATTACAAATCCAAAGATTCATAGATAATACAAGGTAGTTCCCTGCCTTGCTTCGTATGCTCTCTGCTACCACTAAATACAGGTGATAGTTAAGCTTTCCTTGGAGTCACCCACATCTGAGACTACAGCCCTGTCACTGAGACGGAAGCACAATCTAATGACCCTGCTCACCCCTGCTTTCCTTACTGCACTCCTGCTGCTCTCTGGGGCAGCTGCACACAGCCCCCTGCAACTGAGGTCAAGACAGAGGCCATGTTCAGTTAAAGACTGCAGCCCCTGGAGCAGTCTTTTGGGGCTGCTGAGTTCTCTGCTGATAGAAAATGTCAGGATACGTGCCTCTGTGTGTCCATGCATGTGTGCAGGGATTTCTGGACAAGCAGCATGCAGAACATTAGCAACATCAACAATGTACCCAGTATCCAAGAAAGATTTTTTTCATTTATACTTTGAATATTTGCTCTTTGATATCCTACTAAATTTATTTAGCACATACATTTGGAGAATTTGGTTAGAATTTATGGGGGTTTTTACTGGAAGTCTGAAAGCAGAATATTCTTCTATTGGAATGAACAAAAAAAGTGAAAATATGTTTTATTAATTTCTTTTAAAAATATATATTACCTACAAGTATTTCTGATTCTTTAAGGATGTAGTTGAAATCTGTACTGCATAAAGACATAAGTGTAAATTTTCACAATGAGGATTTTTCTGCAGTTTTGCTTTTGAAAATGTACAAATATATGCAAGCATATAACATTATTGAGGTCTCTTCTGATCCCTAATGATTCTATGATTATAAGTCAATAATACACAATTTTTTCTTCAGCAAATGTGTTTTACTGTTTCTAAAGGTTTTACACCTAAGTGTGATTACCACTTGCCCTTGCATCAGGCAATTTTGACTCCTCTGTGGATTTCAAATCCATTTATTTTGAGGTACTTAGTAATTTCCTTCTGAAAACATAAAGCTGAACAGTAACAGAAAACAGTTGCTGAGGAAAGCATATTCCCCTTTGACAGAAGCAGCTGAAGTTAAGAACATTGACTTTTACCAACACCAGCACAATTTGGAAAGCTGTGATACAGCAGCCAAATAGCTGGTTTCCATCCTGAAAGAGCTGGAGAAAGGCAATTCTGCCTTACACATGAGACAGACAATGAAGAGGATCTAAGGAAGAAATAGGAAGAAATTGATAGGACTCCCAGAACACCACACAGGATGACTGAAGATAATTATCTCACTAATCTCAGTCCAAACTATCCAAATGGTATTTACTGTGTGATTTAGATAGCACATGTTAAAATTGTTTAGCTAAACCTGTGTTTTGATCCTGTAGATCCTGCTGTCATTTTATCTGAAACCAAGTAAGTTTTCACATTTGTGACCCTTCTTACAAAGGGCTAGGTGTTCTGATACAGGCATTGCAGATAGAAATCTCACAGGAAATGAAACCAGCAGTAGATTGGCTAGCCTGAACCCCTGAAACCCAGCCATGGCTCAGGACACAAAAATCCTTGAATGAAATTTCAGCCAAGTAACAGGGCCCCAAAGCTCTGCTAGAAAAAGGTTATAGCAACTTGCACTTTAGTTACACATTCAACAGCTCCCTAAAAATCCTGAAATCAGTCAAGCAAAATAAGAGAAAGGTGTTTCTTATCTGCTACTCTAATAATAATAGATAAAAGCAACCCCCTCCCCAAACAAAAACCTTTACAAAGAATGGATCTTCCTTAAGGATTTACTCCAGCACATGGCAAACACGAAGGTGATGAGTGCCAGCCAACATGGCTTCACTAATGGCAATTTTTTTTCAGTGACCTTCCATGATGTGGTTCTAGGTGGTTCGGATATGGGAAGAGCAAGTGATGTCATCTATCTGAACTTATGCAAAGCATTTGACCCTGCTTTGCATGATATCCTTGTCTTTAAACTGGAGAAACAACGATGGATGGATTGCTTAGTGGATAAGGAAATGGCTGGTTAGTTTTGAAGATGAAATTTGAGATATTAGTATGGTAACCCATGAGCGAACATTTGCTACCCATAAAAAGACAACAGAAATCTTGCTAAAAAAATGGTGGAAAGTATAAATGAAAAATTATATCAAGACTTCAGAAGGCATTTAACTACTTTTATAAAGCTCTTCAGTGAGAAGGGTTGGTTTACAGTAGGAAACAAGTGGAAAGCCAACACCAATTTGCAGCGATCTCTAAGCTTGCAGGATAAACCAATACATCCATAACTAATACATTCCTCTTTTAAACACGATTTCTCAATTGTCTAAAGAATACAATAAAAAAAAAAGAAATCAATATCCATAGCAAGATCGAAGGGAAATAGGAGGTACTGGTTTTGGGGCCTAGGTTGAACACTTTACATTTCTAAAAAGAACAATTTATTCAACATCACAATGCAGATGATACAAAGACATGGGAACTGTTGTTATGCTCAAACCACACGGACCATTTATTATTTATCCTTAATAAGCTGACGCTCACTTTGCTTAGGACTGCAACCCAGCACATCTCATAACACATACAGGCACAAACCTGTACAGATTTGTCTAGAGCAGACCAAAACACTTGAATGAAAAACTGAGTCAGTGAAGAGGCTGAGATTATAATTATATCATTCATTTCTGATTGTCAGGTTTGTGTTTTTTGGTCCCATTACAATGCTGTAAAAACATTTTAATTTATCAAGAATTAAAACAAACTAAAGGCAACAAGCATACAATGATGCAGCCTGCTAAGGGAAAAATCTTAGCCAAGGGGGATTAAAATTGGCTCAAGAACCTGACAAGAGACATGGGACTGTACATAATCCATTTAAAAACAGCTCTGAGTGACACTGTTAGCTTGATTTCCCTTTCTTTGCCACACAATGTCTTCTCATGTGATGCTATTTACACAATAATCCCTAGGAAACTGTCTGGGAAAGTCAACTCATGACTAAATAGCTGGATCATTACTAGTCAAAGATGGCACGAGGACATGATGTCATGAGTTACCTCTCCCATTTTTATACTCTCTCCAAACAACTTGCTGCTTTCATGACTTGTGTCCTAACCATTATATCATTTAAATAGAATTACATATGTAACATAAAGTACTTTGCCTGCAACACTCTTGAAGTATAAATATTAAATGATTGTAAATGACTTGCATTAAGCTTATTCACTTGCTCTTTTGTGAAATTTAAGAACCCCAGGCAAAGCACACTCACCTACACACTTGCAGGGTTCTTATGAGTGAATACAGGGCAGCACAGCTCACTAGATAATTTTAGAGTTATTCACCCTGTAAGGAGCACTGTAGCAGGGAAGAGAAACAACAGCAAAACAATCCCTGCTTCCTACAGTGGCCAGATTTTTATGGCATATGTTCATGAGAACTATAAGGAACAAAAAAAAAACCCAGCTTTGGTCTCAGTATATGATACACAGCTGTTCCAGCCTGCTATTTGAATGTGTTCAAGTAGTACCTGCGCTGAATTCTGTATGCTGCTGCTATGCAGTAAAATATATTTTAAGAAAGCGAGAACAGCAGCTTTCTCTTTCAGTACAGAATATAATTTCACACATCACTACATATATTCAGTGTTGGAAATGGCTTTCTGTTGCTATTTTTCTTTTTATTTATGTTTTGTATTTTGTAACTTGCAATATCCAGGTGTATTATGTGATTCTAGTTTGCATACAGTACAGCAAACATATAATACTGGCTAAGTTGCTTCACCCTAATTATTGGCTGCGGTTGGCAATATCCCTCATTTGGTCCCAGGAGAATACTGTCGCACAAGTGCTGGATGTCGTGGTAATTAGAGAGTCTGACAACAGCAAAAGATTAATTTCTTTCAAAAAAGACTAATAACTTAGGGGTTTTTCTTCAGGGAAAACAAACTTCTAAACAAAACTGCAACAAAATTATCTTCATCTGGGAGCTGGTTGATTATCTCTGTGGAGGCCATAAATACAACCCTCCCAAAGCACACTTTTGGAAAAAAGCTCAGGGCTGACTGCAAAGAAGGAACAAGAAAGTTTGAGTGCCACACAGGGGCTTGCATCTGAAAGTGATGATGACAATGATCTGCAATGCTGATGCCAATCTGGTCTGAAAATGTATCACCACAACTTGGCAATTCTCTCAGAAATAAATAATTCAGATCGTACCCTGATTCCTGTGAATATTCAATAAACAGGTACACTGGCTTAAGTAAATGGGTTTACTTGACCACTCAGGACTCCAAAAAAACCATTTTTCTTAGCTGTGTCCTCTGAATGAGCTCGATGTGCTCTCATAGCCCTGTCTGTAAATGGAAAGGGTTTAAATCACAATATGTTGCCCTTTAATAATTTGATTGCAGGTTTAGACAATAGTGAAAGCCAACAGGTTGAATTGAAATGAACTGATTTATTTTTTTATCATCCTTATCACTAGATTAGTAATGAATTGCTTTCTCTACTACTAACCTAATTCTAGGTGTCTAGGTAGAGGAAATGAAATGTTGTAATTAGCAGGAAAAGAATCTAATACATTATGGCAGTAAAGCAAGAAAATGTTCCTCTGATTTACAAATTATGTACACAGTTGACATCAGCAGAAGTAACTGTACATGTTTATTTCATTTCCTTGGCAATTCAGAATGAAGATGAGCTCCGTTACAGACCTTCCTTTTGAGCACTGGAGAGGTTCCTGATTTTGTCTGGCCAAACAGAATGAATCACTGGTTTTGGGGTGGAGGATGGTCTTTAAGCCTCTCATTGCATACATGGAATAGGAAACCACGTCTCCCTACCTCAAATTCGAAGGCTGGCTTTTATATGTTAACTTCACCTTGTCTCTCATGCTTGACATTTTCCTTTTACTGATCATTTGAGAGTATCAATTCCAATTTTAGGAAGGCTCTAAAAAGCCATTAAATTGCCAAAACCATTGTCACTGATATCAGTGTGCTCACAGCAATGTTTTCACATTTACCCATCAGCCTATGTTCAGGTTGCATGAGGCATTTAGGGTTTGATATGATAAAGTACAGAATGCTCAGTATTGCAGACTATCTCGACTAGATCCATGCTTTGAAAACTACAAAACTGAAATCAAAGGAGAGTAAAAAGAATAAAAATGTTCACATACAAAATATATGCATTTTTGACAATTTGAAGAATTAGTATCCCTTTGCCTCTGTTTCCTGTACGTAAAACAGAAATACAGCATTGCTATGATAAAGCTATCATTTTGGAGTGTTTACCACAGGAAAGCATTACAGGACTGACCTAAGGCTGTGAGAACACCATCAATTCTAACTGAATTTGAAGCTGTAATAATCTTTTAATAAAGTTGTTGAAATGCAATTTCTGAACACATTAGCATACTAAACATTCTAATGTGCCATTAACCTTTGTAATCCAGATGTATTAGAGATACATGCATATTTTAATAATGTGCCCTAAAAGGATCATAGTTTTATGTTACTGGAGTCTGCAGACAAGTATTTAAGGTAGTACCTAAGAACAAGAAGAAAAAGTGCCCAGTATATCATCACAAACCAACAAAAACTCATTCCATTTACAACAGCATTTAACATGAACACTGCATGTTTCTACCTAACATTTCACATCCACTGTGTGGATTCATTCTGAGGCCTCAAAATGGGAACAAAATGATCACTTATCTTTTTGTGAAGTGAGTTTCATATAAACAAGCAGTTCTTCAGGACTGCTTAGGGGAGGAAAAAGCAGATGTAATACGATTCAAAATGCATGAGATTATGTATGCACAGATGTATAGGATTTCTATTAAACTGGGAAACAAGAGAAAATATCCATATTTGCAGCAATACATATCAGTGAAAAAAGAAAAATATCCTCTCTGTGTGCTTTTCTGAAAAATGATCAAGAACAAGACCATGTATCTAACTCCGGCTTCTGCTCAAGTACTAAATGACAATGCAATTAATAGCTGCTCTAGTTAATGATACAAATTGTGGTGGCTGCAGCAACATGGTGTGTGTGTCCCAAAAGCTCAAAAACTTTAAACTGAAAAAACGATTAAGAGTTCAGATGAAAAACTGTCCACACTGCCTTGATGGAGTGTCACCTGCCTGAGTACAGAACTGAAAATTTATGAAGTTTCTCATTGTCCTAATGAAGGAAGATGAAAACAAAATACTGATCTTTTAACCAGGAGGGAGAATTTCTAATGACAAAGGTAAATCAGAGGAAACCCAGAAAAACCTGGTTTTCTCCTCAATCAGGTATCAGTGCAACATTCTGCTAAAACAAATCGTAGGCCTTGGGAAAAAAAAAAAGACAATTAGCACACATCTGTTAAACTTTGTCATGGTTTTAGCTAATGATAAAGTACAAAGAAGTTGAGATTGCTAAGTAGCAGCTTAATTTCCTTTCAAAAGCATTATAAATAAGTAAGGATTTAAACAATCCGAATTCAAATGAAATACACTTCAAACTAATAATTGAATTTCTTCAAAATACAATTTGTCCACCTTATTTTGCATTAAGACCTTGCCTATTTAATTTCATTTGTCATAGGTCGTCTTGACCACATATTTCATCTCTAGTTTTATTTTTCCTCAGCTTCATTTTGCTTGCTTTTTAGAGGAAACTTTACTTCATCCTTATATAGAATTAAAGGTTGGTTATTCATCTGAGATTGCACAAAGACAAATTTATGAACTTTTTTTCTTCAAGCAACATGCTAGTTTTGCTACAAAACTAGAAAATGGACCTTTTGAAAGGCACAAAGACAAGACTAAATTACGCTTTGGGTCCTCAAATGTCATAATTGTAAAATAGGACTTTATTGTTTTTTATTATAGATGGGCAAGAAAAGAAAACACAAGAAGAAATAACCAACAAAGCAACATAAAATCCCGTCAAACATCTCATGCCATATGACTGGCCATTTGACCCATGATTTCCCTTTAAATCCTATTTGAAAAACGCCAATACAGTGTTCAACAAAAATAAGCTGAGGTTTTTACCTCTTACAGGCTTATTGAATTACAGATTCAAGTCAGAGAAATCCAATCCCTTTAAAATGAAATTCTTAAATGCTGTTTATAAAGTATATTTGCAAATTCAACTCAGCATCAATACACTCTACTTAAGGTGCTGCGAAAGAAAACAGTAATCATTCTCAGACCATTAATAGTCAAGCTAGTGTGACGACAACAATGTAACAAATGTACTTATAAAATTATTATTTTGTTATGAGATGAATGGTACAACCACAGGCTACTACAAGAACATAATATTTTCAGATTTGATTCTGTGATTCTATGAAGTGAGACAGTAATCTGCCCCACATCTAAAATTACTTGTCTGGAAGAGTAAACTTGTCTGATCCAGTTGCCTCTTTCAAGACTGTGGATAGAAATCTGCTTTAGATGATGATGATAGCTTGTCAAAGCGTGTGCTTCTTGTAACAGAAGTATTTTCTGTGTGGAAAAGATTGTTAAAATCTTTAAGATCTTCCCTACGCAATCTCTTGAAAATCAGCAGCTAAGAAGCTTCCTTATCCGTGGAAGAATAATTTCCACTGGACTGCTAGAGATAGCTGCTCAGTGCAGCCCAAGTCTCAGAACATACCTGTCTTGCAGATGAAGGATATTTTCTGTATCTCCTACTAGAGCTCCAGGGAAGACTTTCACTCATGCTTTCTTAACTGAAACTGAGAGGACACACATGGCACTGGACTGGGCATGGCAGCATTCTTGCCCATGCGGGCTATGTGTTGTGCCATACATTCAACTACTCTCTCACCTCTCACAGTGAATGACACCCAGCAGCTGAAGCTAGAAATCCAACTCTGGCTGTGTGCAGTGAACATTGAGAATTAGCTGAACTTCTCTGGACTTCTCTGGATAAAAAGGAGTCACAGAGCAAAAACTGTGGGCTTCCACTAACACCTGTCTTGGTAAATAACTGGCAATAACAAAGGAATTTTTTATCATCTGTGTGAAAAAAGCTTTTGACTGTCCTGTGAAATATGCTTTTGGAAAGCTCATCAGAATGAAAAGGTATGAATTTTTAAATGAAAGACAGATATACATAATCAAAAAGGAAAAAGAAAAAAAGACAGATTATGTATCCTGTAGTTATTTTACAATTTCTACTTTGCACTCTTTCTGAATTAAAATTCTGCTAATTTACAACATTATGATACAACTTATAGGAAGTAAAAAATCTATATGCTGTCTGCAGCCCATAGAAACAACAAAGAGGCAAGTGCTTTCTCTTGCAACATCAAAATCTTCAAGCAAGGCATGTGCCTTGAAGAAAGCATGTCCATTTCAATGGTGCTTTTATTACTTACGAGTATACGAACATTAAATTTGTCTTCATTTATCACTTCTGGAAACACCAAATACACCTAAATTACTACAACAAGGGAGTAAAACCAGAAAGCCTTACAGATTCAATTTTCTGAAGGTTTCACCTAACATTCCACTTTTATTTGATCACAATTCATACAATACAAAGTGTTACAGAACCTGTGCTTTAGGTTAAATCATTTCCACTACTAAAATCAGTTATTTTCACTTTTCAAAGTGTCACTGGCTAAGGTTAAAATCCAGTTAAAACTTAAATAAGCTTTCTAATGTCCTACTTACTCAGCTGATAAAGTTCATTCTCCTCATGACAACACTTAAATATGAGTGTTGGTGATATGAAAACATTTAATAGGCTATTCTTCCAGTTTGTTCCACCCTCCTGACTCTCTGCTTCTGTCCTCTCCTGTCATATCTGAGGTACTAGTTAAAATATATGTGGCTTTGCAGAATGACCATGAATATCTTCTGAGATTTATCACAAGAGCTGATACTTGAACTTAAAACTTTAATGGCACACTTACGTTCCTATAATTCAGAGAGAATTTCATTGGGGGTAATTCGCTAAGATCAATCAGATTTAAAAGAAGATACGGTGGGGGGAAAAAAGAGGAACCAGCAAGTAACGTACCAATGAGACACTCTTCAACAGAGTACTTTCCATGAATACAGATTTCTAATTAACTACTGAACACTTACAGATCATGGGCAATGAACATCTACGGATCAGCTGGAAAGAAAAAAGGCACTGAGCTTCTCACAGAGATGACCTATGAGGCTGTGTAATCTGACACAGACCTAGTATACTATCTGCAGGTGTTTCTGCACATGTAGGAATCGAAACTTGAGCTTCAGACATCACCTTCAGATTTTTATCTTTTTTCATGTTTGCATTAATTTTCATCTCTAAATTATGCCTCTGTGTTTACTGTAAACTATGCAGAATGCCTTCCATGTTGAAAGGAGAGGAGTTTAGCAGCAGCCCCTCTGGTTTTGCCAGAGGCAGGCTTTGTTCTGGCTCACCTGGCAGAGCTGCGCCTGTGTCGGCACCTCAGAACAATGGCAGGTCTCACCCTCTGTTGTGGCAATGTGAAAACTATACTCACAGTGGAGTTTATGAAGGAAAATATAACTCAAATTATTACATGGTAAATCGTTCCCCAGTAATCCTCAAGAAAGTGCTTAGTGCCTCACTTTTCTAGTATTCTTGTGCTTTGTTTTGACAAGTCTAGATTGATTATACTGTGTTCTGCCCACACCCCCCACTCCACCCTTGCAACATGTAAAACAAATCTACTAATAACTATGCTTATTTGAAATTCAAAATATGAAAGGAAAAATACGCATAAACCTGAAGTGTGCTAAGGAGAGAGTGAAGACACGTTGCCTGGACATCAGAACACATCCAAAGCCATACAAAAGCAATACATCTCATTGCATACAACAAATACAGAGAACACAAGCTCGTTTTGCTACACTCATCTGGGGNTAAACTTCAAAGCATCTATTACTTCACAGTTTGTCTATAGATTTGAGATCCTACAGAGTAGAAACAGAAGCCGGGTCATCATTTATACCTAATCCTTTCCAGCTGAAGAGGCACTTTCACACAGATGCATGATGGCACAGGGATGCTTATAAATAGTGATATTTTTTTTTCTGGTAAGAATTAATGCTTCATTTAGAGAAATTAAAATTTACCCCTGCGAGGTAAGAAGTAAACAGTTGTGTTTTTCCCAGATAAGAGAAAGTTGGTGAGTGCTATAGTGAATACAGCACACAGCTCTTAAAACTAGGGATTATTTAATCCTGTTTTGAACCTTAGGAGTAAATGGGTGCCAAACAGATTTTCGACAAGGTTAACCTCACAAACCTGTGTGACCCCTGTCTCTGTAACCCTGCAAGAAGCTTCCTTCCTATAGCCACCCCACCTTAAGGGCTTCACTGTTGGGCAATAAGGATTTTGGCTCCAGCATATCCTAGTTGTATCATAGAATCACACATAGAATCATAGAATCATTAGGGATCGGAAGAGACCTTGAAAGATCATCTAGTCCAATCCCCCAACACTGGGAGATTACCCTGACTCAGGTGGCTAAATCTGGCCTATGAGAAAATCTGTACAGAAATAGGGAGGGTGCAATTACAGCCAGAAAACAAGCTCATTGAGATAGGATTGCTGCAGCTTTGTGATTCAAAAGCAAAACCAGCAGCATTGAAAGAAGTGCTGGATCTGGCTGGGATGGAGCTAGTCCTCAGTCACAATAGCCCATACAGTGCTGTGCCTCAAATTTGTGTCTAAAACAATGTCAATACTACACAAATATTTTGTCTTATGCTCAACAACAGACCTTCGCTCTCCTCATGACAAGTAGGCTAGGAGTGCACAAGAAGTTGGCAAGGGTTACAGCCAGAACTGTTGACCTAAACTGACCTAAGTGATAGGTGATAACTGACCATACGACATTGTGCTTATTAAAAAGAGCTCAGAAAAAGAAGGTGTAAGACAGATGTTTGTGGTTATGGTGCTTGTGTTCTCAAAGAAGCCTTATGTGTGCTGAGATACTGCTTCTCAAGGAACTGACTTGCACTCTGCCTGTCAAGGGCAAGTAATGAAAGGATTCGCATTTTAATTTGCTTTCCCTATTGAACTGTCATTATCTGATCCATGATTCTTCTCTCCTTTCTTCTGTTTTTACCTTTAAGTGACAAGGCACTGCAAGTTGTCTGGGGTAAGACAGACAAAAAATGGTATAGAAGTCTAAAGAGAAAAAAAGCCAACCCTCTTGGTCAATGAAGCTGCTCTGGCACCTGAGGATGCCAGACACAGAGCTACAGAAGCTAAACCTTCCCTGCCTGACTGATGCATTCCTGGCCAGCAAAGATTCTTTGGGTGCCTTTTTAGCTGTGGTGAACTTAAGAGCTCAGTAAGTCTTATTTGTATATCAGCAAATAAATCTTTTAGGTTTCAAGCTGTGTATATCCTGATTGCACGGGACTCTGCATGAAGCCACAGATGCCAGAACAATGTAAATGCTCCTATGTAAATCGCAGATATTTTGACAAGCTGCATGCAAAAATACATGCGTACAGATGCTATGTAGAAATGTTTGATCTGTCCTGTGCAGTCAATAGCTGCTGGAGGCTCCAACATCTCAGAATACTGTACCCAAGTGCCAAATTGTGCTCTTTCAAATGAACCAGCCTATGCTGCAGGTCTGCTGCAACTGTACAAAACAATAAGTCATTCATCATACTGCTGTGCTTACTATCATGCCAATACTTTTCACTAAGGGGCTAGGTATTTCCTTCATTATGCCGGTATTGCTAACTAAGAATTCCTTCATAAAGAACAAAACAAAAAGACAAAATAGGTTCATCTGGATGTGCAACAGGTGAGGGCTCAATGCCTCCTTTGTAAATAGGAGCACTATTGCAGATCAGTTGTTTCGAGCTCTGGCTTTTAATGTGCAGACGCCCCCCAAGGATGCAGCTACAGGGTACTCCAAGTCAAGACCTAGTTTCTTCTGGGAGCTCATTGAATATGTAAATGATTATTCATTAGAAGAGACAACTGAATCTTGAACTCTCACTTTTGTGGGTGACTACCATAAAAAGCAGGAGAGATTTATGTTTCTCCCCACTGCTCTCACTGTTCCTTTACATATAAATAATTAGAAAGTAATTTAGAAATGCTTTATCAGAATATTCCTACCAGTTTCAAGTCATTAGCTTTCACCTCGCCCTAAGACTGTAATTTATAACTATACCTGTCTCCTCTCTGGTTTACTCACTCATAACAGATTCACATAATCTCCTGAGCCCATGGAAATGTTTTTAGGGTGAATGGAGGGGGAGAAAGAGGTTTGTCAAAGACAATGGGAGAAGAAAATAATAAAGGAAAAAGAAGAAAAAAAAAAAAAGAAAATAATCTTGCAGCTGAGATTTTAAAAACTTTCTTTGGATTTCAACACTCAAATTCCTTCTAATTTTTACAGCATCTTAACAAAATTACTAACTCAAAAGCTTTGGAGAAGACTTACCTAGTTCTCTAGTTAGGCACCATTTAATGAAGTTCCTAAGAGAAATAGTATTGAGATAAACAAGAAAATGAACTAGAATTCCTGATTTATCCATATGTTTTCTGTGCAAGCTACTTGCATCTAAGTCTGAACATAAATCCACATTTTCCCATTTAGAGATTTCAAAATAAGGACAGGATTAAGCACACTTTCTGTAGAATATATTGTAGACCCGCAAAAGGACAAAACCAGAACCTCATAGAGATGATGAAACAGCAGTACTCAGCACTATATGTCACTCAGCTTTATGGTGATGGAACAGGTAAGTTATGCCACAATATCAGTGATGTGATCTTAACTAATTACAGCTGAAGGAACAATAATGAACCAACAACAGCATTCCTCTCAGATACTTAAGATGTTATTGGTGGTAAGAGACACTGGTAATATACGGACACATCTTCATACTCACGAGTTTTAATGGAAAGCACCATCCAGCATTATTAAAATGAATACACTAATGAATCGATGTACTGTTCCCTACTTTTAAAATAAATTAAATCACATTTTAATCTTTTCTTCTGAATTTACATTTGTACTCAACATGCTATGTTTAAAGTTCAATATGTTGTCTAGCAATTGATTCTTTAGAAGTATTTAACAGCTAGCTAATAGTGTATTACTGCTTGCCTTTATTTTCCAAGGATCTCTCAGCTGTTCTCTTTCCTCAAACAAGCAAACTGAATTCCTTTGTGCATTGACACTGCCAACAGGCACCTTAAAACCATCCAGCAATAGATGCTTTGTAATATACCCATGATTACTCCATGGGAAACAGCTGCAGCTTGAACTAAAATAAATCATACAGTCAATTACTGTAATGAAGTCCTGCAATTAAAATACACAATTCTATGTTGTGAGTGTCAGCCTGCATGTCCGGCCAGGACAGATGTACATGGCAAGCCACAAACCAACTTACTGTGCAAATAAGTCAGTGGTCTGAATTGAATTTTGCAGACAGACCTTGCTTATGGCAGGTCATGAGGCACCAAGGTTTCTCATGGAGCCACTCGGGATGAACATGCTTTTGAATGTCGCATCTATTTTGCCACTCTGTGGATGCAAATTATAAGACACACTGTCAGCTACCACCATGACAAATCATAGGTTGTTTATGTAATCAGTAAGGCAGATGTGACTAACAGCCATTCCTTGGGGAAGTTCAAACTTGATAGGACTTCTTAGGTTCCTACCACATGGGTTACAAAGAGTAGTTGTCTTTTCTGACTACTTTCAGCAAATCTACCCAGTTGCTATACAATTTCTTGAAGTTACCTACTGGCGGAATCATTACTAATTTCCCATAACTGAGTCCCAGATCTTGTCCAAAGTTGGTGTTCCATTAAAGTCTTTTCCCAATCAAATGTAAAAGTCAATCTATGAAATCACTGCCAGTCACAAGGATGTTACAGATCATAACAAACAAAATATTAACCTAAATTGAATCACTGCCTTGTGGTATCCTTTGCAAGCCAGGTTTATATTGAAGAATCATGTCCATCCTAGACAAGACTTTGTGTTATAGAAAAACATTTATGTCCTAGTGTTGGATGTGGTTTGTTCCGTGTTCACTAAGTCTCCTCTATAACAATATCCTTGTACTTGAAACACTGGTGAAGTGTTATCCTTTGCTGTGCCTGGAAGTTAGACTGAATTAAATGTAAGAAAATCCTATGCATGTAGTGTTGGCTTACATATATATTTTTTTTTTACTCTTTGCCATGACCTATTTATGCCATTTCCTGCATCAACTTTTGAGTTACTTGTACAGCTACTTATCTAGTCACCAAGACGCACACCACAGATATATGTATCCTTTATCTTTAACACAATAGGGATGGTTAGACCAGGAGCTAAACCAATGGCTAAACAAGAATACTACTTATAAGTATCTGCCTTCTCTAAGTAGCTACCTTCCAGCAAAACAATGACAGTCCATATTTTAATAGTATTTTAGCTGCAAAAACAAAGGAAACCAGAAAAAGCCAAAAGCTCTATCAAGAAAAGCTCTGAATACATTTGAATATCTCTTTTGACGGCAGCAGCATCACCACACATAAATTTTCTCCAGTACATAGACTCTGCATCTCATTTGAACTATCCCCCTTTAAGACCATACCAGAAACAAAGACTCACTTAAATATTGAAATTATTTCACCAGAAACATCTCTATCTCACCTCAGGGCACTTGGGTAAACTTACCAGAAAAAATATCAGGACAAGTATGTGAGCAGCTTAAAAACAGCACTCCCATTACAGTGAGGAATACTATAATGTCATTGCCTGCACATTCCCTGCTCCAGATCTATCAATCAGAGATGTCTGGTCTGTCACATAAACTGGGACAGAATTCAGTCAGACTGCATTTATAAAGAACAGACTATGATATTGCTGAGATTTTGAGTGTCATACATTAAAGCAAAGATGTATAAAGGAAAAAAAATATTGGAAAACTCATTATGTTGTTTTACAATTTCTAGTATAAAACCTAGGGAAAAAAAACATGGGAATATTTTTCACTGCATATTTTAGGAAGAACCAGAAAAACTTTAAGCAATCTAAGCTGAAGAAGCACTAATTTACAAAATATATATATTATTGGTAAGACCTTTCGGCCACTCAGGTTCTATTAACAGTAACCTAAGAAAAGTTCACATTACACATTATAATCCTCAACAATTAAATAACATAGGCTGTTCCACGTCTGTGTAATCTCATAGACTGCAGACATTAACACATAATTTTCATAAGTAGACATAGAAAATGAGACCTAGAAATGCTATATCACATGATCAAGATGACACAAGAAGCCTATGGCAAATCTGAGATGTTAACAGGTATGGTGAATCCTAGTTTGGTACCCTTCCATATAAAAGTTTCTAATCTCTATGTGTATACCTGCCCAGATATTGTATATAAAACTAGGAGAGAAAAAGAGGATGTACCACCTCTGGAAAAAGGGCGAGGTCAATCGAGTCATGTATAGAGGAATGGTCAGGCTATGTAGAAGGAGAATTAGGGAGGCTAAAGCCCAACTCAAACTCAGGCTGGCCACCACTGTTAAATATAAAAGGAAGACCTTTTATAAATATATCAATGAAAAAAAGATGGGTAGTAATAACCTCCACTCTTTACTGGACATGGAAGGAAATTTAGTAACTAGAGAAAAGGCAGAGGTACTTAATGCCTCCTCTGTCTCTGTCTTCAACAACAGGGTAGACTGTCTTCAGTCTACCTAAACTGGTACCTAAACTGGTAGACGGGAATAGGGTACAGTGTAGTTCCCCTGTTATCCAAAAGGTACTAGTTAGAGACCTGATGATTCATTTGGATCCTCACAGGTCCATGGGACCAGATGGGATTCACCCCAGAGTGATGAGAGAGCTGGCGGATGAGCTTGCTAAAC
>VZRI01011649.1:0-32945 GCA_013397515.1 Upupa epops | reverse complement strand
ATGTGGTTTACCTAGATTTCAGTAAGGCATTCGACACGGTCTCCCATGATATACTCCTAGCTGAAATGGCAACAAGTGGCTTTGACAGGAATATACTGTGCTGGGTCAGGAACTGGTTGGATAGACAAGCCCAGAGAGTGGTGGTTAATGGTGTCGCATCTAGTTGGCGACCTGTTACTAGTGGTGTCCCCCAAGGGTCGGTGTTAGGTCCGGTCCTGTTCAACATCTTCATTGATGATATTGATGATGGGTTGGAATCCATCATGAGCAAATTTGCGGATGACGCCAAGCTTGGAGCGTGTGTCAATCTGTTGGAGGGTAGGAGGGCCCTGCAGAGGGACTGGGACAGACTGGAGAGATGGGCAGACTCTAATAGGATGAGTTTGAACAATTATAATGTCAGGTTGTGCATTTTGGTAATAGCAACCCCAGGCAGAACTATCGGCTGCGAATGGAGATCTTGGAGAGTACTCAGGGAGAAAGAGACTTGGGGGTATTGATGGAGAGTAAACTTATCATAAGACAGCAATGTGCCCAGGTGGCCAAGAGATCTAATGGCATCCTGGCCTGTATCAGGAATGGTGTGGCCAGCAGGGAGAGGGAGGTTATCCTCCCCCTGTATTCGGCACTGGTTAGATCGCACCTGACAGAGAACCTTCAGTTCTGAGTCCCTCAGTTTAGGAAGGATGTCGAGGTGCTAGAATGAGTCCAGAGAAGAGCACCTAGAATGGTAAAGGGCCTGGAAGGTAAGCCCTATGAGAGGCTGATGGAGCTGGGTATGTTTAGCCTGGAAAAGAGGAGGCTTAGGGGTGACCTTATCGGTATCTATAACTATCTAAAAGGGAGTTGTAGTCAGGCGGGGGGGCGGTCTTTTCTCCCTGGACACTGGAGACAGGACAAGAGGTCATAGCCTTAAGTTCCGTCGCAGGAAGTTTAGACTTGACATTAGGAAAAGGTTTTTTTACTGAAAGAGTGATCAGATTTTGGAACGGGCTGCCCATGGAGGTGGTTGGGTCACCATCTCTGGAGGTGTTTAAGCTTAGGCTGGATGAAGTGCTGAGTGGCATGATCTAGATGTCAGATGTTTAGGGTTACTTGGTTGGTTTTAGGTTGGACTGGATGATCTTTAAGGTCTTTTCCAGCCTCATCATTACTGTGATACGATGTTAGTTAGCCTGGACAGTGCTTTAGGTATGGCTCGCTCTGTGTTGTTTCAAGACTTGATTTATTTTGTTTTAAAACACCCATTTCAAGACAACAGTATTTCAGCTGTAAGAAATCACAGTTGGAAACTCTTCAATAGTTATTAGGAAACTCTTGAGGGGTGGAGAATCAAAAATCATATATTACTCTATCTGAACTGATACTGTCAGCTCCCTGTATATATAGGCAGGCAGAAAGAACTACTCACACTTGTTATTCAATGTTAGAACGTTGTGACAAATATTTTTAAGTGTTGTGAATTTACATCAGGTCAGCAGTATATACTTTTGAACGCTGAATTTTAAAGCAGATTAGATTTTTCATCTGTTCCTTAAAATGCTTTTCCTTCATTAAAAAAAAATTAAAATATGATGTTGCACTGTGAACATGAAAATACAGCAGACAGCATGTGTGACTTCACATCTTCATGATGAAAGCTGTAAACTGCTGTTTGCTTATGCTTGGAGTTTTCAGTTATGGACAGTGACTTAGGTTTTGCCTGTGAGCAACACAAGTTCTGATAATTTTGAGACAGAAATATTACCTAGATGAAATGATGGTTAGTGAGATGTTCCTTGATTCTCTTGCCATTTTATGTCAAAAACAAAGTCCTTTTTATTTTGCTTCACTGCAACAAAATAATAAAAGAATTTGTTTATTGCTAACTTTACTCTTCTGTCTGCAATCAGTATCAAATATTCAGTATGTCAGTCAGATGAAGACATGCAGCCACTTTTGAAACAAAATACTGCACAAAAGAAACCAGGATTTTTTCTGGTATCTTTGCTGACAGCACTAATGGATGGATAATCACAGACTTAAAAATCTCATACTGGGTGCCCAAACAGAACCAAAGGAATAAATGTGCACTCAAACAAAAAACATAATGATATGCATGCGCTCAGAAACACCAGCTGAACAATGACTGCAACAGGTGACTAGGCTAAAACAAGCTTCGATTCGAGAGGAACATATTCACATATCAGTGACTTCTTTTGAATGATTGTGAACTTTTTTTAGTGCTATATTGAGTCTTCCTACTTGGAAAAAAAAATCCATTTTCTAGGGAAGTATGAAGAATGCAATTCCCAAAGAAAAGCACCATTGCATAGCTGAGGTTTTCTGTATTCCTCTAGTATTTCATTTTCATTTGATTTTGTAATAGAAATATAGACGTTTTAAAGAAAAATACCAAAGTAGTCACACATAAACCTATGTTTTTAGTAGCATTAAGAATCCCAAATTCAGCTCATTTTTCTAAGAAAAAGGGAGTATCAGACAGCAATGCTGTCTGCATGGTTCTTACATTTCAGGATACGAGAACTGTATTATATCAGCTCTTCTGGCATCTCCAAGAATGATTCAATATTGGCAGAAAGGTCAGACCAACATATTGGGGAGATATTTGTTCGTCCATTGGTCCTTCTTCTCTTTACCCTCACACAGTCTATCTGTAGAAAAACTAGTGAATCAAAGTGAACACATCTGTGACATTGATGCCATCGCCAGACAACAACTCAAAGCCAAAGGAGGTGCTCAAGTCCGATTGCTCATCCTGGAACGTGCCCTCAGATAAGCCCCTCTCCCTCCCATACCTACCCAGTCTAAAGTAACTTCCACCTGTCTCATTTTGAGATGATCTAGTTTCTGAGATCATGTAGTAAACAATGCTCTAGGCACTTAGGTTAAGTAAGAGTTTAGAAATATTTTTGTCTTTAAATGGCTTCTTTGTTTTTTAATTAGTATGGTGGGGCACTGCACATTTAGTTGATCTGTTGAATTTCTCTGTGTAGTATTTTAATGTACTGATAACCAGCGACAGATCAGGCTGTGTGCAACCACAGCAACACACACAAACAAGAGTATACACAACCTGCACTGTGATATTCACAGAATCACAGAATGTTAGGGGTTGGAAGGAACACTGAAAGACGAATTCATCTGCCTAGCAGGTTATCCTAGAACCAATTACACGGGAACACGCCCAAGTGGATTTGGAATGTCTCCAGAGATGGAGACTACTTGATAACATAAATTCTCTACACAGCCTGCTCCAGTGCTCTGTCACTCTCAGACTAAAATTTTATATGTTTAAAACCCAACAGAAACTCAGTAATCATTTCAGCAGCCCTTTGATGTCAGGGGAATATGTATTTTATTCCCATTTTATAAAATATGATGGCACAATGAACCCATGGAGTGACAGAGACAGCAGCCTTAAATGCTTGCTTATTTGCAATGTTAGTTTACTTTTGTTTCTACAACTCCACAGTAAACAGGCACCATACTGTGTTGCTGTAGCAACCTACTGGAAGAGCCAGGGTGCCAAAGTGACCACACCATACATGCATGAAACTCACAAGAGTTCCAGAAGAAGCAAGCTGAAACAGAAGAAATCTGGCTGCAGCACTGCCAAATATATTATTTTCTGCATTTGTGATGAGGTAGTTAATGAGTTTCTTTATAAAGACATGAATAGCAGAAGGCCTTATGTAGTTGGGAGTTAGTGTAATTGCAGTCTGTTCATTTCTGGTGGGTTTCTCCTGTGTCAACCAGACACTACTGAAACATGGGTTTATCACCCTGAGGACTCACTTTCAATCCAGTTGACACCTAGATGCTCTTTACAACCAGATCTTCAAGTGACCCTGACTACATGATTGTTATGGCAGATTTCCAATGCCATGTTTGACTGTTCAGATATTTACTGGAACTATTTTCTATTAAAAATGACCAAGTAACAGGTTAATTTGTACATTAATAAATTGAATACAGCAAAAGGATAGAATCAGTATAGCTTTTGTGACTAAACCAAACCATATCTCTCATATATTAGCCAGTAAATTTACAAAATCATATTTATGCATTTCTCAAAATTCAGTAGACCTAGACACAAAAGGGAATCTCAGCTAGCAACTCCTCACAACTTCTGGCAGCAGTCTGGGCTTTAGAAACTGGCCAATATCACTTGCCTGTGTCCTTCGAGACATACAGGGGATTTGTGGCTATTTTTCTTATGGGGTTATCTCAGCCCATCCCTCTGATTATGACGTTCAAGAGAGAACTTACATATTCATGTATGTGGAGGTATACATACTTCTGAAATCCTACCCTTGTGTGCACATACATATGCACACACATACCTCTATATGTAACAGACAGACCATATTATTCATATACATGAGGAATGGAAACACCCACAGAAGGGCAATAAGGCTTCTGAAGGGCCTGAGAAGCAGCTGAGGAATCTGAAGTTGTTTAATCTGGAGTAAAGGAGCCTGAGGGGAGACTCTTATTACCCATTACAACCACCTGAAAGGAAGTTGTAGAGAAGTGGGTGTTGGACTCTTCTCCTAAGTCACTAGCATTAGGACAAGAGGAAATGGCCTCAGGTTGTGCTAGGGGAAGTGTCAATTGGACATTAGGAAAAGTTTCTTCACTGAAAAAGTGGTCAAGTACTGGAAAAGGCTGTCCAGGGAGGTGGTGAAGTCACCATCCCTGGAGGTTTTAAAAAACATGTAGATGTAGCACTTGAAAACACAGTTCAGAGGCCATGGTGGGATTGTGTTGAGAGTTGGAATTCATCTTAGAGGTCTCTTTCAACCTTAATGATTCTCTTGGAGGTCTCTTCCAACCATAATGATTCTATGATCATCTTGTACCAAAGATAATAGTAGTATTAAAGTAGTTTCATAGAGATAATGGGTTTCCTAGAGACATATGTGCATATATACATAATTAGTACCTTGTACAGATCAGAAACAAAACAAAATCAAAAACAGAAGTGAGGTTTTACTTGAAAAACTGACTCCCAACCTACTGTAGCTAGTCTCTTCTTTCAGGCACTTCCTTCCAGGCAGCAGGACAGACTTTAATCTTTTCTGCCTGGAATTCAGCAGCAAGGTTCCTTTCTTGCTCAGGACATTTTTCTACCTTTTGTTTAATCGATAGGTTCATTTTACATAACAAAACACAATCTGGACTTTTAATCAAGGTAATTTAAGTCCCTGCTTTTAATTAAAGGCTGATAAACAATCATAACCAGTACAAGTTAGAGGAGGTATTTCACTCATCTTCTTCCTAAAACAAAAATGTTATCTTTTCTAGCTTATCTTGCATTGTATCAGAATCAACATTGGCACATCTGGTATTTTCATGTCAACATTTTAATAACATTAAAATCCCCTTTAATTATAATAGCATACATCAGCCTTCCCATGAATTGTATTACCAAAAATGCATCTCAAACATCAATGCCAAATGGCTTGCTCAAATCTCTACAGAAAGGGCACTGCTCATTGAGAAAGTGTCAGGTCTCTGCTGTCAAAATTATCCATAGGGGACACATTTTACCATCTCATAATGTTTCTAAACCTTTTGAAACACTTCTGTGGTCTCATAAATATTTCCCTTGATACCCTGTAAACAAAAGGTCAAATCTGCATTTACCCAGGTTCCACAGTTATGGGAGATTTATAACCCCATTATCTGAAGATATGGCATGGGCAAGCAAGCTGGAGCACGATATTTCATCACAACTAGCTGAGGCCTCTAATTCTTATTTTGCCTGTTACATTGAGGGTGTTTCATCAAACTCAAGGCACAAGGAACATTTTGATTTGTTTTGTAGATCACCTAAATCACTGAATTAGAAATAAACCTAGCTATTCATGTACAGAAGCACAAGTGAGAAAGTTTGATTCTTAACCTAGGTTTGGCTGATGAGCAGTCTTGAAGTAAACTAGTTATTTGAACACGCATTTTTGGAACAGAAGTTAGTCCTGATTATCAAGCATCAAAGGAGCAGTTACAGTTTAACACCATAAATGAGCCTGGAAGAGCTTCACATAGTAGAGTACAATCATTAAAATCAAATATTAAAGAAACAATATTTGTGCTTTCTCATTTATTTACTTCGGGCATTTGACAGAACTTTTCTGTGCAGTTTGTTTTCTCTGCAGTGTCAATTCTCTCCACTGACTCTACTGTCAGCCAGCACCAGGCATAAGCTATAGACTAGAAGCTATTTATAAATTTTTCCTTCCATCCCTCTACCCACTTCTCTTAATTGGCTGGGTTCAGGTCCATGTTTTCCCTTTAAGCTAGAAATTACTTGAGCTCTCAGTGTTAGTTTTTTAGCAACAGATGGTACGCTTCCCTCTGAGTTAATTCGGAACCAGTATCTCAGGGCTGAGATTGCTAGAGGTGTTATCTTTCAGCTGAGATCCTGATTTTGTAATCATTACCAATCCAAAGCCTATTTTAAAGTAAAAGTTGTTAAACTCTGCTGTGGCATTATTCTGTGTCAAACAGCTGCTTCAATCCATCTAAGAAAAAGATGCTACAGTGAAATAGGGTATTAAATGAAGAGGTATTCAGGATTTGCTGGGGAGTAAAATACCCTTCACCAAACTCTCTATACAAAACAACACCCAAATTGCTGAAAGTTCTTGCAAAATCAGTTAAAGAGCTTGTTTCAACCTGTGGTGCAGACAAAGTAATTAAATAAAACTAAAATTAGTAAGACATAGAATCTCACGGAATGGGGAGAAGCAGAAAAGCAGCCATGAAGGCTAACAGTATCTTGGGGTGCATTAAGGACAGTGTGTCCAGAAGACGTAGGGAGGTTCCCCTCCCCCTCTGCTCTGCCCTGGTAAGATCACACCTGGAATACTGCATCTAGTTTATGACTCCCCAGTTCAAGAGAGATAGAGTTCTACTGAAGACAGTCCAATGGATTGCTATGAGGATGACTGATGGACTTGAGCATCTCACCTATGAAGACAGACTGAAACAACTGGGGCTTTTTAGTCTTGAGAAAATTGAGAGGGGATCTTAACTTATGTGTATAAATATCTGGGGGTGGATGTCACCTTGAAGGGGCCAGTCTGCTTTCTGTGGGGCATAGTAATGGGACAAGGAATAATGGGTATAAATTTGAATATAGAAGATTTCACCTCAACATGAAGAGAAACTTCTTTACTGTGAACATGCTGCCCACAGAGGTTGTGGAGACTTCTCTGGAGATGTTCAAAATCCACCTGGATGCAGCCTTGTGTGATCTGCCATAGGTGATCCTGCTTGGGCAGGGTGGTTGGACTAGACCTCTGGAGGTCCCTTCCAGCCCCTAAAATTCTGTGATTTTATGAAAAGAAAAACTGGGTAAAAAAAAATAAAAACATCAATCAACTGTGAGGTCAAAGCCTGAGAGAATGTTAAGATAATTTGATAAATTTAAGGAGAACAAGAGACAGTTCTTAGCCAAGAGAAACAGGGAGAGCAAGGTAAGGAATCCATGGAAGCCTGACAGGGTAAGTAAAACAGTGAGAGAAAAAAAGCAGCAATGGGAAAGGCATCCAGTGAGGAAAATGCTACACTAGACCAAACTGTGAAGCAGATATCTGATACTGGGGAAATCCAACAAACCCTAGAAGTTTGTTGGGAATTTAGCAGATGGGCACAATAAACATATATTTTTAATTTAACATGTTCTTACGATAACTTCAGTACTATCACCATGGGTCATGAATCTACTAAAAATATAGAAATAAAGAAAAAATGAAAGGAAATTAGCTTAGCTCTCAGTACTCTTGGTTCCTTGCATGAAGAGCAAAATTCAATTGCAGTGTTTCCTGCAGCAGTGAAAGATTAAAAGAAAATTAATGGTACTCTACAGGCACATATAATGTTTCACAGGGTTTGTCTCTGGTTATAATAGCTAAAGGCTAAATAAAATATTGAGTGAAAGTGTGAATCATACGATATGCAGCTGATGTTATTTCTCCTTGCCTTAATACATTCCATTGCACCAAGGAGCAAAGACCTGAAACTGCAATGAGCCCTACTGTTTTGACCTTTGACCAATATCTTTACATTTAGATATCTAGAGGTTAGATAATCTATTTGCTTTTATTGGTTATTTTTTCCCCCCAGAGGTGCTATGGAAGCTTAATTTGCTCAGATCTTTTACACAGCAACCTCTGAATTCTCCCAAATGCAATCTCAGTGGCCATTCAACTACTGTCTTTTGAGCATTTTGATCCAATTTATGCCCTATCCTTTCAAACCAGTGTAACGCTGTGCAGAATTTATTTTGTAAGTGACCCTTACATTTTTCTGCAAGTAGAAATTTCTCTACAGGAATTTAAGATAAAAAATTGACTACTTAATCTTGTTAACTAGTTTTGTGAAACAACTGAGAACTATTAAAACATCAATGGCATGATAAATGATCTTTACGCTAAACATTATTCTCTGATGTCCTTTAGCCTTTTCAATCCAAAATTCACACTAGCACTACTCATTTCAGGAGGAATTCTCCTTCTTTTCATCTCTCAATTTCCTGATCATAAATCCTGCAAATCATGTAGTAGCTAAAATTCTGCCTTTCTCCTTATTCAGGATAAATTTCCTTTGACCTTCCTGTTTATTCATCTATTTTATTTTCTAGTTATATAGAAATTGCACGATGACATATTTGGCACACAGGAGTGTATTGGTGGATCACCAAACACAACACCCCAACCCTGTTCTTTTAAGGGTCATTGCAATATGAAATCTTAAATTAAAGGGTTTTCCTTGCTTTCCTGTAAGCTCTGTCATTACATTGCTGAAAACAGCTGTGACCCTCTTCAGAAAATCTCCCTAGAAAACTGAGCTTGGCTCAGTCTAAAAGACTTCTTATTAGAATGTCCTTTGGAAACAGTAGAAATAGAGAAAGAACCCACACACCTTAATTCACCATTTGAGTTTAATTGATTGAGGAATATTGTGATTAGCTCTGGTTTTGTTTTAGCTTTGTTTCCTTTAAATACAGCTAGGCCAACTGCTGCTTCTCTGTCTAAAGCTAGCAGATAATCAGGAGGACTAAATTTTGCATTGAATAAGATACCTATCTTAGACGGGAATCTCCTTTTCCAAAAATAGACATTTTCATTCAAACAACCTTTCAACTGGCAAGTTCTCACTTCTTTGCTACACTGAGAGTCTCGGTTAGGGTTGACAGCATTTGGCCTCATGTAGTCAATAAAACACAATACACTTGTCAGAAATCAGAAGCTTTCTGGAATTCTAAGCAATTTATGTTGTCTAGTGAACAGTAACATTAGACTTCAAATGTCTTTTTTTCAAAAGCAGCAGGATGTACATCAAGAGTGTGCATCACAGACAGTAACTCTTTGGAGATAAAGGAACTCTGACTTCAGTCATAAAACATCCTTCAAAGTTATCAAGTTCAAAACTATTATTTGTGGAAGTGGACCACTTTGAAATAAGGTCTATTGATTTTAATAGCAGATATGGACAGCATTCTGGGAGTATATTAGAATAGAATATCTTGTATAGTTTTTCCTTGCATATGGAAAAGAATTAAGAATTAGCGTAGTTTCACTCCCTCACCACCAAAATCTTGAAAGAGGTTTTCTCATTTAGACATTGGACTGCTTGCCAGCCAGCTTTTACCAGGAAAATTTTTTCACCTCCTGGTGATTTCTTTCTCAATGCTGACCCTCTCTCCTCCCTGTATATTGAACTTCTATGTCTAATTGCATTATAAAGAGTTCTGAACATTTAGGCAAAGTACAAGACCAATGTGAATGTCATACAGTGCTAAGGACAATTTGGGCCTCCAGGGTATGTTCCATGATTCTAAATGGCCCCAATCCTGCAATGAACCCCATGTCATTCAATTGGTATACGCAGAACTTAAATAGAAAAATCTTATTCTTGTGCACTGTGAATCCAGTCTGGACTTAAATTATTTAAACTTTTCATAGTTTGGCAAAGAAGGTAAGATCTACAGAGTATTAGTAACTAGAGCAAAGTAAAGCAGAGCTGAACATGACCTCCTTGATTAAGGAGAACATCTTGAAAAGTGTCTCTAGACTGTCTGGGTAACTGGCACACTGCAGTCAGTCTGCAGAGAGGGCCAAGCTCAGTTCCCCTAAATAATTCTCATCTGAAGATGTTTAGGTACTTCATTCCCAGTAAAATCAGAGATCACAAAAATCCTCAAAAAGCCTTTGAGGATGCTTGTAATTGCCAACTGCTTTTAAACATCTTGCACAGTGTGTACACTCCCTTCAGAGCTTCTAGGTCTCACATGAGATTTTATGTTTTATGTGCCTGTCTATGGGCTACTGCTGGCACAGCAGTTGACAGTCTAAGCTTTTAAATATTTGGTATGGGAGCATATGAACCTGTGAATTTTTTATTTAAGGGTCGATTAGCCAAGGATATAAGAATGGTTTGAGATTTTGATGGAAGATAAAAGGTGATTCATTACAGTGATGCACAAATGCCAACATTCCACATGCAAATTCTTTTTTTTTTTTTGCATTATGCTCTCTTTTTCTATGCCAAGATTTGGTCCTTCGGTATTTAAACTTGTCTTGTAGTTTGACCTCTACAGAGTCACCTTCAAACTTGAATTACTTTAATTGTTATTTGACACTGTGGGAACCAACCTGACTGCAAAGGAGGCCAGGTGAATCCCCAAGGTTCAGTGTTCTGTTTCATTTCTAAACCCAGTCACTAACTGTGAGACCATGTGGCAGCAGCAGTCCTTAAGCCTTCAAATAATTAGTTCTTGCTGGGATAGGCAGAGATTTTAGGAAAAACATAATATGGGAGACTATAACCAAAAAACCCAACCAACCAACCCCAAAACTCAGCAACCTGTACTTCTCTAATGTGCCTTATTGGGAAACAGCCAAAGAAAATTGTGTCATATAAGTGTGTATCCCTATATACTCTTATATTTGAATGAAAAGCAGTGCAAGAGAAAGAAAATCGTTTCAGAATTGGGATGTGTACTAAGGCAAAAAAATTACAGCAATTAAAATTGGCAGTGGGGATTAATTTTCTCTTTAAATAATATGTGCTGTTCAAAAACAGCTTTTTTGGAGAGCACCTTGAAGAAATGTTAACCCATAGAAACACAGTTTAAAACATTGATAAAATGTTGTTAAAAAATAATAAAAGAGCTGTAAGATTTTCCCATAATCAGGTCTGGGGAGGTTTTTTTCGTTGGGGGTTTTTAATCAAGAGAAACAGTTTTTCTGAAAAACAACAGAAATATTCCTGATGGAACTGCTGGAGAAAAACTCTCATACCTATGTCTTAGTCTCTTAGTTCTGAAGAAAGTGGTGTTTAGTAACAGTAGCCACTGAACAGAGTATGTCTCAATGCTAAACACAAAAACCTCCCAGGATTGGGGATGACTAGAACTAATAATCCACTACGTGCCCTTCGTATCTTAGAAATTTCCTGTGAAACTGGGAAGGGTCGCTAGAATCTAGCAGCTTCTAAAAGACTGTGGGTGGGATAAAGAGTCTTAAAAAGCTACAGATGTGCCTACAAATGATTTCACAAGTTGGGAGGTGTTCATTAGAACCAATTCTTCATTTACCTGCTAATTTTTATTCAACTGCACAGATGGACCTAACATCATGCTGAGCATAAAAGACTCTTGGAAGATAGCCCTCTGCCATACGATCAACAGGAAGCATGTTGACGGTTCATTCTGCAAATTCTGTCCCCAATGAATTACCAGGGTTTTTCCTCAAGTAATTCAGACCTAAATCCTTTCCCACCACTGTTTTTACTTCCCTTTTCATCTCCAAAATGTTTAAGAATATCGATAAAGATTGATACTAGTTACTCCTTTCATCTTATTTTTTATGTTAATATTTGCCTTTAAAAATATTCTTGAAATGCTTTCTGCTGAAAAAGCCACAGCTAGTGCAACGGATTCCTTTGATGTACCACCAAGTTGCAAACTGGTAACTGAGGATTCCCACGGATATCAGCTGTCTCCATTTTTGTGATTTATGAAGATGGTAATGGAAAAAGTGAAATTACAAAGGTTCAAACAAGAGTTTCCTGCTGTTTCTCAAGTGGAAACGTGTGCTTTGATGCCTCAGCTTCTGAGTTATCCCCCTGCTGCCCCATTCCACTGGTATTCACTGGTTCCTGCTGGTGATGTTTACAGTTTAGATAAACCATTTGTGCAGGCAAGAGCAATGCCCATCATCTTTCAGCTTTCTGAACTGTTTTTATGACATCAAAATAGACCAAATTCAGGAAATCTCCAATTAATTCTACAATATAGTTAAAAGACCACACCAGAAGTCCAGGTTTTCCAATGACATTTTTGAGGGTAGGGAGAGCAGTATTTTAATTTCTTTTTTTTCTAAAGTAAACAGCTGTTATGCATTCTTTTAACTTTTTATTCCAGCTGGGGTAGAGGACTGTCATATACCTACAGTGTAAAAAGCAACCCTACCCAGAAAGAAACCTCTCCAAACTGCTGTAGCAAGCATTGGGTTAGGAGAATGAACTGTGGAAATGAGCATATGATCCTGCCACTGTTGCGATACTGATATCATTATGCTATAAGCTCCCTTTTAAAAAATTAATCTTTGGAGTGAAGCCATCACCTCAGCACTCCTCTTTTCATATGATCCTTCTGGACCTGAAAGTACAGTGATATTTCATAACTGAATTTATTTTAAATTACACAAGCAATAAAAAACAAACTAGCCTATGCCCAGGGGAATGGTGTGCGGAGAAAAAGAAATGCACAAAAGCTAACAATGCTGTGATAGAAAAGTTCTTAATTATAGACTGTTGACTGCTGCTTATCAACAGGTGGCAACCTACCCATGACAAACTCATATTGCTTAGTTTATTGTATCTCCTTACACTTTCAACTATTTGCTATTCCACACGCAGTCAAATCCTTCATAGAACTCCAAATGTGTTTGCTAATTACAGAAAAGGTATCTTAAGTACTAGAAATTTTAACTTTAGTTCATATTTAGGTAAGTTTGATTAATTAAAATACTCCATTGCGACATTTGAAGCTGAGAAGCAGTGAAAAGCTCACTGTTTCTTATGACACTGGAATAGCTTTAAACTACTTACTTGGGGATATTTTACTCAGGACACTGTTTTGGTTTTCATTACTTTATAAAGTCAGGTAGAAAAATAATCAACTAGAAGTACAGGATTTTAAGCAGTATCCAGGAAATCACCAGCAAACCTCTACAGGTTTCTGAGGGGGTTTGTAAGTTACTAAGTATTAGTTCACTGTTTTGATTATATTGGTATAAACAACAGGAGGACAGTAATGTATGCAACACACACACCTCCACCCCCATATACCTGTGCATATATCTGAAACTATACACAGCATTTTTTAGATTTGATCAGCTTTAAACAGAGAATTAAAATGAGACTATATTGAACAAAAAAAAAAATATTTACCTAGAGCTGAAGTGGCTATTATCTACAAAATAATTACCTTTCAAAATTCATTCTAGGATAACTTGTCCTGGAATACTTTCAATAGAGGCCAAATGCAGGGGAAATAGATTTTGTGTGTTTGAAACAGCTGCTCAAATTCTTTCCTGTGAAATGGCTCTTTTATTATAAATACATAAGTTAAACTTTCCTTTGTCTTTCACAGCAGCTTACAGCCAACTATATTGTTAAACATCTTACAGGTGATAGAAATTAGTGCACACTATTCAGTTACTAATGAACAAAACAAAACAAAACAAGACAAAACAGGCCATTGAAGTGGCTGTGTAAGAAACTCTTCAGGCCTGTGTCACCATAAAACCTACTAAACAAAAATCAGGACTTTCAGCAATTTCTATTTTAACAGCAAACTGCTCATCTCCACTCATCTCTGCACATCATTTAGTCCTTTGGGGTAAGCACACCAACAGATCCGGCCATAGAGTTGTGCTTTTTATACTCCTTTAGAGATAGCAGGCTCAAACAGAAACAAATTACTTACAACAAGGTGTTACACAGGTTGCTGCTACACACAAGGCTTGTGTATAACCAAAACCAAACAATCACGGGTGCACAGCTACTCTCTGTGTCTTCAAATAAAGCTATTTGCAAAGACAAGTATTTCTCTGTTAAAGAATCTGATAGGAGAGGGTTAAAATTTATCAGCTTGATGGCACTTGTTTAGTTGCAAGTATTAGGAGTTTGTTGCAGATAGATTCTGCATCACAAGATAGACAGGGAAAAAATAAGCAAACAAACCAACAAAACAAACAGTTACTGAAAGGAGGAACATGAGCAGAGCCCATCAGGCGTTTACCATGTTCTTACATGTGCTCTTTGTAATCAGTGTTTATGTCTCCCATGACAAATCCATATCCCAATCTCTTCATTCAGCAACTAACCACAAATGCCAAGATTTCTGCATCACAAACTATTATAAAAGCATATTATGTAAAACAAAACAGAACAACAATGAAATAAAAAAAACCTCCGCGCTTGATACCTTGTGCCGTAACATCTGTGAGCTGGTAGGCTTTTCACTCAAGTTTTTCACTCAACACAGACACAAAAAGCACAGAACCGGGACAAGCTAAAGAAGAAACATGGTAATCCAAGAACTTCAAGCACTCAAAATTAAAATCTCACAAACTGGAACCACACAGAAAACTCATTGTGTGCAGTAACTCATAGGAGGATGGGGAGAGGCTGCAGCAGCCTGCATTAGTGTTTCAGAATTTCTCCAGTAGAAACAGGCTATTTTGCACTCTAAAATCAAAGTCCAGAATAACAACCCGCACTATGTATATGAAAGCCAAGGCAATAAGCCTCGAGGCATTTTTATAATCACAACCTTATGAGCTAACATATACAATTCTATGCAAAATATCTGTGTAGGTGTGCATGGCTTCCAGAAGAGGAAATAACGCACACCATTAAACAGATTCTAAAGAACTACGCTATGCATTTTGCACAAAGCAGGTGATTCTAAAAGAAGACATTATTATGCAGAGTTTAGTTTCAAATAAGTAATCTAATTTTTCGTACATCCATGAAAGACAAAATAAAGTACAGCTAGAAAAATGCATACAAGACTGACACTGTACTATAATGAGAACTTCAATAATGCGGTAAGCATATAAAATTATAAATATCAATATACGACACTGCTTCTTTATGTATGAAGCCCATTAAAAGACCATAAAAACTCTGCCTGTGCATCTGCAGCAAAGTTAGGAAACAAAATAAATGTTAAATTATCTACAAGCACATAAAGGTTGACTCAGAAAAAAAATTGCCAGATCTTATGCTAAATATTATATGAGACACCTCTTTCATGAATAAACTCTATTTTTAAATTAAATGAACCTCTTAACTTTCAAGAACTTAGCTGAATTTATCTGTTATTACTGAGCAGATGCAACATACTTCTGTTAAAAGAAATTATTTTAATCCATGTTTTATTTCCTTTGCACTGAAGCAAATTATCTAACTCTTAGCTACAGAGCAGCTGGGATTTACTTCTCTGAACAGAAAATTTATGCTGGCAGCATCAGTTCTGCTTCATTTGTGATAGACCCACAATTTTTATTTATTTTCTATGAAAACAGATTGGAATGGAACACCTGGTAGCTGTCATGGCAAAACAGTGCATTGCAGCCCATGGCACCCTTGTACCTAGGGACTTCTTGCATAATTACATGAAAACTCTCCAGTTCTAACCTTCTCATCCTCCAGCAAGAACTTTGCAGTAGTCTACTGCTCATAATTTTATATAGGGCCATTATTGTCCCCCTACTAAACCATTCTGGAATTTCATCCAATAATGAATACAACACAAGAGTCAGATGCCTGCAAAATCAGCAGAAATAATTTGCCCCCAACAACTCTGTAATTCTTAAGAGTATATGCTTGTCTACAAGTCCTAACCTCAACACACACTTATTTACCGTACAGTAAATCATCTCTGTTGTTGGATAGTAACAGAAAGCTACCATCCATTAAGTGTCCTAGGTATCAGAAAAAATACCAGATAACCTCCTGATACAGCTTTATTAGTTATTAAAAAGCTAGCAATCTGTTGTTAATGAAAATGTACCCATAGATCGCTCAACTACATTTTTCTAAATAAGTAAAAACAGGTACTGTGGGTCTTGACTTGTGTTACAAAAAACGAAGCAACCATAAATGGACAGGGTTAAATATTTTCATGCTATATGTCCTAGCAATTTAAAACACCAAGGCATTTTTTACTGTCTCCTCTCTTTCATAACTTTGCACATAATGAACAATAGCATGTATATGAAAAAAGACACTATTTTCTTTTATAAAATACCATTAATAAAAAGATAACAACATTTCTCAAAGCCTCAGTGCAACATCCATGAAAAAGAAATGCAGAGGCACAACTATAATTGCTGTACCTATTTGTTCTCCTATATCTTCCTTACAGACAACTTTGGATCAGTGCAATGCTGATAGCAGCACCTATTTGATCACTTACTCTAAGAAGACACATACTTTCAAAGTCATTATAGAAAATGCAGCTAGCCTCTTTGGTAAAAAAATACAGATGCAATTAGAAGTTGTAAAGCTCTCTTGCATTTTCCTGTTATTTTTAGACTATGTTCTTTTCTGCTTAGGCAAATCAACAAGCATACACAACACGTGCATATTGAGCCACTATGCACAATAAGTTATCATGAAATATGCTTAAGTCAATACCTTTATACTCACTCCAAGAGAAATGAGAGCCAGATAACACATCAGGTTTTGGCCTTAGATGACAGCTCAGGGGCAAGACAGTGTACACCAACACTCATAACCACAAAGCTACCACACACACACACACACACACACACACTCTCACACCACACTTTCCAGAAGAGAAAGGTGGGTGGGGAGTGGTGGTGGGGTGTGTGTGTGGCAGGAATACAGCACAAAATATACATCTGATGCTCGTGGAAAAGTTCCTTTCCCAATCCTCATGCAGACATCAGCCCTCTGTGGCGTCTCTGGCATACTTCTAGCTCACAACAATGCTCAATAGGTCTCTTCTTTGAGGCTACAGCAGTGTCAAATGTAGAGGATACAACAGAATTTCAGAGTCTCTCTGCTTGCCAAAGGCTTAGGAGATCAGTACTTGTGATCTCTCTTTCTCTCTCTTAGTATATGTTTCTCTCAGTCTCTCACTGGCAGAGTTTACTGGATCTTTGCCAGTCTGTCCACCAATCACCTGCAGAGTCCAGACACTGATGAAGGAAGTCTACTAGGAAAGCTACCTACAGCTTCTAAATAAAATGCTTTTTCAGCATAAAAGCACCACAACTAATACTTGAAAATTTTGTAATTTTCAAATGAAGACAGTCAATCAATGCAACAGCAGGGCTCACATGTTTAAAAAGTACTTAGTATTTTGAGTAAGACATTTCCTGGAACCGAAAACATAGGGCTGTTCCCCTTTTTCCTAGTTGTGTTTAGCCTGATATAATGCAAAAAACATGAGATGTCTTTAAAGCCCTCTCTAATACGACTATTAAATTATTGAAGCAGAATGCTCATCTGAGTTTCAGTTAGCTATGAGTAAATGAGTTAGAAATGCACTGAACTCCATAAGGATTCATCCTAACCTGAGGGGATGGTAAGACCCACCTGTGCAGAAAAACTCCACATAAGAAATTAGAAAGTTAAATTCACAGCAACTAAAAAGCAACTAGCCTGTGAAGAGTAGTAGCAACCAGCTTTCCAGATCAATAAGTAACCAACAACTAGGTGACCTTCACACGTTCTTTCCCAAGTTAATCTTTCAGTGATTCTAGGGAGCTCTGGACACTGAAGCCACAAGAAAATCAAGCAGGCAGACAGTACCTAAACCTAAGAGTGAAAACAGACAAAACAGGAGAAATAGTGCTGCTTCTAACTTATGATAAGTGCCTTGATGAAGGAACACCACTACTCAGAATAGATCACAGAAGCAGTTCAGGTCATTCTCTGGCCAAAATCAGACAATTCAACCTTCCTTATTATGCTAGGATTGTGTCAGAACTGTTTCAGAAACATCTACCAATCAAAAAGTGACATTCACTACTTGATTTTACTGCATAAAAACTTACAGAAAACACCTTTCACTTAGAACATGAAGACTCACAGTGCAACACATGTAGGTGTGCTTTGGTCTCAGGACCTTACTGGGATCAGTTACCCTTACATAAAGCCACTGTAAAATTCAGTACTATCAGCAACTTCATAAGAGAACATGTAGCAATTTTAAATAGAATAAAAGCTTGAGTGATACCATGAGATCCCTCAAATAGTGCCTCAGCTTTGCTGATCCAGCAATCCCCTTTTAAAGCATACATTCACCAATAAACAAAATATTCAAAGAATTAGTATGAAGTCTATTAATTTTTATTTCAGGAACTGATGACAAGGTCAAAAAGGTCTATAAGTCACAAATATATCTTTTCACCAATAAGTGAGCCCTCATTCAGTTGAGAGGAAAGCTAATGAACCTCTTCCTGCAACACGTGTAGCAAGTCTTTTCTTTAGCAGGCTGTTTTGGCCAATGTTAAATTTAATTCTAGTGCTCTGAACAGCTTCATACCAACATTACTCTGAAGTGGCAAAATGTCTGATGGCACAGTGGTATGAGAGATGTGTTTGGTTACATTATGGAAGTTTTTAAGTTACTTTTAAAAAAAATAACAGAGGAAAGCACTCCACACTAAAAATAGCCATGGCTCATTAACACATTCATGATCTGAATGAAGATTCAGCACTTATGAAGACTGAGTAACAGAGTTACTTACAATTACCCCTTAAGAAAAATAGACAAAAAAACTTTTCTATTTCCAAGTATTTCAGACATGTGCCACAATCATCATTCAGCTTGGTCCAACATATTTTTAATGAAGGGGGGAAAAAAGTCAGTAAGAAAATATTTAGTCAAGCTATGTACAATAATCCTTGAGAAGCTTAAGTAGATGTTATCAAAGAAAACCAATGCAACTGTTAAAGTGATTCAATCACAGTAACACAGCATTTGTTTCACAGATTAGCAGCTAAATATCTTTCATGCATCTCTTTTAAAGCACTCGTGGATCATATTCCTTTAGTAATCTGTCTCTCTACTCATCTCATTAGTAAGTTACAATAAATATTCCTTTTTCCAAAAAACCTGTGTGTATCTATCAGATTAAGTGAAATGTGTATAACTCTCAATATGCTTATGAAAGCCTATTGTCAGTATAAGATTAGGAGTAGGGGACATCACATGCTAGAGACACGAATTTAATTGAAATAAAGAACCTTCATCTGTCATTGATGTAGGATGACTAACTTACTTATCAGTACTTACCTACCTGTAATAACTTCTGTCTGCTTGATATTCACAAATTTCCCTTCATCTAACCCTTAGTTTTGGAAATCTCTTCTGTGTTTTGCCTCACATTATTTAGAGACACCTCTTACCTCTGTAAGGTCCCTTCCAATCTAAACCATTTTATGATTCTATGTTCCTGATAAATGTTGGCCTATACATTTAAAATGGTCAAAATATCTTAAAAATATGAGGTGAAAAGAATTTTTGTCTTCTATCTGAATAGAAAATGTAAAAAAATCAAATGAATTTATCAAATCATTTCCCTAGTTAAATACATCCTCAAACTATTAAGAACAGGTTAGGAAAGGGTTCATCAAGTCACTCAAACTAATAATTCAGTGCTTTTCTGAACTGTAGCACCTTGACTACAAACCTCTGAAAACAGACTAACCTCCATTAGTCATACCTTTGTTTACTCAGATGTTTCAAGCACCAATTTGATCCAATGTTGTGCCATGGAATCTATGATTTAATACAGCATTATTTAATAAAAAACATTCAGATAATGACATGACAGCTACCAAGCACATGGATACGAGGATTCAGTACTCAAATGGGGACAGGACGCAGCAATACTGTCTTTTGCTAAGAATAATGTTTACAGAAGCAGGTTACACTGCCATTTTCAAACAGAGCAAGGTTGACAAATAGAAACAGGCTGGCAAAATTGACAGGATTAAAAAAAAAAAAGAAAAATCACATCCCTTCAAGTGATGGACAGTTACTCAAAGAAATGCTGAGCTTTCCTGCAAATCATACAAATCAACTGACAATTTCTTCAGCTGAATGGCATAGCAATCAAGTAATTAAGTTTCTGTTTATAAAAATAATCCATTTCATTTTTTTCTGTTCTAAAATAACAGTAAAGTAAGCCTAGCCTTGAGTCAACATTGTGTCTGGATCCTTATCAGCTTCCCACTGCCAAAGCTACTAATACTTTCTGATACGAATAATGTGCATGAAAGACACTTAGATGCTTAAATGATCTGCAGTGATACTTTAAAAGCATTCCTCCCAGATCAAACCCCGTTTCCAGAGCTAAAAACCTTATTTTCAGATTTTTGTAGCTAATAAAATCATGGTTAGATTTTTTTTTAAACAATACATATTACATTCACCTGGACTAGAGCTTTCTGTCTTCATCTTCTGTGCATGCATAAACAATCAGAAAACTATTCAGATGCATGGAGAAGACAAACAAACAAAAACAATCTTATAGAATTATGCTGCCAAATGTGGTTTCCACAGTGAAAAGCATTTTAATAAATAAATAAATAATCTCCAGAAGCCAGTGTTGTGCATCACAACTTTTTTGTAAGCTATTTTGTAGTTGACAATATTAAAGAAGCACAACTCCTGCCCTCCCATCCCCCAACAGAAAAAACAAGACTTGCATTTCATTTGACAACATTCGGTAGTGATATATTCTTGTGTTTTAGTCTGCTTTTGTCTTTGAAATATGATCATGAAATAGGATAAAACATAATGAAAGGATAACTCTTTTATTAGTTACCCTTTAATAGGATAGGACCCATGAGGAAATGGGTCCTATCCCATTTAGAAGGACCCATGTGGAAATGCAGTAATAGTTGTTTATTTTATACTTTTCATCGAACTGAGGTTATATTTGGCTGCAAGATGCACCTTACTAACAGGCTGCTCTGTGACTCTACCACAGCACTTTTCACCAGTCCACTAGAAAATGATATGAAGAAATGCAACAGGCCCTACACCGACATGGGTTTGTGTAGACTATATCACCGTGACAAAACAAAGCTACACTTCCTCAAGGGAAAGACACAACAAGGAAATCACAGAAACATCAGTGGCACTGGTATGTGAGCCTGAGGTCTAAAGCTGGGCTCTGGCTACAAGTCAAACAGACAGTTGAACACTTTTTTCCAGGAACCTTCTACTTCATCATTATAGGCAAACAAACTATATATTACACATACCTTCCAGCTAATGGTGTGCAAAAAGTACAGCTTCTCCATTCAGATAGGACAGGTGAAGTCTCTTTAACAGCCTTTAGAATTTTATGATGGGTATTAACTAGGAAAGAACTTAATTCATACAAAGCCAGGTACCACGGAAGAAAAATTGAAAATGTTGATTAGCCATAGTATTTGTTGCTGGTTTTGTGTTATTTTTAAATGTCTTTAATTTTTTTAAGTGTCTCATATAGAATGTTCAGTTAAGGCCACCATACCAGCAGTGCTTTACCCTGATGCTTTGTAAGGCCAGGAGGACGGTTCTTCTACAGTGCGTGCTTCAGTATACCATTTCAATAGGTTGAGAAAATACATATTCAGTAAGCAAAGTATACATATGATTAATGAAATTTCGTTATATATATTTATATTAAATATATATATATTTATATATAACTCTTCATTTTGGATAGTGCATTTACATTGTTGAATAAAGTAAATGGGATAGATGATGTCCATCTCTTATGAGCTAGGATAAGATTTTAAAAAGTTATGCCTACCTTTCTAGCTCTGCTATAAATTTCCCTTTTTGCCTTAGGATTGAGATTTTAGTGTCTCAGATCCAACTCTACCAAACTCCAGAGCATGCACTCTTTCATATATACTTGTATTTCTACAAAATGAACACAGCTTGCAAATATATTAAATATGTTACTGAATCACAGACTCTTTCTCAGAGATCAGTCCTCCCTCTCTGGCCTTTTTAAAGACTTCATCTGATGAGTAAGGGTATGTGTACACACTCATTCCATCTAAGTTTTCTTACACATATGAGCAAATAATCAAATTTACAAAAGACAGGCAAAAATTTAACAAATACCTATATTGATATATTTATAATAAATGGAAACTATTTGTTTAATCACACATATTTGCTTTACAGAGAAAACAGCCCTACAAATTCTGGGAACTTAGGCTGTACCAAGGCACAATATATACAGAGAAGATAAGCTTTTAATTGAGGTTCTTCATGTGTCTGTATTATTTCTGGTAAATACATGACGTACTAGCATAAAAGTAGAAAAGAAACAAGAGGAAAATTTTACCACCTGTCTATTACATTAATTAATTTAATTCAATCTCTTTATTCATCAAATTAAAAATAAATCAATTTAGGCCACTAAGGATCCTATTACTTGAAACTTTCAAGTTAATTACAATCACAAAGAGCTTAAAATGTTTATAAACGTAAACACACGTTTACGTCACTTAAAAAGACGTAAAAATCTCCCCAATACTCATGTGCTTTATCTGAGACATTTTTTTACATTTCATAAGCAATACAGTCTGACTGGCACATCATGTCAGTAAGTTTAAAGGCAAAATTAAACCTTGCTTGACAGCAACACTAGATGAATCACAACCAGTGACAAACTGTAAGTAAAACTGAACACAACAGAATCCCATTGAGCGTAGATGTAAAACTACTCCAGTAGTGGCTGCATGAGTATTAAAATTTAATCAGACTTCTACAAGTAGTTATAAAATGAAGAAGTTATTAATTAAATCTGCAAATGATGCAATATATGGGAAGATAGTTAAGCACTAGACAGACCAAAAAAAAAGTGGGCCTATGCTGATAAGAATTACCAAAATGAGAATGAAAAGAAATGCTACTTAGCACCTCTAAGGGAAACAACCTAAATTTTACATATATAAAAGGCGTTAGATTTATGTTCCTATATAAGTGCAAAGTAGCATTAACAAAGTACTGAAATATCTAAGGCTGAAAATGGAACCAATAGCTAACTCTACCTCTCCTAAATATTAAAAACTGTGAGATCTGCGAAAGCAATTCAAAAAACTGAAAAGTAAGGTAATGCTCTAGAGCAGAGACTGCTCCTTGGTTTATACTGTGGACTACATTGAGAAGTCTCCCTACAAAATTCTCTAGTGTTTCACAACCTGCCTAGAGGAAAGAGGTTTAGAAGAATGTTGGTTGTGCTAGTTTCCCTCTAACTCACTCAGAGGGACTAACTTGTAATTGTCATGCTCTGGGTTATCACAAGACTCACAGGGTACAGTCATACAAAACCAGCCAGCGAAGATCAGTAGTCTAGCTGTCAAATTCTTAGTGTCAACAGAAAGTTGTATTTGTTTCATAAGTTAATGCAGTGTCAATAAAATCCCTGATTTTGCTTATGCTGCCNAAAAAAAAAAAAAGAAAAATCACATCCCTTCAAGTGATGGACAGTTACTCAAAGAAATGCTGAGCTTTCCTGCAAATCATACAAATCAACTGACAATTTCTTCAGCTGAATGGCATAGCAATCAAGTAATTAAGTTTCTGTTTATAAAAATAATCCATTTCATTTTTTTCTGTTCTAAAATAACAGTAAAGTAAGCCTAGCCTTGAGTCAACATTGTGTCTGGATCCTTATCAGCTTCCCACTGCCAAAGCTACTAATACTTTCTGATACGAATAATGTGCATGAAAGACACTTAGATGCTTAAATGATCTGCAGTGATACTTTAAAAGCATTCCTCCCAGATCAAACCCCGTTTCCAGAGCTAAAAACCTTATTTTCAGATTTTTGTAGCTAATAAAATCATGGTTAGATTTTTTTTTAAACAATACATATTACATTCACCTGGACTAGAGCTTTCTGTCTTCATCTTCTGTGCATGCATAAACCATCAGAAAACTATTCAGATGCATGGAGAAGACAAACAAACAAAAACAATCTTATAGAATTATGCTGCCAAATGTGGTTTCCACAGTGAAAAGCATTTTAATAAATAAATAAATAATCTCCAGAAGCCAGTGTTGTGCATCACAACTTTTTTGTAAGCTATTTTGTAGTTGACAATATTAAAGAAGCACAACTCCTGCCCTCCCATCCCCCAACAGAAAAAACAAGACTTGCATTTCATTTGACAACATTCGGTAGTGATATATTCTTGTGTTTTAGTCTGCTTTTGTCTTTGAAATATGATCATGAAATAGGATAAAACATAATGAAAGGATAACTCTTTTATTAGTTACCCTTTAATAGGATAGGACCCATGAGGAAATGGGTCCTATCCCATTTAGAAGGACCCATGTGGAAATGCAGTAATAGTTGTTTATTTTATACTTTTCATCGAACTGAGGTTATATTTGGCTGCAAGATGCACCTTACTAACAGGCTGCTCTGTGACTCTACCACAGCACTTTTCACCAGTCCACTAGAAAATGATATGAAGAAATGCAACAGGCCCTACACCGACATGGGTTTGTGTAGACTATATCACCGTGACAAAACAAAGCTACACTTCCTCAAGGGAAAGACACAACAAGGAAATCACAGAAACATCAGTGGCACTGGTATGTGAGCCTGAGGTCTAAAGCTGGGCTCTGGCTACAAGTCAAACAGACAGTTGAACACTTTTTTCCAGGAACCTTCTACTTCATCATTATAGGCAAACAAACTATATATTACACATACCTTCCAGCTAATGGTGTGCAAAAAGTACAGCTTCTCCATTCAGATAGGACAGGTGAAGTCTCTTTAACAGCCTTTAGAATTTTATGATGGGTATTAACTAGGAAAGAACTTAATTCATACAAAGCCAGGTACCACGGAAGAAAAATTGAAAATGTTGATTAGCCATAGTATTTGTTGCTGGTTTTGTGTTATTTTTAAATGTCTTTAATTTTTTTAAGTGTCTCATATAGAATGTTCAGTTAAGGCCACCATACCAGCAGTGCTTTACCCTGATGCTTTGTAAGGCCAGGAGGACGGTTCTTCTACAGTGCGTGCTTCAGTATACCATTTCAATAGGTTGAGAAAATACATATTCAGTAAGCAAAGTATACATATGATTAATGAAATTTCGTTATATATATTTATATTAAATATATATATATTTATATATAACTCTTCATTTTGGATAGTGCATTTACATTGTTGAATAAAGTAAATGGGATAGATGATGTCCATCTCTTATGAGCTAGGATAAGATTTTAAAAAGTTATGCCTACCTTTCTAGCTCTGCTATAAATTTCCCTTTTTGCCTTAGGATTGAGATTTTAGTGTCTCAGATCCAACTCTACCAAACTCCAGAGCATGCACTCTTTCATATATACTTGTATTTCTACAAAATGAACACAGCTTGCAAATATATTAAATATGTTACTGAATCACAGACTCTTTCTCAGAGATCAGTCCTCCCTCTCTGGCCTTTTTAAAGACTTCATCTGATGAGTAAGGGTATGTGTACACACTCATTCCATCTAAGTTTTCTTACACATATGAGCAAATAATCAAATTTACAAAAGACAGGCAAAAATTTAACAAATACCTATATTGATATATTTATAATAAATGGAAACTATTTGTTTAATCACACATATTTGCTTTACAGAGAAAACAGCCCTACAAATTCTGGGAACTTAGGCTGTACCAAGGCACAATATATACAGAGAAGATAAGCTTTTAATTGAGGTTCTTCATGTGTCTGTATTATTTCTGGTAAATACATGACGTACTAGCATAAAAGTAGAAAAGAAACAAGAGGAAAATTTTACCACCTGTCTATTACATTAATTAATTTAATTCAATCTCTTTATTCATCAAATTAAAAATAAATCAATTTAGGCCACTAAGGATCCTATTACTTGAAACTTTCAAGTTAATTACAATCACAAAGAGCTTAAAATGTTTATAAACGTAAACACACGTTTACGTCACTTAAAAAGACGTAAAAATCTCCCCAATACTCATGTGCTTTATCTGAGACATTTTTTTACATTTCATAAGCAATACAGTCTGACTGGCACATCATGTCAGTAAGTTTAAAGGCAAAATTAAACCTTGCTTGACAGCAACACTAGATGAATCACAACCAGTGACAAACTGTAAGTAAAACTGAACACAACAGAATCCCATTGAGCGTAGATGTAAAACTACTCCAGTAGTGGCTGCATGAGTATTAAAATTTAATCAGACTTCTACAAGTAGTTATAAAATGAAGAAGTTATTAATTAAATCTGCAAATGATGCAATATATGGGAAGATAGTTAAGCACTAGACAGACCAAAAAAAAAGTGGGCCTATGCTGATAAGAATTACCAAAATGAGAATGAAAAGAAATGCTACTTAGCACCTCTAAGGGAAACAACCTAAATTTTACATATATAAAAGGCGTTAGATTTATGTTCCTATATAAGTGCAAAGTAGCATTAACAAAGTACTGAAATATCTAAGGCTGAAAATGGAACCAATAGCTAACTCTACCTCTCCTAAATATTAAAAACTGTGAGATCTGCGAAAGCAATTCAAAAAACTGAAAAGTAAGGTAATGCTCTAGAGCAGAGACTGCTCCTTGGTTTATACTGTGGACTACATTGAGAAGTCTCCCTACAAAATTCTCTAGTGTTTCACAACCTGCCTAGAGGAAAGAGGTTTAGAAGAATGTTGGTTGTGCTAGTTTCCCTCTAACTCACTCAGAGGGACTAACTTGTAATTGTCATGCTCTGGGTTATCACAAGACTCACAGGGTACAGTCATACAAAACCAGCCAGCGAAGATCAGTAGTCTAGCTGTCAAATTCTTAGTGTCAACAGAAAGTTGTATTTGTTTCATAAGTTAATGCAGTGTCAATAAAATCCCTGATTTTGCTTATGCTGCCTTTTCAGAATCACAGAATTATTGAGGCTGGAAAAGACTGTTGAGGTCATCAAGTCCAGCCTATGGCCTAACATCACCACATGTGGCACTAAGTGCCACATCCAGTTTTTCATTCTTTCAAGAAATGAAGTGAGCTATTCTGATATACACACACAGTCTCCAGATACTTCATACAATCCACAGACCTGACATCAGGAAGCATGATTCAAAATTGATGTCTTTTCATATGGTCAGTCAGTTAAATGTTGAGTTACTGAGTCTAGGTAAACAAACTGCTGAAACATAAAAAATAGTTCTAAATTTAAGTTTACAATTCACAATGGGGTTGCACTGTGGCTTTTCAAAATAAAAAGTCAAAGTAAAAGCCTCTCTTGCTCTATTTTCCTTTATATTGATGTCTGTTACCGTATCACTGGTTTTACAGGACATTACAATCTTGTGTTTCAGGAATAGCATTCAGATCTACACAAAACCCCCATAGTGCCTTACATAAAACTGCATATTTCATCTCATCTTACATGCCATTCATTTCCACCCACATAAGACACATTGCTCACATCCAAAGATTCTAGCATTGTTATGGTGATGATGCCTAGGTTTATTTCTTTACTAAACATTGATGATGCAATATCCTGACATAAAATCAGGAGAGCATTTTCAGATGCACAACTTGAAGGCAGCTATAAAATACATGAATTTTCCTGAAAAAAAAATTTAAATAATCTAGACAATATATAGTTAACTGCTACTATTTTACATTGTCTCTCCCAAATAATTAACCACATTTCTGTCTGTATTTTCAGCTAATCCTGATAATACTATAAATCAGCAAAATAGCCAAAAACTCTTTACAGGAATTAATAATTCTTAAAGAGATAGAAATTAATTAAATATCACTTAATGTTGAAGCTTACACTAATGTTAGGCACATTATAACCCTGCTGCAGCAGGGGCAGTTGAACTTAGATGACCTTTTGAGATCCCTTCCAACCTGTGATTAATTTTCTCATATCCTTTAATAGCAGAATTAGATGTAATAGACACTGACATAAGATGGCAATACTTTTTTTTAAAAAACCCTCATTTTTCACATGAAAGACAACTTTCACAAATTAAAATTGAAATCCCAGACTTGATCAGACACCTAAAGGACTAAGCAATGTGGTATTTATCCATCAATCATTTGCTACTGATTACAGCAAGGCAGACATGTAAAACAGCCCAAGAATGATATCCAGTGATGATACTGGGTATCATCATTGTCAACACTGTCAACAAGAATTCTTTTACTAAGTTAAGTATCATTGAACTGCTTCCCACAGCATTCTGAAGAAACTTGCTGCTCATGCTTTGATGAAAGTACTGTTCACAGGATAAAATCCTGGCTGGAAGTCCAGTGGCAAATGGAGTCAAATCTAGTTGGTGGCTGGTCACAAATGGTATTTCCCAGGACTGAGTATTGAGCCTCACAAGCTGCAGATCTATTGCAATATTGCTTAAATTCAGAACCCAAGCTGCAAAAGTATTCATAGCCAAATAGCTTTTGTACAAACCTTTAGCTTTGAGTTCCACAATGCATGGTTTCTAACATGTTTTTTTCCTTAAACAATCCAGCAAATTCTCTGATGGTTTCTAACCTTTTGCTAATCTCCTCCTGCTTCCTTTGTGCAAACGAACTCACTTCTGGTCTTGAAATGAAATTCCCAAAACACAGGAGGCCTTACAAGTACCAAATGCACTAGAAGGATTATTTTTGGTATCTTGCTGACAATATTTCTGATTCACTTGTGTGTACATACAAACTCCAGTGGTTTACTGAAATTTGTCCAGTATATGCAACCATGACGACTTACATGAACTTGCAGCACGAGTGAGGAACAGCTAAGGTGGAAAACGCTGCATCAGTTCAGGTACTGGTGGTAATTCAAAATCCAGCCCTGCAGATAACCACTGTTGCCACTACCACTGTTGCCACTGCAATCACTCTGCTTTCTTAAGCCTTGAAAAAGATGAAACTTTTAAAGGTTAACATGCAAGCAATTATGAAAGCACAGGTGAATACCTCAAATGAGGACTCACACAGAGACTCAAACTGCCTTAGCAGTGATTGCTTCTAGCTCTCTGGTGCACATTATTACATAAATTACAGCTGGATCAAATCTTGTGGAGTCTCTGAAGTTCAATAGTGACATCATTTTAAGAACAACAATGTATAAATTACACAGTTTAAGTTTTAAAAAAGAAGAGAGAAACAGAGACCTACTGAATAACTGTAATTTATCTAGATTGAATCCCAGTGGAGGGAAGGTGTATTTATCATAACACACATTCTGATTTTGAAGGCTTTTTTCCAGAACATCTTTGAGCAAAGATACATAAAGTTTATAGCAACAATTGTCAGTACCTAAAAATCAAACCTGCACTTGTGAATAAGATCCATCTCTTTTAAAGATATGGCTTTAAAGACATGGACACATGTTTTGTCTAGTAGGCAGCTCTGTAGAAAACCGCAGAAACTTCAGTAATGTAGCAGTATCACAGCATGCGAATTTAGGTTCACATGGAGTTTGTGGACTTGAAGAAGATGTACAAGGTTAAGACCAAGAAGTCTAAAAGGATGCAGCTAACAATGAAAACTTGGGTAGAAGAGTAGATTCAAGCTTTCTGAAATAACCCAAAACCCAATTATTTCACTAAATCATTTGAGAAAACCTTGTCTTGTTACCTCAATCCCAATAAAGGCTTTGTGACTGCACACAGAATCTGTCATCTTCTACCCTACAAATAAGTACTAGATCACAATTAAAAATAAAGTGCATAAGAAAATGTGATTGGTTCTCAACTGTCACAGATGGTTCAAGCACTATTGAGAAATCAGACCTGGAAATAAGAGAAGCTTCAGAGTAAAGCAGTTCTTGCTTTTGCAGTTCTTCATTAAGTTTTTCCTCCCCCAGTAGTGATTACATTTGTTTAACATCTAAAGACTCACCCTCCATTGAAAAAGTCTCAAAACTTGCCTTAGAGACTTGTTTCAAGAAAATAATAAATAAATTAAGAGCACAAACATGTAGTTTACCATATTTATTTGTTATTTATTATGCGGTTACCATATTAATTAAAAATCTAGTGAAACAAATATATTCAGTAAAAATTACATTAACTTTATTTGAGAGGATGTGTAAAATACATTATAAAATACAAAAATATAATTTTTATATATTTTATTATAATTATAAGTTGTCAATTAAAAATATTATCAAGTATAACTACAAACCATTCAGCATCATCCCTAAAGCTGACCTTTACAAACAATGGAAAAGATAGGAAAATGGTTCAAGAGAAAGCAACATTGGATGGTCATTGCATCTCTACAACTAAGGTACTCAATAACTCATTTCAATAACCTCTGTATCAGACTTACTGAGCAATTGCAGTGAGTTTTGATAAATTTAACTTTTCATTAGTATGTGCTACAGGTTTCAACATGTTCACTATGGACAATGTAGCTATCACTACATTATGGAATTGTATGAACATAAAAATCACAGGTTACATCCCTGACCTGCATTTGAAGCCCAATGTTACCCTTAGCAGCAATCTCAAGATCTTGTCTGCTCTGGAATCTATATATATATTTAAATCAGAAATTTGTAGTAGTGTTGTAGAAAATATAACCACAATAACAACAGCTCTTTTAATGTCCGAGATCAAATGTACCGGCAAATCTTCCTCAAACATAATCAGGTTGTGAGCTTTGCTTTTTTGCCACAATAGCAGATATATCCAATAAACAGATATAATCACCATGTAGTGACCAATTACTGCTAATGCCTATTCTTTTATGAGGTCACTGAAAAGCAAGTCTTTACAAATACTTGTAAATAATTGTAAACTATTGTTTGCAAATGTTTATGAATACCATACTTTCCGCTCACGGTAGGAAATAAAAAAAAGTGTTACCAATTATTTTAAAACAATTGATGGATTTAAATACAAGATAATCATCATGTTTCAGCTCTATATTTAACTTAGAAAAAAAACATTTGAAATACACCAGCTATTAAACTAAGGCTAGTTAAATTTTATTTTTAACTTATCCTGGTCAAAAACAAATACTTCGCTTAAACTAGCACATAATCCAAAGTGCATATTGCATTACTCTGTGCATCTGAACTTTTTAATCTGCCTCTGAAAACAAAATAGAAATTGAGGCCTAGAAGGTATTTTCTTCTTTCTGAATTTTAGATTGCCCAGATTTTGAATTCTGCTTGTATACAAAACTAGACAAAATTTTAAATCAATAATCATCTTTCAATACTGTAAGCATAAGGAATTTCTTATATTGCATCCTGACCTCATGTAGCATCAAAAACTGGGGGATGAGTGGCTGGAGAGAGGCCTAGGAGAGAGGGACCTCAGAGTACTGGTAGACAGTCAGCTGAACAGGAGTCAGTAGGTTGCCCAGGTGGCACAAAAGGCAAATGGCATCCTGGCTTGTATCAGCAATAGTGTGGCCAGTAGGACTACAGATGTAATTCTCCCCATGGAAGAAGGGACTAGAGGGAAAGTCTGATCAGGAGTTGAGACAGCTGGAGGTGTATAGCCTGGAGAAGACTCAGGGGAGAACTTCTCCCTCTCTACAACTACCTGAAGGGAAGTTGTAGTCAAGTGGGGGTCAGGCTCTTCTCCCAGGGAAATAGTGACAAAATGAGAGGACAGGACCTGAAGCTGTCCCAGGGGAGGGTTATGCTGGATATTAGGCAGCACTTTCTCACAGAAAGGGTGACCAGACACTGGAATGGACTGCCCAGGGTAGTGGTGGAGTTCCCTTTCCTGAAGGTGTTTTCATCCCTGAAGGTGTTTAAGGACAGACTGGATGTGGCCCTTAGTGCCCTGGTCTGGCCCATGTTGGTGATGTCAGGTCACAGGCTCAGCAAAATTATCTCAGAGGTCTTTTCCAGCCTCAATAATTCTGTGTTTATGTGATTCATACATTATTTGTACACTATGATAAAGTTCCTTAACTTCTCAAGAATGGAGACTTTAATCAAAATGGTAAATGGAAAAAAAGATAATCCAGAATTTCCTTCCCTAAATTCAGAATCGGCAGAAAGATGTATGTTATGGACCTGTGCCAGAACTGGCATATTACTTTTCCTCTGTTCACAGAACACTAAGCTGAGTAATGAGAACAAAAGCTGTTTGTAAATGTAAATACAAAGCAGCAGTCCTTAGTTAGCACATGCAAATATCTGTTCAGAAAACAGCTTATTATTTGCAATGTTCAAAACTGTAACTTATACAAATTTAGTGATTATATTCTGTGTAATTGGGTTTAAATCTTAAAGATATTCATTAATCATAATTTTCTTTGCAAATAGGATTAATCAGTGTTTGTAATAGCATACGCAAGTGAAGATTAACTGTGAATCATACTTGCTCACGTGAGAGCCTAATTGAAGTCAGTATGGCTTTTTTTTTTTGTAAGTTAAACAAACTGAACTGCATACTTCAGTCTAATTTTGGAAACTCCCATAGTAAAAGAAAACAAATTAAAGAACTGATAATGCCTACAGAAATCAATACATTTAAATAACAGACTAGGAGCCCAGAGTTCAATGTGCTAAAACATGAGACAACTGACAAAAAAAAGGGTTCTGGGGCAGGAATTCTCAGTGCTCATTCACAGGGCTTTAAACTAGATTCGAAGTTGGTGGGTGCATACCAGTGGGCCAGAGATCTGGTTTTAATGAAAAGCAGGGGGCCTCTTGCTGTCCTAGAGTGAAATTGGAGCACCCAGCTCACTCCCTAAAGTGTCTGTACACCAATGCACGCAGCATGGGGAATAAGCAGGAGGAGTTAGAAATCTGTGTCCAGTCAGGTGATTATGATCTGGTGGCAATTACAGAGACCTGACAGGACAGCTCACATAACTACAATGTGGTCATGGATGGCTGT